>OX421970.1:105234001-105661501 GCA_949128135.1 Parasteatoda lunata
TTCTTCAGTTTTTCAACTTTTTCTTGTCCCTCTTTTCGTTTGCCATCGAATTCTTCCTTGTCTATTAGTTCTGCTTCTTTTTGGGTTATTTGAGATTTAATGTAGGTCGTTTCTTTTAGAATGCATTGTAGCAATTCACCAATTTCTTCCCCCATCTGGTTTAACTTTTGAAAATCCTTGTTTTCAATGTTGCATTCCTCAAGATTATTCCTTTTTGTCTCTCTTTCTTTCAATGCGTAGCATAGTTGTTTGGCTTCTTTTCTGCCCAAAAAGTCACACTCTTTTTCCAACTCTTCTCGTTCCAACGCCAACTGAATTAGTTCCGTATCAAAATTTTTTAAAGTTGATGCAAGCTTTTTGTCGAGTCGCAGAAGATATTCGTATCGATTATGAGAATCACCAGATGCCATCAAAATTTCTGAAATATACTTGTCTTGATTCATTTCCTCCTCAAGTTTGGACACCATTTCTTCCTTTTCTTTCCGTTTTTCGAATAAAGTTTCAGCATCTTGCAGTAATTTTTCATTGTCCATTTTCAGTTCTTGGCACTTTTCTTCAACTCTAGTTATATTATAATCGGAATTAATCGCATCAATTACTAAATTATAGTCCGCCAATGCTGCTTGCAGACGTTGTAGTTCCAAAGCCTTATTTTCGGCGGCTTTCTTGTACAAAAAGTAAGCGGACTGATCGCTTTTCATAAAGTCAATCTCTTTTATAAGCCTTTTCATTGCGGAAGATATCTCAAATCCTTTTCTGTAAAGCAATCCTTTGTAATATGATTTGTCTCGAATCTGTCTTTTTTCTAAACTAGAATTCGGTCTGGATGTAACGAATCCTTGATTCGAAAGAATAATATTGGTGAGATTCGGACAGACGACAGAATCGGTACGCTTTGAGTCAAAGCTTGATTTTGAGTTACATCCGAATTCTAATGACAATTGCCTGCTGGACATTGATAATCTTGATGATGATGATGTCTTCGTAAGTCCAACTTTTTCAGGAGTTTTTCTGACTTTTGATGAAAACTCAGTCCCGTGTTCTTCACTCATTGTTCTAGTTAGCTTTGTTGGATGGGCATTGAACAGCGAATGCTGTACATACTATAAAACCACAAACAAAATTAGAGCAACGGTACTAAAGATGTAATTGCTATTTTTGGATCAGATTATCCAGTTTTTCTGTTTTTACATTTTCACAACAATAAATATGTATGAACTAAATCAAAAAATATTTATGCTTCAAAATGTTGGTAACAGTTTACAATCAAGAGCCCCTCTTACAATTTGTAAACAAACTAATATATATGAAAGTACAAACAAGAACTATTCATATAACGATTGCGGTAACCCGACTATGACGTCATTGAAAGCGAGACAGCAAAGAATATCATGGTTGCCAGAAACGGTGTTTTAACAAAACTGAACGAAAATTATCACCGCCAAACCATGGCGTCTCCGATTCTCAATCTTGACCAAACTTAATTCTGATTTTTTATAATCAGTTTTACGAATTTGTCACGTGCATACGTGCAGATTTGTTTAGTTGAGTACATCTGCTATATTGTTTTCAATGCTTTTTTCATGATTTTTTTTTATGAAATTATAAATAGATCAGTACATAAAACAAGCAAGCTAACTAACCATTTTTGTTTATATATAACTGGTCCAGAGTTATGTGACTCCAATCATTAACCTTTGAATTGTAGAGACATAAAACTTAAATAATTTATTTGAACGTGTTTTGAAAAATTATAAGTTTTAGTTTTGAATTCGTTTTGACAACGGAGTTAGATATATATAAAATGTTGTTGTGTTCTAAAATGTTTAAGAAATAAAATATGTTATTTTTTGATAAAATTATTTGTAGTTTCGTAAATTGGCGTTCATTTAATTTAGTTGGCACAAAGTCCCAACAAATTGGTGACCCAGACGTGATAAGAACCTGCCAATATTGATGGATGATCCACATTAAACAGTTGATTTGCTTAAAAATATACGGCTCAAAGAAAGAAAAAAAATCCGGGAAAGTAAATAAAGTCTCCTGGTCAATAAAAAAAAATATAAGTACTATAAACAAAAAACAAGGGAAAAAAAGATAAATAGTAAGCGAAATGCTATAAACAAAACAATAGTGGGCAAAAATGATATAAATAAATAAACAGCATGAATCAACTAGTGGTATTCATTCATCGAATTCTATCACAGATAAAATTCTGGAAGGGGAGTAATGTGGCGAAACTACCACTACAAATATTAAAATACCAAATCACTAGTATATAAGACATGTTAACTTGATTCCATCACGAGGTACCTTTTGATAGATGAAGGTTGACATAGTCGATAATTAAATCTCCTACAGAATAATGGACGTTTTATTTTGTTTTTTTGCTCTATCTGAAAATTTGAAAACTTGTACTATTTTCTTATTGATGCATACAATTCGTTCAAGGTTTTTGGAAATTTCTCCTGCTTACTTCTCTTTTATGCATTGAATTTGTTTTGTTTTTTTTAATTTTTGTTCTACCCTAAGCACAATGATTTATCCAATATGTTCTTAACTTGACATAATTACAGTAAGAGCTGGAACACGCAACTTTCTTCAAAGGATTATGAAAGAACAAGGTTTCCCAGAGTCATTACAAACTTTAAGTGATAACGAAAATGAAATGAGCAATCATACTTTAAAAACATTTGTGACCACCGCTACTTATTATTTATTTAATGGAAATGTATCTGCTTGTAAATTCCGGGCTGCTAAATCAATAATATTTGTGTTCCTTTTACTCATAGTGAAGTGCAGTTATTAAAGTTAGCTTAGCTCAGACTGTTTCATCTCTGTGTCTGTAAATAAAAGTAAAATTATTCCTGATGGAAAGTTTAATCGATTTAATTTGCACTTTATTACTGTGTGCCATACTCTGTCACAGGTCTTTGATATATCTGTCATAAGTAGTGCAAGGGTTTCTTTGTTATGAAGACCACGTCCGATGAAATCACCGATTCTTGTTGTTGTTGTTTCGAATGGCACTTGCAAATATCAGGAAGCCTGCTTGGTGAAACCAGGCGAATTTAAGTTACAGGGTGCGTTTTCTGTTTCACCATCTATGACTAAGACTACGACTTCAGCCACACACGTCACAGGTCGGTCTAAAGGGCGGACCCATTCATGCATTCACACATCGTAATTTTGACCTGAACCGTAGAACGATCAATCTCCGATTCCGTACGCCCAGAGATATCGATTTGTTATGGGAACTTGGTGGACTTAGTGAACCCGACTGATTCAACGTGCACCAGTTACCATTTACTACACGGTGAGTCTTCGGCCGATAGTAATCTAACTCACGACCTCTTGGACATGGGTCCAACGTCCAACCAACCGGGATGTCCCAGGCCTCATTGCTTTTTAAAAGTTACTTAGTGGTACTTTTCCTAAATTAAGAAACTAATATGTATATATCTGTTAAAAATTCTCGGAAGTTGTGGAAATTTTATTTTTGTTGAACGCAAGTTAAGTATGTAATAGTTTAAATGCCAGTTTTTTTTTTTATATTTTCGAGTTACAAACAGGTCTGCATTACAGGGCTCCCCTTTGGTTAATAATAATGCTAATAATAGTAGTAATAATTAATTTTGATGCTCTTAGGAATTTATTTCTTCTAGACATCACTTTAATGTTTACTGCTCGAATGAGGTGAAATATTTATAATGATATTTTTTTTTTTAAACAACACATAAAAGTTAAAGTTTGTATCCTTTTAAATACTACCACTATTAGTCCTCCACGATGGTAAATTTCTCCTGATATTTGATCCAGGAGTTCCCTTGTCTTCTGATTCAAATTTCAAGGCTACGGAGTTGAAAATTGGTAGCCGTAAACTCAATATTGGGTCTTCTGTTCAACGACGCCTATAAAATAAAATATTACTATCACATTTTTCTACGCCAAATGGTAACCCTGCTTCAAAACTATTTCCTGTATAATAATCACCATTAAAATGCTATTCATACATTTCTTTATTTGAAAATAACATTAAAAATTTACAGTTCTAAATCAGGCACATTGCGCAGGATGCCCATCGGCAGAAGTCTCTCCAATAAAGTTAATATTCAACTGTCCATTAAGCAATGAAAATTCGAGTTAGACGTTAGATCTCATAAGTTTTTCATTTACTTACAAGATACTTCTGTTAAGTATCAAGGATCAAACAGTACTTCTCTTGAATTAAAATGCACCAGTTTAACTCAGGATGCACACGTTGGAGGATTCATGTCTCCGAAAACGTTCAGTTCGCACATGCACGCAATGACCAAGAATGCGACATAGAGGACAAGGCACATGAGGCCCACTTTCCTGTTGAGCTTCCACCCTGATAAACTGAAGGTGACAAAAAGTAGCACAACTGTGGAAAGCAGGGTCAGAGTTGTGTACGTTAGAGCAGAACTGTTAATGATGAGACTGGAAGTTTTCGAAAAGAAGAAAGTTTTGATGAACCATGGCACTCCGAGACAAAACAGGATGTCGAAGATGTTGCTCCCAATTAGATTGCATATTGCCATGTTAGCTAAACCTGGAATAGGAATGATAATTTTACTTTCTAATAAAAAGAAAATCTATTAGTTTTCTATCATCATTATTTTTACAAAAAAGGCCAACAAGATGATATTTGCGCATTACCTTGTTGTCTAAAACCAGAGAGATAGTGACAATTTTCTTACAACTGGGTAAACCTGCGCACGGGAGCATGCGGGCTAATGCGCAACAGTGCGAAGTCTCTCTTTAAAAATTTTCACATGACAAGAATATTAGGTTTGTTATCGTTTTCTGTAATTTCTAGCGTTAATGTGTTAATACTTTCAAAAATTGCATAAAAGCTCAATAAAAAGTCACGGTGGCTCAGAGGATAAAGCTTTTACCTCAAATTGAGGTGACACAGGTTTGAAACCGTGCTGTGGCTGGTTGGTACGAATTCTACTCCCACCTGGTGCCGAATATAGTGTTAACAAAAAATAACCTCAGTGGTAGACGGTTCAGGGATCAGAATGCCTTTGCCTTCAAGCTAACCGTGGAAGGTTTTCGTGGTTTTCATCTCCATGTAAAGCAAATGCGAGTTAATTCCATCGAAAAAGGCCTCCACGAAGGCTAGTTTGTTGCAATGTTTGATCCAGGAGCTCCCCTGTTTCCTGGGTTGGGTACCAAACTACAGAATTGAACATTGATAGTCTTAAACTCAGAATTGGTTCGGCTGTTCAACACCGGATATAAAATAAAATAAGACCTCAAAAAAGTGATAAATTAAATCTTTAGTACAGATATGCATTGCAGCTGACGGATCACAGGAAATGTGTATACACAACTGAAGACTTTGAGGTTACAGATAGAAAACCCATATCTAATTTCGCTTTTAAAAAAGTTATGTTTACAGATACGCACGGCCTTAGACAATTTATAAATTCTTACCGCTTTTGACAACAATCACACTAGCAATAATTTCAGGTACGCTGATTCCAGCCGCAAGAATAGTCAAACCGGCGACAGAATCGGGAAGTCCAAATGTATGACCTAGAATATAATTACAAAAAATTGAATACTAATATAAAATGCCATGTCTTTTTGCTCTTTCTGAAAATTTTATTCTAGAGCTTCAAGGAAATAAATTTATACTTGCCAAATGCATTTTTTTACGTTTCAGATTATAAAAAAATCTAAATTTTTTAGCTTATTAATATATTTAGAATTCACCTATTTTTTTTCTAAATACAGTTCTTCAAAAGGAAATACAGTAGGAAATATGGAGATACAAAGAGAGATGGAAAGATTTTAAGAGATACAACAAGAAATAAATTATTATAGAGTATATTTGAAGAGAGAAACTCTATAGAAATAGAAGCTAGTAAATAGCTTAAACCATGGCCACGAAATAAAGCCACGAAAACAAACAACCTGTATAAAGCACAAAAAAATTACAAATATGGACGACCTGAATAAAGTACAAATACAGCTATAAAAACGTACAGTTGCCTGTTATTGTGGCCTAATTTGCACTTTATTCACGTTCACTAATTTTATTTTCAAATGGCAGCTTAAGAACATTTCTAAAGTCAAAATTAATTACGAGATGAGCAAAAATAATGTTATATAAATCAATTATTAGACTTGTCTTAACTTATCGATCCGAAACATGGTCTTTGGCTAAATCAAAAGCAGATCTGCTTGCTGTTTTTGAGAGAAAAGCATCGAGAAAAATTTTCGGTGCTGTAAACGTGGATGGCTTAAGGAGACAACATAATTTTGAACTATATAGGCTATTCAAGGAAGCTGATATTAGCAAATACATCAAAATAAGTCGCTTAATGCTCGTCACATCTGTCTAATCGACCCTTCTTCCTTCACATTTAAGATCTTCAATTGCAAACCAATGAGAAATAGAGTTAGATGTAGGCCTAAGATCAGATGCCTTAACATTGTGGAAGAAGATTTCAAAATCCTAAGAATTACTAACTGGAGAACAATCGCAAAGAAAAGAGCAAGATGGAAGAAGGTTCTAGGGAAGGCTCTGACTCATAAAGTTCTGTCATGCCAATGGAAGAAGAAGAAAAGTTTCTAAGATGTTTTGACAAAGTTGCAGGAAGTTTCTACTTACTGATTATAGTGACCATCCACGAGCACAAATAGGAGATGATTCCTATCCATATAACTGAAGATATGAAGGTGAGAATGTAGTTGCCTTGGTTCGGTTTCCTGCAAGACGGAATTGTGTAGGTCAGGATGAATACTGCTGGCCACGTGATGAGCCACTGCAAGAACACAAATTTTCCTTCCTGGGGTATCACCCACGGAGAAAAATCGTCATCAACATCTGATTCTTCAGACTAAAATTGAATCATGCCGTTAATAATATCTATAATTGGTAAAAAGAGAAATAATTGTAACAAAGTACAAATACACTGGTGTAAAGAATTAAGAGAATTTGCAGACTTGGTCGATTATCTCCAGAACTACTGAATCGATTTTAATGAAATTTGATATGTACATACATCGATACAATACAAAACAAATAACTAGTCAACAATTGTAATACACACGCATGATCGTGCGTAACACTCGTTGGAGTTGGAAGGTATGAAATTTGCTACCGGACAATTCAGGCCAATTGCCACAGGAAATGATAAACTGCCTTATTTCAAGTATGGCATCAGGCTGCAAGACCTGTATATTTGTAAGAGGGGACCATACCCCATATTAACCATTTTTTTTTTTTTTTTAAATTCTGCAACCGCTGTTTCATACCTCCCGACTCCAACGAGTGTTACGCACGATCATGCGTGTGTATTACAATTGTTGAATGGTTATTTGTTTTGTATTGTATCGATGTATGTACAGATCAAATTTAATTAAAATCGGTCCAGTAGTTCTAGAGATAATTGACCAAGTCTGCAAATTCGCTTAATCTCCTACACCAGTGTATTTGAATTTTGCACTATGAAGCATAATGTTTTATTAAAATTTTATAACTGGTATAAATTTCTGATTGACAGTTTCATACATGAGTGTCGCTGGGGGAGGTGGATGGTGGGTACATGTCCTACTCAATAATTCTCAAGGGGTACATATCGGGTACATAGGGTGGGAGTACATAGGGGTACATAGAGTGGGTACATATCCTACTCAGGAGACCTCTTCCAGTCTTCTTCAATATTTCAGACAAATAAAGAAAATTTTCAGGAATCATCATCCATTTAAACTGATGAGTAAAATCAAGGTAATATTTTTTGTTATGCATGAAATATATAGAACAAAAGTGACACTGTGTTCAATTAATTTCCCGTTCAGCTAATTTCGCCTCCCTTGAAAATTGGACGGCTGCGACGCCCTTACTTCCATACATAATTTCCAACTCAATAACCTCTCAAATGTATTTCTTTTCTTTTAACTTAAAAATTTCGAAATTTTCCATTTGCTACATCGAAGATATTTTTTATCTAGACTATTTTTTTCAATCTTAATACAGCTGTTTTAAGACTTTTTTATTCAAATTTCGTGCCATTTCCTTGTATTAGGAAACTCGTGTGTCAAAGCAATCAGTGCATCGTAAATTAGACATGAAAATTTAAATATTCAGTTAATAGCCAGTGGCCAGTAGACTCTAATAATTTAGTAGCCACTTTTTCCTCAAGAATAAAGAATTGGTGACATTTTCATTTAATAGACATCTTTTGTAAACTTTTTTTTTTGTTTTTTTTTGCTTGGATTAAATAATATTTATAAAAAAAATCATATTAGAAATAATCTACGGCTATAAAAACGTTCTGTCAACAATAAAAATAATAAAAATATGTGACAAAATTTAGTTAAACATACTGACATTAAAGAACTTAATTTAAAAATATTAGGGATAGCAAAGTACATTTTGTGCATAAATTACAACTTTGCGAATTGTTAAAGTTATAAATTTGTTAACTCTCCATCTACACGAATCTTTCCACCACAAATTGATGGATACTGAACGATCAAAGTTTTGAATGGAGACATTGCACATTTTGATGAAAATTCTGTTTTCCAGAGTCTTTCTGTGTCGATGCACTTTTATCATCAAACATTTGAAAAAAAAAAAAGATGGGGAAAAATGACCGGTTGCTCATTTAATTTAAGTCTTTTTTTTTTTTGGACTCGCCATATGGCGAGTAGTTATTTCCAGATCTAGTCGTAATAAAATTAATGTTTGAAGCTTTAAATTAATATAAAGTAAAATAAGTTTTAAAAATAACACTCGAAAGCGAAGGCCATACTGGTTAGGCGTACTTTTATGCTTAATATTGGAAAGATACATTTGTTTGCATTCATATTGATTCTTGTGATTTGACAAGATAGTGAGAAAGGCGGTCATGCAGAAATGAAAATGTAAATATTTGTGTCGGCGTCTCTTTCTCCAGAAACTTACCGATGTGTCACTTTTGTCGTCGGGCACGTCATTTTCTGTTGACTTTGCACTGTCATGGGTGACAGATGCTGTCAACAAGAGCCGAGGATCACCTATTCTGGTTGCTTTCAGCGATAATGATTTCCTTTTTCCGAATGATGAGGCTCTGGCTCGGCGACTCTTTTTCCACCATCGATGCAAGTCTTCCATCTGCAAAAGAATTATCTGCTATCATTATAATTGTTAACATAATCTGTATATTTATTAAAAATTATTCTTTGAATGTAGAATACAAGAAAAGTATTTGCTTTTTATTTAATGAACGAATTTCCATATTCTAAAAAACGATCTTAGTGGTTAAATATGTTGATTAATTTTTGCAGACGACATTTAAATTTTGAAATTTAACGTGAAAACATATTAACTGTAGAAACTAGCGCCGCCACTGTCTGAAAAATATAATTAATCAGTGAAAATAGTGTTCGAAAGATTGAGATTGAAATTTACTTTCGCGTATTTTGTTACGTCTATGACATTACTTAACTGAATCAAGTCTAGATTAATAAGTAAATAAATCAATAACTAAAAAAAAAATTCTACGCAAGCTCGTTTATCTAAAGATGGTTTTCAGAAAAAAAAATTTTTTTAATAATTGTTTTTATTATTTTTTATTAATTAATTCAATAATAATAATAATAAAGTTTACATTGAAAATGTACACATGATCGAAAAAGCTAAAACTAAGTAATTTTTAAATGACGAGATTGAGAATTTTAACAAAACCAATCGATTAGCTCTCGAGAAATTTTGTTTTTTTGAAAATATACTTTTTGAGCTTGCATGCAAATACGTGAAGTTGGATTATTAGATTACTAAATATTTATTCAGGTGTTACGATTTTTTTTTCTTTTGTGCAATTACAATGTAAAGTTTATGCATTTGCGGTTAAAGCTATTAAATTTTATAATTTAACCTAAATAACTTCTCTTTTATCATAATTATTTTTGATTCAACTTTTTATTACAATCCCATATAGTTGAATTAAATATCTTCTAATAGAATGCAATTAGAATAATCTTACTGCAAGCCTCAAGGTGAAAATAATCTTATATCTAGGTAATTATAATGTTTTTTTCGCAAGGTCTTGTATTCTCAGCTAAAATCCACCTTGTCATGAAATTTTAATGGACAATGCAATTTGATCTTATTGCTAGTGTGACGTCAGCTAAAACGTCATTATGGACCTAAGTGACAATACTTTTTAAAAAAAGCTTTGAAAAATAATTTGTAATCCTTTTAGGATGAAATGTTTGAAACTGAAATATTTTTGCATTATTGAAAAAAGGTTTTTAGTGAAAACATTTTCGTGACAATAAAAAGAAAATTCTGTCACAAGGTTGCCGTAAGGCTACATGCTTTCTGGAATGTATTTTAAATCAAAATAGTGGTTCAAATTGAAATAAAAATTGCCCTTTTAATTGTTTAGTCTTTATATCGCAGCTTTAATCTTTAACATGTGTATTTTCTTTGACGACGAGTTCGTTAAAGCAACAATTGTATCTGCTATTATGAATTGTCTCCATAAAGTACTTTTACTGTATTTGATAGATATGCCTTACCGTTCCTTCGCCCCATTCTTTAATAGAAGAATTGAAATACATAACTGCTATGTAGACGCAGAACATCATAATCAACAAAATAGATTCAACACTATAAAAAAGGAAAAAATGAGTTAAGAATTATTATTAATTTGAGGAATTATGTATATATAATTACAGAAAAGTGATAGAAAATTAATTCATTATTATACTATTTCTCTACTACTACATTATTATACTATTTCTCTATTATAATATTTCTATAGGGGAGAGTGGGGTCAATTGTAAAATTTTTTACTTAACTATTTTTAACTAACATAAAATCCAACATATTATTAGTATTAATTGACAGACGAGTAAAGTAGACTATCCTCTACTAGAAAAAAAAATTAATACCTTATTTTAAATGTTATTATATTAGTTATTAACAATTTTTGACAGTCGTGCAGTTGTTACAATTGTCCCCACTTACGACGTCAATTGTAAAAGTTCATAAATTCAACTAAAACAAAGTTAATTATACATATTATCATAGTTGTGATATATTTTTTTATTGATCAAAATAGTAGTGATATTTTAGGAATAAAAATAATAATGAGCAGAGACCTAAAGAGTTAAACTTTTAACTTTAAGGAGTTAAAAATTTTAATTTATGCTGTGAAACGTGACAAATAAAATAATGCACATTCAACATAATATAAACGATAAGAAACTATTGGTGGTTCTTAAAGAGTTAAGTAATGGTTTGTAAACATAAGATTATTTATTTTCAGCTGTTACATTCGTCCCTTTACTTATTGTTACAATCGTCCCCAAGACGCCATTTCAGCTTCATTTGTTAAAAACAAATGCTATTTAATTAACAAAACTAATCTTTTTTTTTTGAAATGTTAATTAAGGTGTCCACTTACATATTTGGTTAATGATTTTTATTTGTTTAAGCAAAATTACTTTGTTACAATATAATATTCTAATACCAAAAAAGTACTTACATAGCGTGAAAATATCTTTTGTGATGTAACTCTTTCAAAAGTACATAAAAATGGTTGAAAGCAGGGGTATGCATGTAGATTTATTAAATACACCTTGTGCGCCACCTAGGAACCAAACCTAGAACCTGACACTCGAAAATTTTGTTGCAATTGACCACACTCTCCCCAACTATTTATGTACAAGTGGGCTCCTCAACCCGCGAAGATTGCTATGCTATCTTATATGGTTTGCTTTACAAATCATGCTCGCTTTGCTCGTTACTAAGTTAAACCCATTTGAAATGTGTTCTAACGAAAAAATCTTAAAAACTTAAAACAATTATTAAAATCATTAAAACTAATTCCCCTTTAAAAAATTAAAAAACTTTGGTCAATAATAAGTTAATGAAATAAAAAATTTTAAATTGAAATAAATGGCATGCAATAGTATAACTTACAAAAAACAAAACAATAATTATGGTATTAAAAAACAATTACTGCAAAAATTTACAATTTTATTAAAAACACAACTATAAATTTCAGGACTTTGGGCTATCGTAGTAAAAGCTGTCAAATGACCTAATTATTAGGAAAGATTTATTAAAAATTAATGACATACAATAGAAAAATTTGCAGTAACTAAACATTAATTTTTATAAAACAAAATATAACGATTAATATTCATTTTTACAATGAATAAAATTATTATTATTGAACCTGAATAAGTAAAACTAAATCATAATATAAAATACTTTGTTTGATGATATGAATTATTCGCTTTTAACGATTCAATTCTTCCCTACTTGCACCTCAGTTTGTTTCAGCTTATCGTTGTTCACGAGAGAAAAGAATGTTCATTCAAAATATGTAAGTTTGCTCGCTTAAGTCTTCAAGCTTATGGCAGATCACGCGCTTGATATTTCAACTATTTGTTGCCAATGCAAAAAGAAATGAGGATTTTCTTTGTCACTGTGGAAAGTAATTATTCGTTTGTAATTCAATTTTGAAATGCAAGTTTATGTCTTTGAGAAAGAAGAACAATTTTTATACTAAACCTTGTGACAACATTGTCTTGAATCACACAGATGAGTGTCGTTACAGAAAAGATATAGACTAGAGAGTCTCTGGATATAGGATACCAATCCACTTCAGATTCCTAGGGGGGCAAAAAATTAAGAATTAAACACAATGGGGTACTTGCACTTCAAGAAAAGAAGATCACTGATACCCACACATGTGACCTATGACGTCAACTGATTGTACATAAGCAAAATAGCGTGTTAAAGTTTAGATAAGTTTCTCCACACAAGTTAGAATATGAACTAACGTAAAGTTAATTAACATTCAATTCAAATGTATTTAGTTAACGTGAAGTTATTTAGATGCAAAGCCGTATTGCACATCAAATTTATTGAAAAGAATTCTGTCTTGTCTTCGTCTTTTACTTAATTTATATTTATATGTTTATGTATTTTGTTGTAACAGTGATATATTTTTGTTTTGTGTGCTGGCAACTTCGACGCATAATTAGTTTGTTTATGTACCACGTGGCTTTGTTCCTGTCTTTGTGCTAAGTAAGAAATATATGGTGAAAGAATTGAAATCTTTGTGAAATAATACAGAATGTGTCATTTAAGAGAATTGATACTTGACTGGCTTGACTTACTCGAAATAGAACGGAAGAAAAAACAAACAGTTGCTGACATAAACAAATGTCAAGTTTCAACAACCAATCAGGATCGAGGTACCCACACTACGACACTTGCAAGTATAGCATTACATTCAAAGCATACATTGGACAAAATTATGAGCTCTTAAACTAACTCTTAATAAATAGTATTTCTTTTAGCAGCAAATGTTTTTCATTGTAAAACTGTTAGCAAAATTTCAAATATCATACTTTAGAAATGATGTAAATTTTGACCACTCAAAATTCGGATAGATTAAAATGAAGAGACGAAGTTAATAACTTCTTTCCAGTCTTAATACCAGCAATTTTAAGATCATTCTATAGGCAAGGATACCAACTTGCTCCGCTTTGTGGATATAATTTTTCTAGTATTAGAAGAAAAATTTATATTGATCTTCGGTATAGTTATTCCGTTTAAAATTTTGTGAGCCACAACATTTAAATAATTCAAATATTCATATAACCACTACTGCATTTTTTTTCACGTGTCTACACGAACAGTCTTAGTCGCTCAAGGTCACATATCAAATCAAGTTTTCTCCTGTGATGATTTGATTCCTGTCATAATCTACCATCTTTCACCTGCATCTTAAGGTCTGTTTACGCGGTCCAAGTTCTTGGACGAAAATTGATTGATATTGATGGAAACTTGCTTTGACTTTGGATCGTGTAAACGCTCATCCAAGTACTTGGTCCAAGTCCTTGGACGATAGTAGAGCATGTTCTACTTTCCGTCCAAGTTTTTTCTCCCTTAACCAATCAGCGTCTTAGGTTTTGCGACGTCAACAAGCTGGCATCAGATTATGTCATTTTGTTTTCTGTTTTCATATATTTTAGTCCAAATAAATTGATCTGTTACGGTTTATTTGTGTTATTACGATTTTATTTGAATTTATTTAGTAATTTTAAACTTATGTAAGTATTATTTTATAATGTTGAATATGAACAATGCGCATGCGCAAGTTTTTCTTCCGAATAATCAGTGACATTCAAGAACTTGGATAGTGTCGACGAATCATCCAATTTCTTGGATAGAGAAATTCCTCCAATTTCTCGGATTCAAAAACTTGGACAGTGTAAACATGCCATTAGCATAAATCAAATTTTATCAAAATATTAAAGGAAAAAAACAAAGTTAAAAATTCTGTAAAACTTAACACCATTATTACAATTTTTATTATTGTGTGTCAGCTATTGTGTAGACTTGATTTTAAGAACGCATACACGTATATTTAATTCGTTGTTCTCTGAGCTGTTTATTACACCATTGTGCTTGTCTGTCTGGTCAGCAGTCTCTGAGAACAATGTAAACTTTATGTATCGTTTCGTCTGTTGTTGGCCAGTTGCTAGATCGTTTGGCATGATTTTAGAGTTAATAAAAAATTTCTGAATACCCAGAAACGGCTGGAATACTGATAGTTAAAGATAAATTTCAAGAATGAATTGATTGAGCAAGAATTATGGAGCATAATTATTAGTTAGATTGAGCTACAGCTGGAGATTGATTTTTATCGTTTTAAAAAAAGGTATTAATGAAACCTTCGGTGCTTAAAAAGTTGGGTAATCCTTATACTCTGATACTTTTTTTTTCGTATTAGAGAAGGTTTATGACAAAATTTTTTCGGCATGCCCAACTTTTGTGAGTATTGTCAACTGACTCAGTTTTGTCGATTCCGATTTTCGGCAACAGCCCATAGGAAAATTTGCCATAGAGAAACCTATGGTTACCATAGAAATTTGTATGGCAAGATTCCATACGCTTATGGTAACGATAGATATCTGTATGGCATTTATATGGCACAACACAATAAACCTATGGCAACCATAGAAATTTGTATGGCAGTATATCATAGGCCTATCGTAACGATATTGAAATCTGTATATCATTTATATGGCATGACATCATAGGCTTATGACAACCATAGAAATTTGTATGGCAGGATGCCATTGGACTATGATAACCATAAAGATTTGTATGCCATTTATATGGCAAAACACCATAAACCTATGGTAATCATATGTATCTGTATGGTATTTATATGGCAAGACCTTATGGAAATGTATTATACACATATGGCAAATGTTATTCCCTTAGGAAAATTTTCCATAGGTTTACCATAAAAAATGCCAAAGGATATTCCTATGGGGTTTTGACAATGGTAAAATGTTTCCATATTGGCAAAATTTTTCCATGCATGTATGACAAGATTTTGCCATATACATATGGAAATATTTGCCATACGTATATGGCAAAATTTTAAAATAGGCAAAACCACAAAGTAATATCATAAGGCATTTTTAATGGCAAACCTAAGGTTGTGCAATCAATTCAATCATATTAGTTTCCCAAATAAATAAAATTTAGATTTTAATCTTTTCACAAACAAAAAGAGGTTAAAGTTCCTTATTCTAATCAAGAACAATTTATAACCTTTACTGTTATTGCGAATGATTTTACTAATGGTAGCGATATACTCATAATAGTGTAAAATAACTTTTCAAATCTTATACATTAAAACAAAAATCAAACCTACATTTTTTTATGCGATTGGAAAAATCTCCCTTAAAAGGCGTTAAAGTCTGCATCTGTGCAATTTTATAATGTACTGCACCTTACGACATTGTATATCAGAAATATCGTAGAGGGTAGTACATTAGTAGGAAAACGCAAAGTATAGGAAAGAAAGGATAATAATATAACGTCCTATGCTTCATTTTATAAGAAATACTATAATAGGATATACATATTATAATAGGATGCACATAAAAATTCTACCGTAATAGAATGTATATCCTATAATACGTTATACATCCTATAATTTCCTATAATATAAACATTAGAGAAGTATAGAAAATTAGTAAGTTGCAAGAAAAAAAAGTTTTTAATGTAACTTTTTTTTGGTAAAAAAAAGCAACTGATTATGGTAAATGGTAATTGACTCCTGCACAAAACTTGTATTATCATCTGTCAAAGTGATTAGCATGAATACCGATTAGATAGGAAGCGATTAGATAACGAACAATACAGAAGAATAAAAAATAAAATGATGCATACAAATGATTCAAACAAAACAAAGTGGTTTTAAAATTTAAAAATTTATGTTCTCATAAATTTTAAATTGGAATTCTTTTCAAAGACAGAAAATTTCTTGTAAATTTTTCATTACTGTTATATGCTAAAAATTCTTTGCTCGCTCAGTATCGACTTATAGGCTTACGACAGGATGTAACTTGAATGTTCTTATTCCTCTCGTATAAAAAAGCTCAAAACGTAAAAAAATGGTAACAGCTATTTCGTTATAAGTATTAATCTAAGAAATAATAGATAACTTATGCCCACTAGAATACATTAATAATTTTAAAGTCTATGTTAATATTTGTAATGAATGTTTTAAAAATTAGAAAGTTAAGTAAGAGAAGAAAATTTAACATGGTTAAACATAGTTTAAAACATCTACTATATACTACCACTTTTTATTTATAATACATAACCAGCACAATTGTGCAGAATCGGTCATAAAAGTTTAAATTCGTAAAAAAAAATCACGTATTTCACTGGTTTTTACGTTTATTCAGGCTTAAAAAAAATTCAGGATGTCGACGACAAACAAATTGTAAAAATTTTAGACCTATTCCCCTTTTAAACAATGGCAGTTTATTTACTTTTTTTTTTTATCTTCATATAATAAATAATAAACTTCCGTCGTATTATCAGTTTTTTTTCTTCTTTATTGAAGTAGAGAAGGTCAAGTTGAAAATTAATAAAAAGGAAAGAAATACAACAAACGGATTTTTAAAGCAACATCTGGATAAAGCAAAACAAATTTATTTAGCAAGTCCACAAGCCATTCTAAGAAATCAGAAGATAAAGAATGTCACAGTTTCCCAAAAGTTTTGAAAGGAAAATTTCGACTGTTGCAGACGATAAATATTTTATCATGTGACGTAACCATAACTGATCTGAATCATGGAATAAAATGCGGTCACTGGTGATATTTTTATGAGCTTGAGTGCAAATGTTGCGGGGTATATTTATTGAAGACTTAAATGAGTGTTATTTAAACAATCTCCAGCAGCACGTGATCATTCCTCTTTGAACTAAATCTATGCGCACGGCAAAGAATACACTAGATACAACCATTTATTATTATTTTTTTTTTTTACTTTTCTTTAATCTATTCGTTATACATCGTTTTCTTTATTTATTCTTTACGAATGTGACATATAATTCTTGAATAAGTAGGTTCTAATGTAATTAGGGGATAGGAAAATAAAAGACTATAAATTCTGTCATACAATTTTCGTTCGCTTAAATAGAGGGCAAAACAGAGATTTATTTTGATACGGAAACAGTGCGCAAAAAAAGGAAAAACACCCTAAATAACTTTTTGGTTTAATGATATTATTTTCACGTGCTAGGTTCGAGGTTAGGTTTGTTTAATGGCCTAACCTTATGTATGCAAATTAATTAGTGCTGACGATAATTTAAATTACGGAAACGGGCACACCGTACTTTCTCTGAATTAGCATACTTTTTTTGATAAATTTGAAATCTTGACCTTCTATCTGGAAAATATGGTCCCAATTGTTTGGTCAGGTTGGAGGTCGAAAATTCGCACCCCTTAATATTAATTTTACTTTTTGTATAGTTCACCATACTTCTGCACCTTTTTCAGAAAGGTTTTGCCCACAATTTTAAAATTCGTTTATCCAACGATACTCCCATGCAAAAAATACATTTTAATAATTATTTATAATTATTCAAATAGTAAGATATAAAAATTTTTACGGCATATTAAAGAATGTTACATTAAATTACAAAATATAAAAATTAAAAGAAATCTGGAAAAATCAAATTTTAAATAAAAGAGTTTTTTTTTTTTTTCAAAAATTTTACAACTAAGAAACCCATCTATTTTTTGCTCACTGTACTTTATCCAGCTCAAATCTCCAGCTCTGTATCCAGCTCAAAAGTCACGGATTCAAATTAAAAGCTTTATACTGCAAATATCTGGGATCTCACCAGGCCCGGACTGGGATCTAAAATCGGCCCGGGCATTTTAGAGATATCGGGCCTCTACTTCACATCGGCTCCTATAATGTATCATTTTTAAGCATTTTTTACTCATAAATTCTCATGAATGTAAGTTAATTTATCGAAGTAAGAAAGTAGATAAAAATTGCTTAATAATCCTTTATAGAATATATTTCAGTTTAAAATACATGGTTCTTATGAGGAAACATAGGTTGATAAAATCAAAGAGAAGGAGAAAGATGAAGAAGTATGTGTAGTATAGTAAATAAAAATATTTATTATACATACTACACATACATGAACGATTTATATAAAAATTTTTGTAAAAATAGATTTAGTGCCTCTTCAAAAGTCATTAAATTAAAATTTAATTTAATGACTTTTGAAGAAGCTCACTATTTTCTGCCACTCTATAGATTATGTCGCCGCTAACTAATTTTATTAATAGATCTTTTTCTATTGCTATTACCATGAGAGCATTCAAATTATCCGAAGATAAAGTACTCCTCCTTCGATTTTTAATTACTTTTAATGTGGAGAATGATCTTCCACAAGCCACCTGACTTATTGACAATGTTAGAAAAAATTTTAATGCTAGATCAATTAAATTGTAAGAATTGGTCAATAAATTGAATCTCTGTAATATCTTGTAGCAACAAATAACAAAATTTTTGCACGCACTGCGTGTCTCACATTTTAGACTTACTTTTTCTTCTGTTTCCAAACTAAAGTCGTTATTATTTTCATTTAAATGATCTTCTCAGATTATTTTTTAATCTTCTAAGTCTGAATTTTTCAGTTTTTCCCAATGTAAAGCTAAATTTTTTAGTTCAATCCGCAAATTTTCACCTATAGCTGTTTCATCAAATTTTAGCAAGAGTTTGCTTAACTCATTTAATTCGCCAGATTGAAGCTTGTTAAGACGTATTTCAGGGAAACGTTTCGGATCTAGATAGGAAAAATCGGCGCACAATTTTCCATTTGCGGGAAACCGCCGTTCCATTGACGCTACAACTGTGCTTAAACTAATGCTATGGACGTTTATCTTAAATGCAGTTGTTTCATCGTCAAAAACTGTTTCATTCGACGATGTCTCACCCGGCATCAATTTTCTTTTCTTCAATCTTTTTTGTGGAAACTTTGTTTGAGTTTCAGTTTCTTCAAATTCCTTATTTGCGCGAATAATAAAATCATCTGTAACTTTTTGTACACCTTTAAAATCTCTCACTATTTTTTTTTTAGTTCTGAACACATTTGTGATACCATTCCAAAAGCTTTTAAGATGTCTAAACCGGAGGTTTGCAAATATTGGGAGAGCGGTGTTGTTAATTCAAATATTCTTGAGAATATTTTGGCGGTGATTACTGTTTCATATTTGCAAAATGATTCTATTTTTTGCCCTTGCACGGATATCTGGCTTGAAATTTGAATTTTGTTGTATAGTTTCTAAACTTGTAATCAATGTGATATGTAACGGCTTTATTGTTGGATCCGAGTTTGAAAATGAACCAAAAATTTTCTTTAATGCAGAATCTTTGGACCACCAATGTGTTTCTCCAATAGTTGCAAGCCTTTTTTTATTTCCGTGCTCGTTACTTTGCTCCCAGATGTTCATGCGTTGATATGATTCACGGAGAAATACTGCGACGCTATTTAGTAGGCTGAAAAACGATGCACTTTCAATTAGTGCCTTCGTGGTATCTCCTAAAACTAAATTTAAGACATATGCATATTGTTAATTTCCGCAAGTAGCTGGAAGTACCGGAATTTTAACACAACTTTGATTTTTTAAATAGAAACCTATATCTTATTTGGCATCATTGGAGAGAGTTTTTGAAAAGAAATAACTTTTATTTAAAATATTTTTTAATATCTCTTACTATTTTCAAGATAATAGATAAGAAAAAATTACATACTAAATAGATTTTGACATATTCACTAAAAAAATTTTTTTCGTTATAATGTCTTATACTTTCATTAAAACACATTTGTGCTTTTCTTCCCATGTTTTATAAAAATTGAAGCGATTTTGATAATTTAAGTTAATTATTTTTGGTAAAAATGATAAATTGAAGTAATAATCAGAATTTTTTCGTATCTATTATCTTGAGAACAGTAAGAGATGTAAAAAAAAAAATTTCAAGTAAAAGTTACTTTTTTTCGAAAACCCTCTCCAATGATGCCAAATAAGATATAGGTGTCCATTTAAAAAAATCAAAATTGTGTTTAAATTCTGGTACTTACGGGAATTAACAATATCACTATTGAATTCCTTGGGGTCGATTTAGTTATTAGATTTTTTTATTTCAAATCGATTATTTACTCCATTCTCGAAAAAAATGAGTGGCACGCATGGTCTGAATCGCCCTCTATATTAAAACAATACTATTACTACGTATATCATATATATGTTATTTAATATTATTATTATTTGCGCAATATTATTTGAAATTCATGCAATGCATAAAAAAAAAATATATTGTGCTGTTGGCTCGGCCCTCAGGCCAGACCGGCCCACCGGGCATTTGCCCGGTCTGCCTACTGGCCAGTCCGGGCCTGGATCTCACAGATATAACAAATTTATAGTAGTAAATTATATCAGTACTAAAAGTAATTACCTTTTTAGATACCATTTAAATTTTTCTGACAGCTTTGAGTTTTTAAATTTTTATTAGTACTAAAAGTAATTACCTTTTACAGATATACTAATTAAACTTTTTGGACAGCTTTGAGTTTTCATACAGATATGCAGGGTTCGTTCGATCTTTAGAAAATTTAAAAAAATGGTGAAGAATATTAGAAAAGTGGTGACAACTATATATTTATTTTGAATGATCAAGCGTTGTGGTAAATAAAAACTTTTCAAAATTCATATTATTTTCTTACTTTTTCTATCTCTTTTTAAAATTTTTAAATACCTTACGAATTAAGCATATAAGTTTTCATTTAAAAAAAAAACGTGTATTACTGGTCAAAAATATATTAAAATTTCCACTTTTGTTTCCGACGGCCTTTTTTGAAAATTTATTAGAATCGAGGAAGCACTGATAGATCCGACTGCCTCGAAATATGAAATTATTTAAAACATTATATTCCTGAATAATGAAATACTTGGGCTTCACTTTTTTCTTAAACAAAAGATACCCTTCTTTAACCGCTTAAATACCAATGTTCAATTTTTGGGGCATGTCTTTTCTTTAAAACAATAAAGACAGGTAGCTCATTTTAAGCACTTACAGTTGGAGAAACTGAATATTTTCATCCACCGGAATATATCAATAATATAAAATTATATATTTTTTGACATACAGTTTATTCTGAAATCAACCAGGTAAGGTTTGTAACCAACTGAAGAAATTATTTATTTAATGTTTACGTAAATTTGATTACATATTTTTCATAAGACACTTTTCCCATATAAGAGCACTTTTCCAAAGTAAGAGTCCGGCCGCTAATTTACAATCCAGTGGCTTTTAACAACTTGTTTTAATTTCTTTTCTCTTTTTTTGTAGATTTTTCTCCTCGTTGTAGTTATTCGCAATTATGATACTAGATTTTATTTCTTTTAAAATTCGTTACTTGCACTAAAAAAATGTCAAGAATCAAGTTTTTTTTTCTTTTTATTTGAGAAAATGCCAAATAGGAGAGTGGGTCGTCAGACGTCGCTGGATTGGAAAATCGCAGTTCGGCCCGTAAAAGCAGTATATTGGCACTAATGGGTTGCAATGTCATTTCACCATTTTTGCGATAACAACATTTTGCGGATCAAAGCTATATTTAAAGTCGATCCACTAAAAAAAGAAACTCACCGTGTTCCATAAAAGGATGCCAGTAACACTTGTTACTCCCAAAATGTTAAATACAGCGGATCCCACAATTGTCCCAATTCCAATGTCTCCTTTCGTTACAAAAGAACCTGAAGAGAAGAATATCGTTGTAATTTAGAAAAATTGTTTGAAATCGTTACTACAAATACAAGATATGTAATTATACCAAGGGAGGTTTAAAATATATAATAATAGATTTATAATATATAATAGGTTTATAATATATAATTTTCCTCATAGGTACAAACTTGTTATGATCACAGTCAACAGTTGAATTATTTTTTCCAGTTTATTTTTTTTATTAAATTAGAGTTGTCGCAAAATATTATACTTCATTAGTTTAGGGGCTTGGGACAATTCGCAATGGTAAGTGAAGGGGACATTTCTCTCATCAAATTGTTCCATAATATTGTTTTCAGATAGATACTGTATAATTTCAGCTAGAAAAAAGCACAATTCATAGAAAAATCTTATTGCCTACATTAGGGCAGCACAACGTTTTTGAGTGAAGGGCCACGTGCACAGCAGGTTGACTAACGAAGGGCCGCGCATGTATTTAGTCATGTTAACGGCAAATGTACTAATATTGATTTAAACATTAGTGTTCTAACTTTTTTATCAATAAACTTAGTAATATATTTGTAGAAAATTAAAGGCGTTCATTCATTCAAAAATGAAAAACCAAACTAATACTTCTTTTAAGAAAAATTTCTATTTTTATTATATTAAAAATAGATTTACCAAAATAAATAAACTTTAAATTAAACAAATAAACTTTGGAGAAAAGAAATGTTTTTTTATCATATCACACAATAAAAAAATTCATTTTAAAAATAAATTCTAATAAAAAACTGCAATACTCATCACATGTGTGGGTATCCGTCATCTTCTTGAATTACCCAATTTTGGGGAGTTATATATTTATCTATGTTATTTGTATGAAGTGACGGTCAAAATCATTATAAATAAATTTTGTTGGGGAAAAAATGAAGAATAATGAACTTATCCACTTTAAAAATAAACAGAAAATCTTTCACAAAAACAGGAGATTAAGCATCCATGCAGCGCCAATCAAAAGGAATCTTGGATTCCACTTACCTTTTTTTTCCCTATTTATATCAATCGTGTTCACGCCAGTTGCCTTCAATGGCACTATCTTATATATAGCTAACAGAATTCCTTCATTACGAACTGATGCAGAGTTAACCCCTTAACTTGTGCGTTAGATTTGATTCGAGCGCGCTTAACAGGCCAAACTGTGCACACTCGAGATAATTCGAAAGGCGTTGTATTTTATGCTGCTACAATTTTTCACACTCGAATATAATCGAGAATTGAAAATAACAATGTAAAAGCTAAGAAAAAAATATCGTTTTATTGATATTTATCATTTACATAGGATTTTAAGCTATAACACTTATTTATTCAAGAATAAAATATACAGAGTTGCCAACTTGCTCCGGATAGCAAATAGATATTTTAAAGTGGTAGTTTATCAATTGTGATTCTTGGTTTAATAAATTCAATTTAGTAGATTTTTATCCACCACTATTTCTAAATAATTCGTTGGCTTATATAATTCACCACTTTACAGTACTTACCAATGTCTCTCAATTCAGGAATTACACTTTTCATATTAACATTGAACTCTAATTTACAGACCTTCAATATATGTCATAATTAAACATGTGCCAGTTAAACATAGAAATTTAATTAGTTAAATATGTATCAATTTATGTTAATATTTATTTATGTCAACTTATGTATATATATTTCAAATTTTGTTTATAATTATATGTGTCAATTTAGATGAATCAGATATTCAATATTGTTATATTTACTCAAATTCTTTGTAAATTTCTAGATGTATGGGATAGGGGCCGCTGCTCGGCCCAGGTGCCCAATTTGTACATAAAGTATGTCACGTCTATACCTTTTAAAAAGCAAGCAAAAATAGTCAAATATTTGCCAAATTTACTTTCTAGTTATTTACCGTTTTTTTAATTATTTTGGCGTGTCTGGAGTAGTTGGCATCTCTGAATATAGTCTTTTTCCATGCAGCAAAAGCGCAGTATATCAAATTGTCCACCAAAAGAAAAGACAATTAACAATCTTTATTTCAGCAGTAAATGTTTTGGAAGATTTTATATGGCGAAACTCTTCACAACTGTATGTTAACAATTTTTATTTTAGCAGCAAATGTTTTGGAAGATTTAATATGGCGAAACTCTTCACAACTGTATGTTAACAATTTTTATTTTGACAGCAAATGTTTTGGAAGATTTCATATGGCAAAACTCTTGACAACTTTATATTTTAGCAGTAAATGTTTTGGAATATTTTATATGGTGAAACTCTTAACAACTCTATGTTCACAATCTTTATTTTAGCAGCAAATGTCTTGGAAGATTTTCTGTGGCAAAACTCTTGCCAGCTCTACCTCAACACTCTTTATTTTAGCAGCAAATGTTTTGGAAGATTTTCTGCGGCAAAACTATGTAAACACTTTTTATTTTAGCAGCAGCAAATGTTTTGGAATATTTTCTATGGCAAAACTCTTTGCACAATGTGAAGGATCATGCGTGAAGCTTTTAGAGTTGATGTCGTATTTACCCGTTAAAAATTCGAATTGATTAAAATGAGGAGAGAACTTAAAAACTTCAAGCATGATCTTTAAAAGTGCGTCAACTGTTTTGCTAGGCAAAATCTTCCAAAGCAACGAGGAAAAGATCCTTCATGGATTGCAGAAACGAGGAGTAATTAAGTAAGTAATCTTTTAAAACATTAACTGTTAAAGGAAAGATTGTTTACACAGCTATTTTATTTTATTTTTTAACACAAAAATATATTAATACTAATGGAAACTTAGTTGCAAATTTATGAAAAATAACATATTGGCTTATCATTGTGTACAATGCAACGAAATAAAAGTTAATTTCATGGGCCAAGAAGAAGAGAAACGACTATCTGTTCATCTGAACTTCGTCCCCGCATCTAATTTTGAATTGCGGGACTATCACAAAATGAATATCAAATCGAGAACATATCCATTAATCCGTATATTTTAGCCATTGCTATCCATCGTAATACCTCTTTTACTTTTACTTCCCTGTCATTTACTTTCGGCAGATATCCATGGACAATGGTATGGATCTTAATATTTTATGTTCCATATTATGGCCAACAGGGATATATATTATTCCTCCAATGGCAACCATAAATTTGTTAGCTTCGTTTTACAACTTAAGAAGAACTATAAAACTAAGATGATAAAATGGATACAAAAGCAGCAACGTTCATAAAAAATTAGAATGTGGTAGCCAATTTAAATTAAACTAATAAAAAAGGTTTTAATAAGATTTAAGCTAACAAACTGTTTAACTTCCAGTTTTCATTTTTATTTGAAAATAACACCATAATCAGTTTTGTAATTAAATATTATTACTTAAATTATTAATATGCCACGATTGGTTAAAAATATCTCTTCTCTCAAAAACTATGCAAAAAATAACCTATTTAATTTTAAAAGTACGTTATGACTCTTGCCTTAATTGTTTGGAAAATTGGTGTAATGAAAATATTATTAGAATAATTAAATATTTCATTGTTATCTGTAAAGTAACCTATATTGCATAAAAAATAAATTTGATGCATAAAACTTGTTTCCAATGTTATTGCAAAATAAAGTTTAATGAAATATATTTAGACAAAATTCTCTAAAATTATTTTGATAAAAACTCGTTTTTAAGATTGGAGAAATGAGTTTCAAGTGAAATATTTAAATAATTGTCGGTTTCAGGGTCGATTCACACGGAATCAGGTTTTAAAATTAGATTCGTATGATTCTCCTTCCTTGTGGTTTAAAAGTTGTAGTTGAATTGTCTCTTTATTTAAGCGAATGCAAATCACGGAGAAATAATAATGCAGTATTTTTATTCTTTCTTTAAAAAATAAATAAAATATTGATGAAGTTGACGAACAAAGAAAAATCGTGATTTTTTAACCCATTTACGTGAATTAATTAACGTGATTCAGTTAACTAATTTTTTTAAACGAAACAAACTTCCCTTTTACTGACTTATTTGGTTACAGTAAAATAGTAATTTTTTTTATTCAGTTTACTAATTTTTTTAAACAAAAAAATTTTCCTTCTACTGGTTTATTTGATAGTAGTAAAATAGTATTTTGTTTATTCGGTTAACCAATTTTTAAAAAAAAAAAATTTTTTTTTGCTGGTTTATTTGATAGCAGTAAAATAGCAATTTTTTTTATTCAGTTTACTAATTTTTTTAAACAAAACAAATTTCCCTTTTACCGGACTTATTTTGTTGTAAAAAATATATAAATTTTTTATTCAGTTTACTAATTATTTTAAACAAAACAAATTTATCTTCATCCGGCTTATTTGGTTACTTTTACTATCGGATTAGAATAGATAATGGAGACATCTGTATAGAGAATACCTAGCAATGGCTCTTAACCTTAAAAATGCATTACTACAGAAAAATCTAATCAATGGCTAACCTTTAAAAATATTAGTCTAGGGAATACCGGGCAAGTGTATACCAGGTAATGTCTCTCGCATCCTTCACATGATATCCTGGTTGATCCGGTAATTAGTAATAATAACTCACGATTACTAATAATAATCAAATCTTTTGGTAAATATGAAGAAAAAATTGATTAACTTAAGTAACTAAAACACCTCCATTATACAAAAAATATAAAATTGACATATTACGAACGTTAAAAAATAGACTCGCCAGATGAAAATGAGAAAAACAAAGCATATTTGAAATCGAAAATGCATAGTTGCCAACAAAAAAGTGGAAAATAAAATGGGATGGACCAGGTGCCCAGGTCTAATGTACTGTTCGTATGTTTATTGAAATACTTGCAGATTTTATGAAGAAATTTGAAAAATTCTTTGTAAAATTTAAATTATTCCGGAATGGATTTTTTCCTGCTTATTTGTAAATTGAATTTTTACATTCCAGAAATAAATAGTTTTCTTTCTTTACTTACCGATGACTGCTGAATATAATTCTGGTGATGACGTACCAATTGCCATAAATGTTGCACCAGCGACATCTACTGGCACATTTAAAGCTGCAACGAAAATATATATAAGAAATTTCAGCTTAAAAATATTTAAATGAAGTAAAATACAATTTCAAAATATTATAAGATACCCAATAAAAATATTTTATTATTTTTTTGAAATTATTAAAGGTTATAAAATATAAATGAAGCTTTATGGAATTTCATTAAGTTGATGAAAATTCAGTGTTTGTACGAGTTATTCCTCCAGGAGGTATTATATTAGTAGCCCCAGCGTCTAAACCTGGGTTCGTACAGCATTTAAAACATTTAAAAGTAATTTTTATATTTAAATAAAAAAGTAGCAAATTTATATATAAAGGTTGCAAATTATTATAGTTTGTTATAAATTAGAAATTATTATAGTTTTTTAAAACTTTTTATTTTAAATTTTTTTATTATAAAATTAAAAATTCTATATAATAAATAATAATTTTCAATTATTTTTAAATAATTTTAACTTTATAATTCTTTTTTTTTTTTTTCATTTTAAAATTAAAAAACCTTTACAACAAACTTTAAAATTACACATATTTATTTGGAAATATTAAGCAGTTGGTGGTTAATACTCGTATAAAAGTATTAGTATTAAAATATATTTTATTTTCTTAATTTTGCGACCGCTTTTTAAACTTTTTTAGGATTGTACGAACTCTGTTATCAGTGGCATAACTATCAAAGAGCAACCAAAGAGGGGAGCTTTAAATTCATGAAAAATAATCAGATATTAATTCCAGAATTAAATTTTTTTTTTCTTTTAAATATTCCTACTTTAAATTGCTAAAGACTTTGCTAGTTTCATTGCACAACTTCTTCAAGTTTTTATTGAACATGGTGGTATTTTATTTTATAACCGTCGTTGAACAGCCAGCCGATCCAACTTTTGCATTTACGACAACTAATGTTCAACTCCGTAGCCTTGTAATTTTGAACACAATCCAGAAGACAAGGGAACTTCTGGATCAAGTACTGGGAGAAATTTGCCTCCGCGGAGGACTTTTTGATGGAACAAACCCACATTTGCGTTACATAAAGAGGGAAACCACGAAAACCTTCCACGGTTAGTCTGGTAGCAAGAGGACTTTAATCCTTGATCCGTCTTCCACTGATGATCTTTTACGTCAGAACTGTTGTCCGTGCAAACTGGATGCTGATTCGTATCGACCAAGGATCCGAACCCGGGACACGTCATTGGGAGGTGAGAGCTCTATCCCTTGAGCCACCACGATTCAGGGGATAAATCTAAGACTGTGATCTCTTAAAATTTTATAACCGTCGTTGAACAGCTGACCCAATTTTTTGGGTTTACGACTACTAATGTTCAACTCCGAAGACTTGTAATTTTGAACCCAATTGAAGAAGACAAGGGAACTCCTGGGCAAGAAATTTGTCTTCGTGGAGGACTTTTTGATGGAATTGACCCGCATTTGCGCTACATGGGGAAGAAAACCCGGATGCGGAATTCGTATCAGCCAGTCATCGCTGAGATTCGAACCCTGTTCATCTCAATGGAAGGCGAATGATCTATCCCCTAAGCCATCACGGCTCCTTGCAATACTTATTCAAAAATATTATAAATAACTAGAAATTTAATATTATTAGCATTTAAACGACCACCGTTTTTAGCAACTACTATTCTTCAAGCAGCATAGAGAACTCTTCCCTTAGAATTTGTGATCTACTGTCAAAGCTAACGTTTCTAATCAAAACTTACTGTACTGGAAAAGGCTGACATTCAAAAATGGTGTAATTGTCCTGAGGTAAACTTATTCCATTTAAGCGAAAGGTTCTTCATTCTTTACAATTTGAAATTTGAATTTCTACTGACTTACTTGTTACTTCACACACTATCACAGCTTAAACACTGAGGGAATCTTACGGATTTGTCATTAAGGATATAAACGAAAATTATCTAAGAAATTAGTGAAATATTTTAATAAATTTTCTTACATTCTGCAATAATTTCTAAGGTGGGCACAAAAAACTGATCACAGACTATGGCTAAAACAAGGCAGAGGTAGGCGGTGGCGATGAAATGAAAGATGACGAAGCCACTTTGGCGCTGTTCTTGGGTGAATAAGTCTCCTGGAAATTCATTGATTGCTGGAGGAACACATTCTGGTATGCCACTCAGTTTGGGAGCTGAAAAACAAAAGCCATGTGATTAACAGTCGCCAAAGAAAATAAGAAAGCCACAAATTAACAAAACGTTTTCAATTCATGCAACTCGCACATACGCGAGCCATTTTATCTAGCATGCAGTCTCTAAATGTTTGCAAAATAACTGCAATAAAGCTGCATTCCAACAATGTTTGGAATTTTTGATAGGTAGTGGTGGAAAAATCACATAAAATGATAAATAAACTATAAATGATTTTAAAATTAGCTACCACTTGAAGATATTTTTTACAAAGCGGAATAAGTTGGCATCTCTGAGATTCTTCTTCTTTATTTGTAATTTGAAGATTTTTTTTTTTGTAAGTATATAAAAAGTCCTATATCTTCTATGAATCATTTTGAAAAATATAAAAAAATTCAAAACATTTACGCTCTTAATTTTTGATAAGTGAAAATATCAAGCTTCGGTTTTAAAATTTTTACTTGGTACTTACGTATTAACGCAACCGGGCCAAAATTCGCATAAATCGCCAAATTTGGCGACCCTACTTACGGCAACCCTAAGTGAATTATATTATTTTTCTTCACACATCTTGAATAAATGTATACCGGGCAGTGGCACTTGACCCTAAAAAAACATCAGTGTAGAATAAACCGGGCAAATGTATACCGGGCAGTGGCACTTGAACTTAAAAAAACATCAGTGCAAATCGCATACATACAAAAAACATAACATACAAATCGCGCCAACCTGGTTGCGATAATACGTAAGAACCTTTTACTTTACTTTGAAGAAGTGTTCATATGAAATAAATAGAGCAAAGAACTGAAGCGAAAAAGTTTATCTTGATAAAAACTTAATTTTCGTCCCAAATCAATAAAGGTGGGAAAGGTTGACATGTTTAGAGCGCACAAAAATATGCTCCTAATTTAAACACTCACCAGACGTGTGAATGATTATCACTTTTCATTCCAACATAATTTACACATTCCCAACTTCGTAAACTATATAATTTTCTATTTTATTTTTTTAAAAAGCAATTGTTGAGTGAGTTCAGGGATGCACTACAATATTTGATGTCTATGTGAAATATATCTTCCAGTATTATTAAATTAAAGCAGAAATTTTTGAAACAAACTGAATTTTTGTAAACCTTTTATTATGCTTTAAAAACGTGTTCATTTGTTCAATTGATGTTGTTGTCGTCGGCCATTAAGGTAGAGGGGGTGAGATTGTTCTTGTTTTCCAGTGGAGCCATCTATAGCCAAGAGTTTGAATTCTGTCACATCCATACATCACACCCGTTTATAGGGCTGACCAATTCATACGTCCACTCATTCGTATATAGATCGTAATTTTGACCTGAACCAGAAAATGATCAATCTCCAATTCAGTACCCCCAGAGGTTTTGATTTGTTATAGGAACACGGAGGACTTTGTGACCCGATAGATTTAACGTGCACCAGTCACCATTTACTGTGCAATGTCCAATTGATCCTTTACATATATGTTTAAATCGTTTATATGTTGTGGTGGACAGAACTCTTTTAATTCTAATGTATTAAATTATTAATCAAATACTTATTCCATCACCAGGGAGGATATTTTCGGAAACTGCGGAAATTCCAAACTCCCGATATGTCTTAATAACTTTGAACAGTTTAATTAAATGAAGTATTGTCAATAGATTACAAGTTGAACAGTGATTGCTGATACTGATACCAGATCAAAAGTAATTGTCGAAAAGTTAACTCAACAAACTTAAATAAAAATAAACAACAGGACTTAATTTCCTTAAAAATCAAATATCGACTGTTCATACGAAACTTTTAGTTACTTTTACTACAGAAATTATTATTGCGTATGATTTTTAAAGAGCAAATTGAATATAAATATTTAAATGAGATATTATTAATACATCAGAAGTTGAACAATGATTACTGGTATTTGTACAAAATGAACAATAATTGTCAAAAAATTTTCTGTATAATCATAAATTTTATCAACACCCGATAAAAAGTTCCCTTTTTAAGACTAGAATATTATTTTGAACTCAGATTTCACTAATTGGAGTCAATTTTTTCGCAGACGTTTGCATGATTTGGAAATTTAGTAGAAATATTTGAATGAGAAATTATCAATTTATCACAATTGAATAAATAATTTTAATATTGATACAATATAAAAAGTAATTATGAAAATTAAACTACGCAAACATAAGTTTAATCAGCACAAGAAGATATAATTTGCTTTTCCAAGAATAATATATTATTTATTTTGAACTCTGAATAAAGAACTTGTAGCTGCTTAAACCAGAGAAGTTATTCTTTTGTGTATTTTTTTAAAAGAATGTTTTAAATACCATAAAAGCATTTACTTCTCGAACTCATATATTAATTAATAATAGTTTTCCAAGTTACGACAGATCATAATTAAATTTTAATGAGAAATAAATAATAATATCATTATTGCAGTTAAATATATTCCGTCTTTTGTTTCGTTGCAAAAAAGAATAACACATTCGCAATTACTTTAATGAAATTTTCAGTGCACTTTTGGAAATAAATAACATTACGAAATCCGAAAACAGAATAAATAAACAGTAGAAAAGAATGTTTTTAGACGTCTCGAAATTTCGATTTCAGACAGTAATTAATTTGAATTCATTTTTAGTTTTTCTCATTAAAGAGATTCTTTGATGTTCTTTCGTAACAATGTCAACTTTTGTTAACTTAAATTAAAAGCTTTAATAGTTATGCTTTTTCTTTTCAAATATTATTTTTGCAATGAATATTAAACAAATTTATAACTACTAATGTCTCAAAAATTTTTGAAACAAATTCATATAATGTCTTTCAAATAATTCTATCTTCAAATAAAATTGTAATTTGTTTATTCTTAACTCTTAGCACTATAACTCTTAGCACTCTTAGCACTATAACTCTTAGCACTCTTAGCACTTAACTCTTAGCACTCTTAGTGACTATAGTTGTCGCCACTCAGGCGACAACTATAGTCACCTCACTAGAATTAAAATTTTTTATATCTAAATAACTAGTAACCTTATAATTAGTTACCACAAATTATTCGTAACCACATATGAATTTTAATTAAAATCAAGTAAAAAATATTGTCATTTAGAATTTTAATCCAAAGTGCTTATATTAGTTCAAACAATACTTGGAGAGCAAAGGGTTAATACATTTCCACGACAAGTAAATGATATCACATCATTTTCAAATTTAAAAAATAGAATTTTTGTTGTTTTTCCTAAAAGTACTTTTCATAGCAATTCAAAAAGATACCCCGACAGGGCATGGCTTAATTAGGAACATCTGTTAACCCATTTTCTGCTGACGTTGCGTTCATAGTAATACAAAAGGATTTCTCGACAGGGTATGGGTTAATAAAGAATATTGGTTAACCCATTCTCCATTGACGTTCCTTTTATAGCAATACGAAAAGATGCCTGGTATGGGTTAAAAAAGAACAATAGCTGACCCATTCTCTGTTGACGATCCGTTTACAGCAGTACAAAAAGATGCCTCGACAGGGTATGGGTTAGTTAGGAACATAGGTTAACCCATTCTCTATTGACGTTGCGTTTATAATAATACAAAAAAGATCAAAAAGATGTCTCGACAGGGCATGGGGTAGTAAAGAATATTGGTTAACCCATTCTCCATTGACGTTCCTTTTATAGCAATACGAAAAGATGCCTGGACAGGGTATGGGTTTAAAAAGAACAATAGCTGACCCATTCTCTGTTGACGATCCGTTTACAGCAGTACAAAAAGATGCCTCGACAGGGTATGGGTTAGTTAGGAACATAGGTTAACCCATTCTCTATTGACGTTGCGTTTATAATAATACAAAAAAGATCAAAAAGATGTCTCGACAGGGCATGGGGTAGTAAAGAATATTGGTTAACCCATTCTCCATTGACGTTCCTTTTATAGCAATACGAAAAGATGCCAGGACAGGGTATGGGTTTAAAAAGAACAATAGCTGACCCATTCTCTGTTGACGATCCGTTTACAGCAGTACAAAAAGATGCCTCGACAGGGTATGGGTTAGTTAGGAACATAGGTTAACCCATTCTCTATTGACGTTGCGTTTATAATAATACAAAAAAGATCAAAAAGATGTCTCGACAGGGCATGGGGTAGTAAAGAATATTGGTTAACCCATTCTCCATTGACGTTCCTTTTATAGCAATACGAAAAGATGCCTGGACAGGGTATGGGTTTAAAAAGAACAATAGCTGACCCATTCTCTGTTGACGATCCGTTTACAGCAGTACAAAAAGATGCCTCGACAGGGTATGGGTTAGTTAGGAACATAGGTTAACCCATTCTCTATTGACGTTGCGTTTATAATAATACAAAAAAGATCAAAAAGATGTCTCGACAGGGCATGGGGTAGTAAAGAATATTGGTTAACCCATTCTCCATTGACGTTCCTTTTATAGCAATACGAAAAGATGCCTGGACAGGGTATGGGTTTAAAAAGAACAATAGCTGACCCATTCTCTGTTGACGATCCGTTTACAGCAGTACAAAAAGATGCCTCGACAGGGTATGGGTTAGTTAGGAACATAGGTTAACCCATTCTCTATTGACGTTGCGTTTATAATAATACAAAAAAGATCAAAAAGATGTCTCGACAGGGCATGGGGTAGTAAAGAATATTGGTTAACCCATTCTCCATTGACGTTCCTTTTATAGCAATACGAAAAGATGCCTGGACAGGGTATGGGTTTAAAAAGAACAATAGCTGACCCATTCTCTGTTGACGATCCGTTTACAGCAGTACAAAAAGATGCCTCGACAGGGTATGGGTTAGTTAGGAACATAGGTTAACCCATTCTCTATTGACGTTGCGTTTATAATAATACAAAAAAGATCAAAAAGATGTCTCGACAGGGCATGGGGTAGTAAAGAATATTGGTTAACCCATTCTCCATTGACGTTCCTTTTATAGCAATACGAAAAGATGCCTGGACAGGGTATGGGTTTAAAAAGAACAATAGCTGACCCATTCTCTGTTGACGATCCGTTTACAGCAGTACAAAAAGATGCCTCGACAGGGTATGGGTTAGTTAGGAACATAGGTTAACCCATTCTCTTTTGACGTTGCGTTTATAATAATACAAAAAAGATCAAAAAGATGTCTCGACAGGGCATGGGTTAGTAAACAATATTGGTTAACCCATTCTCTATTGACGTTGCGTTTATAATAATACAAAAAAGATCAAAAAGATGTCTCGACAGGGCATGGGGTAGTAAAGAATATTGGCTAACCCATTCTCCATTGACGTTCCTTTTATAGCAATACGAAAAGATGCCTGGACAGGGTATGGGTTTAAAAAGAACAATAGCTGACCCATTCTCTGTTGACGATCCGTTTACAGCAGTACAAAAAGATGCCTCGACAGGGTATGGGTTAGTTAGGAACATAGGTTAACCCATTCTCTATTGACGTTGCGTTTATAATAATACAAAAAAGATCAAAAAGATGTCTCGACAGGGCATGGGTTAGTAAACAATATTGGTTAACCCATTCTCTATTGACGTTGCGTTTATAATAATACAAAAAAGATCAAAAAGATGTCTCGACAGGGCATGGGGTAGTAAAGAATATTGGTTAACCCATTCTCCATTGACGTTCCTTTTATAGCAATACGAAAAGATGCCTGGAAAGGGTATGGGTTTAAAAAGAACAATAGCTGACCCATTCTCTGTTGACGATCCGTTTACAGCAGTACAAAAAGATGCCTCGACAGGGTATGGGTTAGTTAGGAACATAGGTTAACCCATTCTCTTTTGACGTTGCGTTTATAATAATACAAAAAAGATCAAAAAGATATCTCGACAGGGCATGGGTTAGTAAACAATATTGGTTAACCCATTCTCTATTGACGTTGCGTTTATAATAATACAAAAAAGATCAAAAAGATGTCTCGACAGGGCATGGGGTAGTAAAGAATATTGGTTAACCCATTCTCCATTGACGTTCCTTTTATAGCAATACGAAAAGATGCCTGGACAGGGTATGGGTTTAAAAAGAACAATAGCTGACCCATTCTCTGTTGACGATCCGTTTACAGCAGTACAAAAAGATGCCTCGACAGGGTATGGGTTAGTTAGGAACATAGGTTAACCCATTCTCTTTTGACGTTGCGTTTATAATAATACAAAAAAGATCAAAAAGATGTCTCGACAGGGCATGGGTTAGTAAACAATATTGGTTAACCCATTCTCTATTGACGTTGCGTTTATAATAATACAAAAAAGATCAAAAAGATGTCTCGACAGGGCATGGGGTAGTAAAGAATATTGGTTAACCCATTCTCCATGGACGTTCCTTTTATAGCAATACGAAAAGATGCCTGGACAGGGTATGGGTTTAAAAAGAACAATAGCTGACCCATTCTCTGTTGACGATCCGTTTACAGCAGTACAAAAAGATGCCTCGACAGGGTATGGGTTAGTTAGGAACATAGGTTAACCCATTCTCTTTTGACGTTGCGTTTATAATAATACAAAAAAGATCAAAAAGATGTCTCGACAGGGCATGGGTTAGTAAACAATATTGGTTAACCCATTCTCTATTGACGTTGCGTTTATAATAATACAAAAAAGATCAAAAAGATGTCTCGACAGGGCATGGGGTAGTAAAGAATATTGGTTAACCCATTCTCCATTGACGTTCCTTTTATAGCAATACGAAAAGATGCCTGGACAGGGTATGGGTTTAAAAAGAACAATAGCTGACCCATTCTCTGTTGACGATCCGTTTACAGCAGTACAAAAAGATGCCTCGACAGGGTATGGGTTAGTTAGGAACATAGGTTAACCCATTCTCTTTTGACGTTGCGTTTATAATAATACAAAAAAGATCAAAAAGATGCCTCGACAGGGCATGGGTTAGTAAACAATATTGGTTAACCCATTCTCTATTGACGTTGCGTTTATAATAATACAAAAAAGATCAAAAAGATGTCTCGACAGGGCATGGGGTAGTAAAGAATATTGGTTAACCCATTCTCCATGGACGTTCCTTTTATAGCAATACAAAAAGATGCCGCGACAGGGTATGGGTTAATAAGGAACAATAGTTGACCCATTCTCCGTTGACGTTCCCTTTTTAGCCGAACAAAAAGATGCCTCAACAAGGTATGTGATTAATAAAGAACATTTACCAATTCTCCGTTGGCGTTATGTTTATCAAACACTTTGTAGTGATGCAAAACATATCTTTTGGAGGAAAAAAAATTATGGCGAATTAGAACGTCATTTTTTCCGACTGTAAAAACGCGCGTAACTCAGTTAAAAAAATATCAAGCAGTTCTAATAATTTTTTTTAATAATGCTTGATGCCATTTACACTTAATTCAATTTTTAATTACTTTCATAATTTAAAAATCTGTGAAAAAAAAAAAAAACGTGATACAAAATGTTATCACAAAATGATACAAAATGTTATAAAAAAATCATTTTTCAATTTTTAAAAATTTTTAAATTTCAAATTTTTTTTAAAATTTTATGAAGTGGAAAATAAATTAAGAGGCCTTTTAGAAAAAATATAGAACTGCCTGATATTTTTTTAAAATAAGTTATGTATTTCAGAAATCTGTAAATAATTCTTTCTAAATGGTGATATTACCCATTATAATTAAATTTGATTGGGTGATATTACCCATTATTATTAACTTTGATTTAACAAGAATGTCTTTTTTATCAAAAATTTTAAAAAAAAATTATTTAGCTGTTTTTACCTTTTTTGAAAACGAGTATAATAAAAACGATATCTTTAAAGGAAAAATGAGCTGATAAAAGTTATTAATATACCCCCGATAACGTTTATTGTATAGCTGCCTTTTTTAATACTGTCTACTCTGGCTAAAATTCCTTTTGGTAGTAGCAATGTAAGAGTTGATTTTAGAATTTTAAGTAGGAATTATATTTCAACTATGCAAATACTTAAATTCTTAAAATGTGAAGATTTCTAATATTTTTTTAAGCTATTTTATACGCAGTGGTGATAAAAATCCTTATAAATCAACTTTGTTAAACAAAGATAAAAATAAATATTAACGTATACACTTTGAAAATATAATTAAAATCAAACGTATAAGCATATTAAATAAATTAGCATATTAAATAAATTACAATGCTATTGAATTCGATCAGTAGGAAAAAAAATAGTTTTTGAAGCAAATCATGATGTGTTTTTATCAAACAGCATTTTAAATCTTGCTTTTTTTATCGCTCTAAATATTATCAATCATTGCTTCAAATAAACGTATAATAAAACGTAATAAATACTTTGCCTCGATTATTTCCTACTACTTATAAAGTTCGTATTATTAAGTTTGCACACGTTTGATTTCTTCAATTTTGTTTAATAAATTTATTAGGAATGCATCAAAGCAAAAAGTATTTACTTATAAGGGTTTTAAAATGGTGTATCCGATGATGATTAAAGGTGGCCAAAACAGGGAAAATTTTAAAAAATGACCGAGATAGATCGATGAAGCAAATTAATTTTAGTAATTAAACCAAGATATATTTGTCAATAAAAGGAAATAAATCCAGTTTTTAAAACGGCCCAGCTTAACTCTTAAGAGTTGAGTGAAATTAAAATCTTTGAAATTTCGTCCAATCTCATCATTTGCTCAAATTTTTTTTTTTTTTTTCAAATTTTTTTCGGTTGTAGATTACTCTGTGATTGTCATCCGGTTAAGAGAAAAAAAACTGATTGTAAAACTATTTCAATTCTACCTTATTTTATTTAAAAAAAGGAATTTATTTAAAACGGCTGCTTTTTTTTTCATTACAACAATATATAGTAATGTTGTGAAATTTATTATAAGTACAATGCGCCAAAAAAAAAAAAAAAAATGGAACACCGTGAATAATTTTTGATCAAATGACGTGATTTTCACGTTCTAGGACTCATTCTTATTGTTTCGAAGGGATGACTTCAAATATGTTAATTAATTAGTGCAGACGATATTTTAAATTACGAACTCAGACACAAAAACATACTTTCTCCAAATAAACATGCCTTTTTTTTTTTAATGGATTTGGATTTCCGAGCCCCAAAATATAGGGGGTAGCCGCAATCTGGGAAATATTGTCGACATAGTTTGGTCGGGAGAGCGATCCAAAGTTTGAATCCCTTAATGTTAATTTTACTTTTTGCGTATTTCACCGTATTTCTAGAACTTCTCAAGCGAATTAAAAAAAAACATTTTAAACAATTATAAAATTCGTTTATCCAAAGATAATGACATGCAAAAAATAAATTTTGCCAAATATTTATACTTTTTTATTATTTAATTTAATAATAGTCGAAAAAATTTTGAATTGTAAAGCATGCAACTTTTTACACTGTCTTAAACTTTGAAAAATAACATGGCAAAATACAAATGTGTGTGAAATCGGTCAAATAGTTTCTGAGAAATCGAATTTAAAAATTAAAAAAAAAACGTATACATAAAAGAATAATAAATGATAAAATATATAGAAATACATAGGGAGGCAAAATGCATCTAATGTATACAATACAACTTAGAAATATATAAATTGTTAAAGAAATCTTCTTCCACAGGAATATTTCTATTAAAAATTTATGGATTCTGATAGATTAAAATTTAGAATGGAGAGATTGGTCATTATAATAACATTCTATTTTCCAGAATCTTTTATCGTTAAACGATTATTTTATCGTTAAACGATTTAGAAGAAGAAAAATAAAGATGGAAAAAAGTAACTGGTTGTCTATTTAATTTTAGTCGCCACCTTTTTCTATTGACTCGCCACGTATGAAGTAGTTATTTTAAGTTCTAAGGCTATATCCCCACCTGCAAATCATTTATGAACGGAATCATAATGAACGGAAATAAACCAGTTTTGATTACAAACATCCTGAAGAGATTTACAAAACTTGTAACAAATAACAGTTATCTAGTTGGGATTTTTTTTATTATTTTTCACTTCCTGTTCCATGTAATCCTATTTTTTTTCCAGATTCCTATAATTGCCATTCTAAGAAAAAAAGAAATAAAATGATGAACATAGTAAACAAATGAGACTAAAAATGACTTTTGTGCAGAACAAATATAGTTTAGTGAACTTTACGAATAGAATTTAATGACTATAATTTCAAAGCAATTTCAATTTTTATTTGCATAGTTCTAATTAGCTTTGACTGTTGTTTTTTTTTTCAAAAAAAATAAATTATTGTTCAAGTTTATTTTAAACCAAATTTCAAAACTTGTTTATTTTATATATTCTTACCTATTGTTGGTAAAATACGCCCGACATTTTCAATTTTACCAGTTTCTTCCTTTTTCATTTTATATAATCCAATACATAAAGCTATTAAGGGAAGAGCTAAAAAAAGAATTTTCTTCTTGCCCTCTGTCCTTCCTCCGTTGCATGTTGACCTTTTTGGACACATGGAGTAGCAATCACGTGAGAATTATCCAAGAAAATAACAGGTTGGCGGTAATGATATTGGCGAAAAAAATTGTTATTTACTAGTCATTGTTCCACACTTTCAAAACTGAGAATCGTTCCAAATGAAAAATTTAAAATCGTTTGCAGTCACACATAAACAAAATATTCATGACAAATTTTCTATCGAAAAGAGTTCGGAATACCACTTAACCAAAGCTGTGAATAACAACTTTGACGATTGTTAGAGACGATAAATTAGGCATTGTTTTCAACCTAGACTTGAAGCACTTCTATATCTACCTCTTGATTCTTAAGATAAAAAGAACCATCAGATCTATATATAAACAATAGATGAATTTATTTGTGCATTATTTATCGTTTGAAGAAAGATTTTGATGTTAGTTGGCAACTGTTTAACAAAACGTTATCGGCGTCTGAATGATTTGCGAACATAAGTATTTAGTTTTTCCTTTCAATTGTATGGACGGTTCATATTTTAAGATTATAGTTTTTAGATATTTCGCTGTTTCATATTTCTCATATTTCGACTGAAATATAATAAACTAAAATAAGAAAACACTCGAAATTCTTAACCCGTTTAGGAAAAACATTCCAGTGTACTTAAAAATTGATAATTTAGTTCTTACATTTTGGAAATTTATATTGAAGAAACGAAACATTCGTGTTTACCATGATATAAACATCGGTATTTTGATCTGAAATTAGGTGCCTGTGATGTTTTAAAACAAAAATGGGTGGTAATGCTGCAAAATATGAAATTAGAAAAAATTACTTCAAATTATTTCTATAACTCAAGACTCCCAAAGCTCCACCAAAATAATTAAACGGGATTCAGTTACCTCAAAATAAGCAAAATCCGTAAGAAAAAAGTATGTTTATTCTGAGAAAGTACATTACGTAGCTGATTTCATAACTTACTTAGATGCACTAACTATATTTATGCCTGAGTTTTTCTCTTTGTACTTTTAAGATTGGCACTTAATACGCAAAAATATGATCAGTGGAGCAAAAATTATTCAGAGTTCTTTTTTTTAAATTTTTTTATTGGCTCAATGCACAACCGTGCCTTACTTATCGTTTAAAATTTTAAACGTTTTACTCATTAAATTAAATTGAACCAATACAATGATTTTTAAATTTTTTTTTAACACTGGTAAAAGACTCAAACATTATTAATCCTTGAAGAAAAATAATTTGAAAAATAAAGCAGGTAGGGGAGGAAGAGGCTAGTATAGACAAATTCGATATTTGTGTTATTTATCACTGTAAATTTCGACAAAATGGCAAAACTGTGTAACACTTTCATTTGTTTCAAATAAACAATCCCAACAAACTGAAGGGGTAAAATATTACTTGATTAAAACAAAATTCATTTCCTTAAAAAATATGCAGACTAGAAATAATAGCTCAAAAATAGATGCCTAAATTCCAAAACCAAAAGTGATTGTAAATATAAAACTTTGAGCCTGGCAAGTCATGGGGCGCCTATTTTTTAGTGATTGAAACACGTTGACAATCATTTCCAATTTGTATATTTTTATAGCGAATGATGTTTTATAATCACGTCATATGTAGTCACATGACTTCGGATAGTTTGGTTGGAAGGGCGTTGGACTCTTGTTCGTGAGAACGGGAGTTCGAATCCAACCGACCGAAAAATCCCCGTGTATTAAATGGTGACTGGTGCACCTTAAATCTGTCTGTTTCACAAAGTCCTCCAAGTTATCATAACAAATCAATACCTCTAGGGGTACTGGTCCAGGAATTTCCTTGTCTTCTGGATTGAGTTCAAAATTACAAGGAATTAGAATTGAACATTGGTAGCCGTAAACTCAAATTTGGGTCGGCTATTCAACGATGGTTATATATAAAAAAAATATGTAGTCATATGGCAAAACATTTGTTTGTTAATCAGCAAATTCGAAAGCTTGGTTTTTATGGTATAAAAGTAACTTTTCAATTTGCTTTTTTATTGCGTTTTTAGACAATTTGTGATTATTCGTTTTTTAAAAATGGGAATTATTGTACTATGAATGAATATGCTTATTGCGTATATTCATAGTCACATTTGATTTGACCTTTTTTCAATTAATCAATGATAAGTTTAAACAACCTAACGACTCCACGGCGTTAATATGAGGCAGGGTCTTTTCATGGCAGTAAATGAACGTTATTGCTAGTAAGAATTTCCTTTTTTAAGATATCCACTTTAACGTTTAGAGGTCTGGTATGACACAGTTCTCACACATATATATTTTCTTCAACATTCAATGATGGTCTCAAATTTATTAAATGATCGAACGCTGTCTTATTTTTGTTATCACTATAAAAAAATTTTAAGGACTGTAAGAAACCTGATGCAATTAATTACATATTTTGCGAAATGGGAGTTGTAAATCCTTGAAGTATTTAAAGTGTTAGTGTATCAAAAATTATGGCTAAAAAAGTTAATGTCGTCACGTAAAAATTTAACCGCAATATTATCAGGTCTTATATATTTGTTATATATTGCTTATATATCGTGGCATCATTGTAAATTGTAAATCAATCTTTGTACATGAACTTTATTATATAAAAAATGAAGCCGCAAGGCGTGAAAATTGCTACCACTTTAAATATTCATTCTTTCGCTAAGACGGAAAAAGTTTACTCAAGACTGCATTTTTGATTCTACTTTATTTTATAACTGCGTTCAACCAACCAATTCTGAGTCAATCAATCTCCGTTGCCAGGTAAGTTTGAACTCAACCCAGAAGACAAGACAACTCGTGTATCAAGCATTATGTGAAATTAGCGTCTTGATGGAGCTAGTCCGCATTTGCGTTGCATGAAGAAGAAAACCGAAAAACCTCCTACGGTTAGCCCGACAGCAAGGGTACTCTAACCCATGATTACGTTTACCACTGGGGATATTTTACGTCAGCACTGTGGTCGGTGCGAGCAGGGTGCGCAAATTCATATCGCAAGCGCTTTATTCCTCTGCATATTTAGGTTAAAATTAGCTCCATTTTGAAGTTAGTTGCCTTTTTTTTTATTTAAGTAACAATAGACTAAATAATAAGTTTTAAAACGTGTCCGTACAAGCCTCATGGCACAGGGCAAGTTTAGACCCAAACAAATTTGTTTAAAAGGTAATAAAAAAAAGTATACTTCTAAATTAGCTTGTAATATCATTCCAAATAGATATAAAGATTCAAATTTCAATGAAAAACTCCTAAATTTGTTCAAAATAATAATTAGTAAGTTTTTTTTGTGTGGCCTATTTATAAAAACTGTCCACTTTAGCCCTCACACCCCTTAATTTTATTTTATTTATTTATTTATTTATTTGTACCTTGTCGATAACATTAGGGTTCAAGTGAAAAATATAAGAGAAGCAATTCTAAAATGAAAAATAACTAAACAAAACTACAAAAAGGAACTTTAAAAAAAAATCATACCGATTAGAATGCTACAAACACAAAAAGGGGGATTAATAATTAGCAAAAATCTTTTAAAAAAAGGCTAAAATTAGCACATTAAACTGGCATTGTTCTTTCAGTTTCAAATTGAAAGAATGTTTAGAGGTGGTGTTTATTTTAAACATGAATAATTTTCAATGTATATCATGGTAGTAGTCAAGATTGAATAATTAAATAATAAATAAAGATGAACTGAGTTTTTACTTCTTCTTACAATTTTAGTCCCCCGTGGAATCCCTGTACTAAGTATTATTTATGTTTTTAATTATATTAGTTACTCTATTGTATCTGAGTTCCTTCAATATGTTTCTCTCTTTAAAAAAAAGGTATATTCTTCTAGAACTTAGAAAAACAGCAGTACAAAACGATAATAAAATGTTTTCTACATCCGTATGGCAGCATAAACAAAATAACATCAGTCATAAATACAAATTAAATTTCCTGTCACCATAATGTGTAACGCAATCCTGTGGTTGGCATCACGTCTTCTCGAATCCCGGTTACTACCTTCTGGTTTTCGAATATCCGCTTAACGACTTAGAATAAACAGCCTTTCCCATCCCATTATTCGGTAGTAATTAGAGATAATGGAATATTAATTTTACCTCCCCTTTCTTCGCATAGAGTGTGTGGCTTAGCTGGATCAATACTTGAAAGAGCTCTATTAGTATCGTTTGGCTCTTAACATGAGAGAAGGTCATTATTTTCTCGCGTTATACAAATGATTGATTTATGCCTCTTCATCTAATGACACTGGATAAACTAATTCCCTGATGCCTCGTTATAACACTCTTAAATTGCATCAACGGTGGAATAAAATTTTATAATGAAATATGCTTACAAACGATTTATATTATTTTTAGTTTGTTGCAAACTATTAATAGAGAAATAAATTTACAAGACGTGTTAAACTGAAACAAGACGTATTAAACTAAAGTACAGAAACGAATGTTTCGATTTTTTTTTTTTTTTTTTCATGTTCACTAATTCCCTGTTGCTCCGTTATAACACTCTTAAATTGCATCAACGGAGGAATGAAATTTTATTATGAAATATGCTTAGAAACGATTTATATTATTTTTAGTTTGTTGCAATTATTAGTAGAGAAATAAATTTACAAGACGTGTTAAACTGAAACAAGACGTATTAAACTAAAAGACAAAAGCGAATGTGCAGGAAAAATTTCTTCCTGTTCATGGAAAATGAAGAGAAAACTGTCTTCGTCGGAGAAGCTCTATAACTACTAATGCACGTAATTCTTATATGCATGTACCTATACATAACCTACACAAACCTATACATGAGCTACAAGATGCTTCAAACTCAATATCAATAATTAATTGACATTATAACAATACTTTCCTAACAATAACGTTAAAGTTTAACATAGAATATGAGCCACCTTGACAGTAATGCAGGTTTCAGGAACGAAATCTCATGCTTTTTACGAGGTTGTGTATAAAGATTTGGGACCATGAATACCACTATGTTACGCCAGCTCCTCGGACATGGTCTCTGATATTCAGGTCTAGAAATTCGTCTGACCTCTCCATTTCCTAAACAACTTAGGCTACTCGATGTTTCTCGACCGATCAGCCCTCAATGGATGCACGCTAACTGGAGATCGACAACGCCTCACCATAATCTTAATTAGGGCTATGTCAGAGAATTTATAGTATCTTCCTGACTCTCATGATCGTAGATGGATTTGTCTGAACTGGTACAGGTAACTACAAACCTTGAGCAGAAGCAGTCTTTGTTTTTCCCACTGATGAGTTTCGAATTAGTCTGACCAATGATTTTCATCAAGTTTAAATGTGGCCAGGAAGAATGGACCCAGTACCATTCTTCCAGCATCATGGAGTCCCGCAGTGGACTGATGATAAAGACACGGTTCCCAGTAGAATACCGAAGTCAAGCATCACTGGCTGCGGTCAGAAAGCGGGCGGGTGACCACTTTGATCAGCCTGCTTAGGGACCGAGGGTGTGCGGTATTGGTCTTCGTTAAACTGTTCTACTGCAAAGTGCTCGATTTCGCGTGCAGGTCTTCGTACTATCAAAGCAGAAGAGCCATCCCTTCTGCAGAGGATCAAAATTGCGATGGCATGTCCTTGGATCATCCTTTGGGATGTTTCCCAGACCGTCGCCTATAGCCCATTGTGCAGGTCGAGGAGTTTTGTTCTTAGTCGCACTGACCAGCACCTCTTTTGGAGAGGGACTTCTTGGACGTACACGGTCGAGATCTTACAACCCAATGAAAGATAATTCAGAAGGTCACTCGATTGTCTCTGAACAATGTTCTGGGTCTTTGTAAGGGATATAAGACAATACACGCCCACACAGGGATGGGTTTACGAGATATACCCTAAAGTCGAAAAAATGTGAATATTAGAGTTGCAAGCCAGATCTTTATATCTAAAGACTATAGAGCATTTGCAGCTGGCCATCTTCTTTCATGTGAGCTAGAAACTGTGGCTAAAAACTGCTTTAATGGAATGGGATTTATTGTCTCCAAGACCTTGCAAACAGTTCATTGTGAGAGCGGTGCTTTTAATTGGGGCATACCCCATATTAAACCCTCCACAAGTTGAATTTTTCAGCAAAATTTTTAAACGATATTGCTGTGATGTGCCATTTACCTTTTTGTTACTTTAGTTTTTTTTGCATACTTAGATGGTTTTTAATTATCGATGTATTTTTGATTTTGTTTAATATTTCTTAAATTTTCAGTTAAAACGTGTTTTTGTTCTTTAACCTTTGAATCTACGTGTTTATTGTTAGAAGATTAAATTAAAATTCTTTTAGTGACATAAACTCGTAAACATAAGAATTATTCTGTTTTTTAAGCTTGTTGCCATAGTTGATTCAGAAACGATATTATAATTATTGAGGATTTTAGATTAAGCTAAATAGAAACAGGTGTTGGGAAAAGTCACATGTTTAACCGGGAAGATGCAAAGTACAGGAGAATACATGAACTCTATTGGTACTACCAGGCACGTACTAGTAGTATTTATTATGCATGTAATAAGACAAGCGATTAAATTTAGAAGTGGCCAGACTTGTGGGAAGGGAGATGGTAATGGCATGCATCGGCTGACGTTTATTTGACTTTAGTTACAGATATCGTTTTCACGTGTGTTCTGGATTTATTTCATTCTTGTAAATATTTGCGTAATATCATCAGCATTAAATTTTATTTTCATGACTACGACACAAAAAGAAATTATCACAAAATTGTGTGAATTATAAAAAATACTTTTATTTTGAACAATTTTAATAATTAAAATAAATATTTATTTAGTCCTATGCTTCATTCATTATAACAGTAACAAAATACTGTCTACACTCGCAGCATTTATATTTATTACTACTTTCAGACCTGGCAACTTCTCTGGATTTTTGCAGCAGAAAGAATACCCGCGAAACCAAACATGAACAGGATTATTGACTTGAAAATGTTTAAGCACGTCATTGTTAAATTAAAGCAACATTTATATACACACAAGGTCATATACGTTACCTACCAGTGGCCTAAAGCTGGTTTATTTATTATTAGAATCTTTTTAAGCGTTTGTGAAATATATAACTTAATTTATAAAATCCTATCTTGATTTAAATTTAAATTTTGCTAGAAATAGATATTCTTTTTTAAATTTAATAAAAGAATGTGATATTACTTAGGGAAATGGGGAAACAATCCAAAAAACGTTTAAAAGAAAAAGAATCTGAAAAATGACAAAGTAAGAGAAATATATCTTTTTTTTTCCTTCAAAAATTGGTTTAATGCCAGATTATAAAAAAAATTTCATAATATTCACGTCTATGAACTTTTGTAAACTTACGGTCAGCTAGAGGAATATGATTAGATAAGGTTATTGAAAGAAAGAAATATTCTTTAGATATATACAACTCAGATAACTGAAACTAATCAGAATATCTTGCCATAAAAAATAAAAAGTATTTGGAATACCCTTTCGAATGTCATAAGTTATTCACTAAAGTTACTTCTATAAAATAGTTTCCTTCATTAAAACTACGAGGAAAAAGAAGAGTGCGAACAAAAAGAATGAAAATCGAGCAAGCACTGATTGAAGAATATGAGAAAAATGGCGCAATTTGTCTCCGAGGTGTGTTCGACGAAAATTGGATTGAAATCGTTCGTGCCGGTATAGAAAAGAATTTGAATGATCCAAGTTGTTACAGCGAAAAGTTAAAAGGTGAAAAAGGGAACGGTTATTATTTTGACGATTATTGTAATTGGAGAAGAATAGAAGAATTTAAAAAATTTGCACTCGAATCTCCAGCTGCTGCGATTGCTGGAACATTGACAAGATCTAAGGTAACGTAAACTTATAATTATTTCTTGGTTTAAGTTACAATTGTTAGATAGGGATAAGTCACGTTTTTAATATTTTTCTTGCTGCTTAAAAAAATTGTGAAAATTTTTTTTTCTTCGTTTTTTTTTTAGCAGAGTGATAATGATGCAAAATATTTAAAGTGAAAAAAAATTTATAATTTGGATTCAATATTCTCCCGATATGAATGATCACGTAATTGGTTTCATGTTTTATCTACTTATACGTATATCTAATTATAGAAAAGAAGAATGGATACTTTAGATTAAGTGATAGCAGAAATGAGAAACTATTCACTACATTTAGTTAAAAATTTGCTACCACATTTTATTGTATAAATCCTTTTTTATATGTTTTGATACACACTTTTATTAAACATATTTTTATACTTTTTCATTTAGTAAAAATTTCGATCAAAATAAGTGAAAAATTTTCTATTTAGCATTTTAATAATTTTGTTATGAAATACAACATGGCAACAGCTTATAGTAAAATTTCAAACAATGACTAACGCTTAACCAATCAGAAAATTTCGTTTTCGAATTCCGTTTCGTTAATCCAGCACGGACGGTTCGCCGTAGAATGTTCTAATATCAACAGTGACCTTCATCGTGCTTCGAACTATCTGTAAGTCAAATTTCATCGCTTTTGATCGGATGGTTCAGTAGTCTATAAAAGACACACACACACAGACAAACAGATACTCATTTTTATGATTATTATTGATAAATTTTTGAATATGAATGAAATGAATTTTCAAACCACTTATTTTGAATTTTATATTTTAGAACAAAAATGATTCAGATAATCTAACATATTTTTTTAATAACATTTAAACTCTTTTTACAATTATAAAAATACAGAAATGTATTTTTACTTGTAATTAGAGCTTCGGAAAAAATATATATATATAAAAATTGAAACATGTGCCCCATTTGTGTGAAAGGCTAAACATCATTTCACAAAAAGAATTCTGGTGCTATTTTGCAATTATATACCATAAAATACATTATAATCAATGCTTTTACATATTATGACAGAGCACATCCTCACAGTATTGTACAGTATGATGTTAAAATTTATTAACAAAGTTGCAATCTAATATGCTTTTTTTTTATATTCTTTAAATGAATAGTTTTTATGAATAATTTAATGAATATAGGGTTTATAAGAAACCTTCTTTAAACTACGGTAATAGAAATATTTATTAATTTTTTAAAACATTTTTCATAAAATAAATAATAAGCAGCTTCAGTTTTGAAGTTTTTTTTCTAGATACTATCTAATTCAAAAGAGTTTTTGTTGATTTTTTCTTTCTATGAAAATTACGACTTTTAATAATATTTTTAAATCAAAAGTTTTAAATCTTTTTTTTACTTTTTTTAAAAATCGAATTGGAATTGGAATTTGCACAAAACTGAGGGGAAGTAGAGCATACTGATAAAAAGTTTGATAAGGTATATAAAAAAGTCCTACATTTTTAAATCAAAGGTTTTTAATTCTTTTGTTTTTTATCATTTAAAAACTGAATTTGATTTGGAATTTGTACAAAACTGAGAGGAAGTAGAGCATACTGATAAAAAGTTTAATAAGGTATATCGAAAATTCCTATATTTTTAAATCAAAAGTTTTAAATCTGTTGTTTTTTATCTTTTTAGAATTGGAGTTGGAACTTGAATAAAACTTAAAAATAAAAGAGCATACTGATAAACAGTTTCATAATGTATATCAAAAATTACTCAACCATTACAGATATCAAAATTTAAAAGATCAAATACTACTCTAAGATAGATGTAGAAACAACATAAACATTACATTAAGATAAACATTACATATTATATGTGTATATGTGCATGTAGTATTTATTTCATTAACAATTCAAAAAAATTTCGTTCCAGTACTTTTTCCCAGTGAGAGGATTTTTCATTGTTTATTTATATAATTTTATTAATTATTTGTTTTATTTTCCCTAGAGATTATATCCCGTTCAATTTTTAGTGGTACTTTGCTTAAAATCTCAACCCTCTTCAATGAATAGGTAACCAAACATCTGATTGAGTTGACATGTTTTATATATTAGTGAATTGGAATTGTATTTTTATAGTGGTAGACACACTACACGTTTATTGGGAATTTTCTTTTCCATTCAATTTGACATGGATGACAGCTCGCTTTATTTTCTTAGAAAAATATTTTACTGTAGAATGAACTAAAATGAATGAATGAGGAAGAAGAAAATGACAGAATAAAAAATAATTTGATTAAATCATTTTCATTAAAAATATAGTTTTATGAAAATTGTACTCAAATAAGATTTAAAAAAAAAAGTTTAAATATTAAAAAAAAAACTATTTGCGATAAGACAAAAACTTTCACGACGAATGTTTTATAATTTTATCTTTTATGTTTTAACTAAGAAATTTAAACAAAAAAAAAACGTGTTAAGCATTAGGAAAAAGTCAAAAAATCTTAGATGGCAGATCCAAGATTGAAAACTGGGGACTCTTCCCAATACAGTGAGACATCCAACTAGGCTAATCTTCCTTATTAAATTGAATTGTTTTTATTTTTGTTAACCTCATAATATTGTTTTATTTATTTTTTATTACCGTCGTAAAGCAGTCGACTCAAATTTTGGGTTTACGACTACCAATTTTCAACTCCTCAGCCTTGTAATTTTGAATCCAATCCAGAAGATAAGGAAACTCCGGAGCAAGTATTAGAAGAAAATTTGCCTTCGTGTAGAACTTTTCGATAGAACTAACCCGCATTTGCGTAACATTGAGAGGACAACCACGAAAACATCCTACAGTTAGCCTGACAGCAAGTGGACTAACCCTTGATCCGTCTACCACTGAGGATATTTTACGTTAACACTGTGGTCGATGCGAGCCGGCTGCGGAATTCGAATCGACCAGCCATCGCTGGGATTCGAACCTGGGTCACGTAATTTTAAGGCGAACGTTCTATTCCCTGAGTCACCACGGCTCACATTACACTTTTTTCTTCTTTTTTTTTTCTAAAACAAATTAAGAAGTTTCATCTTTGTCGTCCCGCTCATACTATATAGATACTTATCAAAAATTTGCCGCATTTTTATCAACTTCTGATTTTAAAAAAAAATGAAGTAGGGCTTAGCAAAAATATAGAAACAAAAACTTCTATACTAACTCTATGTAATTAATATTTCTTTCAGTAGTAAATGTTTTGGAAAATTTTAAACGGCAAAACTATTTGTACAATTTTAAAGATCATTCTTAGAAATGGTTCTCCTTTTACCTATACAAAAATTTGCATAGACCAAAATGAGTGTATGAAATTAAGAGCTTCTTTCCTTTTTTAGTACCTCTATAATTGAATAAAAAAGCATTCTTAACATAAATATCGCAATCCTACTGCATGCTTTCAAAATTGCTGGTATTAAAGCTAGGAAATTCCGCTTCTCATTTAGGTTAATTCAAATTAAGTTATATGACATACAATACATCATTTCTAAGAGTTACAACAACAATCTTTCAAATTGTGCTCATAATTTTGTCATGTGAAATCTTTCAAAACATTTGCTGCTGAAAGAATAATTGTATACACAGAGTAAGATGTGTTTTCATAGTTTTGTTTGTTGTAGGAGTGATATTTTATTAAAATTTAGCTACATTTTCAGTTGCTTTTAACCGCTTCTCTGATTATCCCGAGTTAACTCGGTTATGTATATAGCAAATACTTATTATCCCGAGTAAACTCGGGCATAGCAGAATTCGTCAATACGTTTTGTTTTTATCGCGTTTTTATTCGGCCGGAAGCAAAACAAAAAATAATGATAATATGTGTGTGATTGGAAGTTTGCTAATTTTTGTTTAAGAGTTTTTTGCAGTTTGTGGGACTGCAGACGTGTTTTGTGCAATTGTATTTACGATGGTTTCTGAATTAAAATAGAAAAAAAAAGAGTAAAAAAAATGTCGTTCGCGAGTGAAAGTAATGCAGATGATTTTTCAGATTATAAAAATGTTAACTTATACAAAGACTAATTTCTAACTTTTTTCATTTAGCCGAGATAATTTGGGATAGTAAACTGATTGCAAATCAAATACTTTTTACACATAAAAAAATTTAAATTTCAACTTAGAACTTGTGTATTATGTTTTGTTTTAGTTCCTTGTATTTATTATTAAAATGAAAAAAATATGTTGAATTTTTGCATTTTTTTCCAAAACAAAATTGGTAAGGGAAGAGGTTAATAAAAGAAAAACATAAATACTTTTTATCATTGGAGAGATATACAATATCAATCAAATACTAGCTACATGTTAGAAAAATGACAAACACAAGTATTTTTTTTTAAATATAATACTTCAACGCATGAAAACTTTAATTATTTGATTCTCTTAAAAAACAAAAATTTTAATGATTTATTGTTCCCTACACATAGGGTACTTCATTGAACTCGGAGTTTCTCTCTGATAAGATGTTACGGTAAAACGGACTACGGCTTCAGTCACGTAGAGAAACAATTAGGGATCAATAACTTGTCGGTCCTCTTGCATTAATCGTCCACAGTTAATTCTGATGTATTGGCAAAGCTTTTCCGACATCATTTCCGGTCAACTCCCCCCCCCCTCCTCTTCCTTCTAACTGATCGATTCTATCTAAAGAATTCAGTTAAAAGCAAAGCCCCATTACTCCGGATGGAATACTAAGCTCTGTTGATGATAGCTATTATGTAAATGAAATATACTTTCGACAACAATTTTTTTGGTATTATGATGACGACGGTTAAGCACGAGTATTTCAGGTCATCAAAAGCACAACAAACCATCAAAGAAGTATTTTACTTACAAATCGAATTAAAATTGTTTAATTTTGGCATTTATTTAGCGCAGAGGTGCTGCGAGAAATCTGATTTATTCCCGTTTTCGGAATTAATTTGATGGATGATTTATATTTCCAGATAGTGAATTTTTACTGATCTACAGTTCCTGGCCAAATTATGAGACGCACTATACGGTTCTTATGCAAAATCTTAATCATCAGGCGATAGCTTTATTGTTTTTACACGATTTAAACCGGTTTGCACTTGTTTATGTTCGTGTATCAATTGGTTAAATTAGATGATATATTATATAAATATAGAATATTCATTACATCAAGTATTATATTAGTATATTATAATAAGACCAAATTATTAGACGCACTGTAGTGTTTTAATAATTACGTGTTTTGCACGAATTTATAGGCAATACTTTTATATTTAAACATACATGTAATGGGTTTTTATTCAGGAGATTTTTCATACATACTTCCTATTTGTATTTATTTTTAACGTATTGCATTACAATGTTAACCAATTGATACACGAACGTAAACAAGTGTAAACCGGTTTCAGCTGCGTAAAAACAATAAGGCTGTAGAGTATCACCTGATAATTAATATTTTACTTAGAATCTTACAGTGCGTCTAATAATTCGGCCAGGGGCTATATGACACCAGCATGTTAGAATTCGGAAGATAATGTTATTGAGCTTAGCGCGGAAGACAAAAGCACTTTTAACTTACTCATATGTGGCCTCATAAATTCGTACAAATAGTGTTATTGAGCTAAACACAAAAGAAGAAAAAACACTTTTTGCTTACTCACTTACTCAATATGTTACAATTTGGAAGATGTGTTATTGAGCTCAACACAGTGAACAAGAACTCTTTTTACTTTCTTTGAAGTAAATGAACTTAATCGTTTCCATTTAATTCCAATAGAATGAATAGAATTAATTCCAATAGAATTTAATTCCATTCACAATTTAATACATATTTAAATTCGTTGCTTATTATATGTTTTAGCTTAAGAAAAGCAATTATTACAATTAATAAACTACACTAACTACATTTTTAAACTAAACTTATTTAACGCAATTAACAAAATTGAATTGAATATAAAAGAAAGTACAGTGAGCATAATATAAAACGGACCACCTTGAATAACGTTTGATCTAATAATCTGATCTTCGCGTTCTAGAACTCACTCTTAAAGGTTCGAAGAGGTGACCTCAAACAAGCTAATTAATTAGTGCAGACGATATTTTAAGTCACGAAATCAAACAGTAAAACGTACTTTCTCTGAATAAACACACCTTTTTTTTCTCGATGGATTGGAATTTCTGACCTCCAAAAACTAGGGGGTAGTCACAATCTGAGAAATATGGTACCAATAGTTTGGTCCGAAAAGCGGTCCCAAGTTTGGATCCCTTAATGTTAATTTTACTTTTTGCATATTTCGCTGTATCTTGAGAACTTTTTTAGCGAATTGAATTTTTTTTTGCATATAATTTGTTTATCCAAAGATAATTCCATGCAAAATATAAGTCTTAATTAATATTTATTGTTATTTTATTTAATAGTGGTTGAAACATTTTTGAATTGTAAAGTATACAACCTTTTTCATCATTTTAAAGAAATCAATTTTAGAAGTCAAAATACAAAATTTGAGCAAAACCGGTCAAAAAAATTTCTGACAAACGAATTTCAAAAATATGACTTTTTCAAAATTCGTATTCTCGAATGATTAGTGATTAGAAATTAATCGAATGATTAGTTATATCAGAAGAAACTGAATAATTTCGAAGTCGAATGATTAGTTATGAGTGAAATAAGGAACTCTGTTTTACAATATACTGAAATTTATATATACCTGATTGTTATAGAGTAAAATTAATAGGGTTAACGTTGCAAATTTACTTTTAACAGAATTTTAACAAAAATTACTTTTAACGAAGAATTTTTTTTTTTTCTTTGAAGAATGAATGGATCTACTATTGGTCACATCTTCCGATTCTTATGTGCTTGAGCTAAGCCACATCAAAAAGTTACATCTACTCGCTGCAACAACTGGAAACACCTTTCTGTAAACTCAACATCCTTGCCATGACAGGCGGAAATGTGTTACTTTTTTCCTCCCCTGAAATTCCCTCTTTGTCTCTGTCATTCACACCCTCTTTAGATGTAATGACGACCGAAAAGGGAATCCGGATAAGTTCCTATCTTACTCAAGAAAAAGACTGAGACATAACACACAAGCGTTAGCGATGGTTGCGAGGGAAAAGGAATAAAAATAAATCGTTTGCTCTTTTTCTTGTTGCCACTGGTAGCAAAAAAATAATTATAGTTTATAAAAACTCATGCTGCCACAGGGAACTAATGGCTAAAAAAGAAAGTGAATTTATATTTTATTCCTTTTTTAACCCTAGTCTGATGGGATTCTAATATAATAATATAAATAGAATTATAGTTTACTGAGAGATTTTTTATCCATTAGAGTTTGAGTAGGAGGCATTGATTGAAGAAGCAGCGGAAAAAGAGGGAACTTTAATTACTTTTTTTTCCAAATAATGTTTTTTATAGCTTGTTATTATGGTAGATGAAGTGAAAGATGTCTTTGTAATCCTTGAAAAATGCTGACAGATTTCGTTAAGGAGGTGCCTTGCAAAGCATGTTTCAATAGAAAAAAAAAATATTTTAAAAGTAAATTTATCAACAGAAAAAAAATATACTGTTTATGAATTGAAAGAAGATTATTCGCAAATGATATTTTTAGTTCCTGTTCTGTATTCATAATGATTAACTTTGGTAAAAAGTTCGTAAAGATTGTACCAGCTTCAGACAGTGGCACAAATGAAGTTTCCGTTATAAATATTAAAATTGAAAATAATAGCTTTGTAAGTGGCACTCCAAACCGGTTTTGTCAATTGAAAACAAGGAAATGTTCCCAGAATAATTTTTAAGATTACATCATTTTGTTATCTAATTCTACAATAAACTTGCATCAAAAAAGGCGATTTAAAATGTTATTTTATTGATATTCTTCAAATAGCTGGAAATCTAGTTCTTAGCAATGAACGCTTTGCACTCAAATGTCACCTTTGAGGCGCCATCACTCTAAAATTAAAAAATTTTATATCTCAATATTTAGTAACCGCATTTTTTTTTTTTTTAAGAATTTTAAAAACTATAAGAAAAAATATAGTATCGAGTTTTATTAAATGCATTAGTACTTATCTTAATTCGAACAGAATTTTATTTTAATCGAACTGAAACGAATTAATGCATCATTTCAATTTCAAATACGCCAATTTTTTATTACATTCATGTGATGCCACAATTGGCATATTTATTTCCTATCCTTTAAAATATATTTAATCATTTAAGCTTATTTTATTAATAGAATTATATTTAAAATAAATCAAAGACTTAAGCTTTTAAAACGAACATAAAATATTTATTTCTTATTCTAGATCAATGTAACGGATACTTTTTATTTCTATACGAATGCAGACTTATTAATTCACTGTCGCGCCTAATCGAAAACAAAAATCTATTTATAACTTTTTTATTCTAAATCTCTAAATGCAAAATGTTTCAGTTGTATAGTTGTAATAATTCTCATAAATTTGTTGGCGACTCGAGATCGCCAAGGTATTTTTTAAACCCAGTACAGTAGAACCTGTTTTTGTGCGGTGGATAGGGACCGCATAAAAGAAATCGCACAAAAAAAAAAAATTCAAAAATTTTATAAATTCTTACATATAATAAACAAGTTTGTACGATATACTACCTAAAACTTTTTTTATGCGGTGGAGAGGGACCGCATAAAAAAGTCGGACTTAGAAAATACATCAATGATTTATGAAATAGCTGAGAGAATGCTTTCAATTAAATGAAATAATTAAATTAGACCTAAACAAATTGTAAAAATATTTAATTTTTCATTGTACATATACCTGGAGAAGTTTTCAAATTATACATTAAATAGTGGAATTGTCTGTCTTTTTACTTTCTTTTAGCTATAATTATTCATTTTAAGGGAGTACTTATGTCTAAAAATAAAATAAAAATCATAAAAACTACATATAAATAGAAACTAAAGTAACTAATTTATTTATCTTTAATCTCACTATAAAATGAATCCTTAATCACGTGAATCGTGTATAAAACTCTGAATACGATACGCATACTGTTCGCGCGTCGAGCGACAATATGAACGTAACTGACTCTGTCTTGTTATGAGATTGTTTAAAATAAATGAGCAGAGCATCGCGAAGTCCAGATACATTGTTGTCAAGGAGGCCACGTAATCAGAGTTCGTCCACAACATGTATATGTACATTGATAGGAAACATTAAACTGGTGCTAAAGCCGCTAAGATTCATATACCGCATAAAAAAATTGGCACAAAAAAAAAAAAAAAAAAAAAAAAAATCGCACAAAACCAATCGCACAAAAACAAAATCGCATAAAAAAGGACCGCACAAAAACACGTTTTACTGTATTGATATGCGGGCTTGGCTTTGTCTCGGCTATGTTATATTTTAATAAATTGCCAACTTTGGATCTCCTACCCATGCTTCTCCAGTGTCCGTTGGGAGCAAATTACACGTACTTTTAATTGGACTTTTGATTAGGCAAGTCGTGTGGATTTGTCTCCCATAGCCTGTCCTTAATAGTATTACTATGCAAAATTTATTCAACTAAAATTCTTATGGATAGTATGTATATTTTGTATCTCGATCTCTACAAATATATTAAATAAAAGTTTTATATTAGTTATCCGGTTTTCATTCTCAAGTGTTATTTTCATCATCCTCTGTTTTCACCACTAATCTTCAATTAGCCCACTATACCACACAATTTCCAATCCACACCTGACTATTCCATTTCAACATAAATTGGCACCCTGATTACCATCTTCACAATTCAGATTAAAATTAAATAAAGTGGTGGTAAATGTTAAGTTTACAATGCTGTTTTTGATTTAATAAATTTAATTTACTGGAATGTTTGGAAAGTAATTTCGTTTTCCTCAACAGAGGACTTATTGTATTTTTTTCACAGTCAAAATTTACACTTAGACCGCATCAATAAGGTAAGAATTCTGCTCAAGCAAAAAAAAAAAAAAAAAAAAAAAACAAATTATGCAATGTGCATGGAGAAGATGTATTCATAGTATATCTCCATACACCAACATTCCCGACAACTAATATACAATCTTTATTAATTTAATTTACCATAATCTGAGTTCAAAGCTCAACTCACTAAAAGAAACATATAGTAACATTTAAAATGTGATAATCAGAATAGACCAAATTTTTCCATGCTGTTCAATATGTAACTTCAAATTTATTTTATAAGTTCTTGTTGAGTTTCTATTAAGTTTATACCTAGAGACAGGATTTAACAACGCAAATATCAACAAAGGAAACAAGTTCTTTCATATACCTTCTAAAATACAAATTCGGTGACGTCATTCCCACAGTTTAACCATCCATCGTTAAATTATCAATGCTTGATTTCACTTGTGATAACCTAACATATGAAAAGATAAATAATTCACAAGAAGGAGCCATAAAACTAATTTTTGATTGATTAGATCTAACAAATCGCCTTGTAATAAAATATTTGCCAAATATTACGGGAAACACCTTCTTTGGGATGTAGCAAGCGAACTGGTGGTCAGATGTAGTTATGACGCCGACAGTTAGGTCTGCCGTGTTTTCGAACGTATTTATACACAATTTTGAGCGGATCGGTGCAGAATCACAGATCTGTATACGGTACATATATATAAACATTTTGCTTTATTTACATAGATTGGTAAAGCATCACTCGCTGTGATCAGTAAGTGGGTGAGTGACCACTTTGATCAGCCTACGTAGTACTTTCATACGTAGGAACCGAGAGTGCTCGGTATCGGTCCTCGTTAAACTGTTCTACCGTAAAGTGCTAGACTGAGCGCACAGGTCGTCGGCCTACCAAAGCAGAGGACCCATTCCCGTTGCAGAGGATCAAAATTGTAATGGTATGTCTTCGGATCAACCTCAGGGATGTTTCCAGACCATCGCCAAAAGCCCATTTTGCAGCTCTAGAGCGACGTAAATAAAAATACCATACCTACGTAACAGAAAGGATTTTTTTTCAAACTTGGAAACTTACCTAGAAGAAATTAATAATAAGACACCGAAAACTGATTTTTGAATGTACTTACTTGTATGCCTTTTGTAATGAATCATTTTTAAATAAAACAGATCTTAAGTAGTGGATATTTAAGACTCCCAGAAATCCACTTAGTTTGGAACGATGAAAACAATGTTATTGTTTTCCCCTCAAACGTAAATAATACGCCTAAAGTAATTTACCCTCAAATATAGTATATTTTTAGATCTCGTTTGCTGCGCCCTGCTTTTTTTTCCCTTCTTCTCTGAAACGAAGTAAAGTAGATTACCCTAGTCAGCTTAAAAAGAAAAGAATAATAAAAAAAAAAACAGTCCTTCCTTTCATGTAACGAAAGGTAAATATTTTGGTTCAATGACCATCGCATTTTCCATTGCTTTTAGAGAAAAAGTTTTTAAAAAAAAATAGTTTAGTGCAAGCAAAAGAATCAGTTTAGAAAAAAGAAAACGATAAATAAAAAGTCATAATAACTGTACACGTGACTTTTTCAAAGGAAACATACATCAGCTCTTGACAGACGATTTAGGTAATCAAGATTCTCGTTGACATGCAAACGTAAATCGTGTAATTGCAGCTTCTCTTCTACTTGTGTATGGCATCAGTCTTCAACTGATGTGTTGATTTGTGATCATCTTTTGTTGAATGGTCCGATTCCAGTCATTTACGTCAAATGAATAATCTATCATGAGAAATAAAATAAAAATGATAATTTAAAAAAGTATACATTTGTGATAAATAATAACTTTGTAAACACGAATCTGAGATGCTTTTTTATTCTTCTTTCTTTACTTAGAATTAAATTATAAGTACCGTTAAATTATCATTCTTACTGCCGACTGCCGACTCATGTTATGGCAGAATAACTCTTTAGAAAAAAATGATTGCATACTTATATGAGTGTTTAATTTGATACTTTTTTAAATGAATTTCAAAAAAATATCTGTGCCTCATACAATATTTAAAATGAAAATATTAACTAAGACTAGCCATCACCGTGCCAAAACCATTTAAAATCAAATTTATTAAACCAAAAATGAGCCAAAGTCTACGTTTTAATACCGCCAGAAAAAAAAACTTTTCGTACATAAAATGAGTGGCTACTTTGAGTGTGCAATAATAAAACCATACTGGCATTACAGACTCATAGAAATCCAATTTTATTCATTGAAATTTCGAGCTAAATTTAACATTTTTAAAAAAAAGAAAATTCTACAATTTTCGTTTAAGTCTTTTCCAAAGATTTGTTTATTTTTTTTTAAAAAACAATGAAAGAGAAACTAAAAAGGGCATACTAGCTCCAGAAATATGCCAATAAATTACGCATTTCACAAAATGGGAAAACACAGGAATAATATTTTACTTTTACAAAATTATTCGAATCGTTTGCCTAGATAATGGTGGATAAAGGAACGCACAAGGAAAAAAATCCGTTTGCTATAGTAACTGTAATGTGCTGCGTCCACAAAAGATCTACATCCACATCATCGACCCCTCTGAGAACTGCATCGTTCTCCTGTGAGGGGGGGGGGTATCGGATCAAGTGAGGGGTGTTTGTCTTTCCTGTGTATCCAACACTGGCTTTAAATATACACTCACACCGGAGTTTTTCCCGAAATTACTCACTCCCCAGACTATGGAGTAGGGGGAAAAGAATGTTCCATGAAAGCATGAGTAGCAGGTAGTCCTTACCCCCTGTTCGCCATAATCGTTTGGTCATAAAATCCCCCGATCCCCCTGACTCATTGAGGGTGATGTGGCCGAAATATTTGTCACTCTTGTGGTTGCTTAGAAGTGATGCCACAATGAAAGTAAAGCAAATATGAAATAGTGTGACGTAATAAAGTGTGTAAACAGGTTTTGTGTATTTCTGGTTTGGAAAAAGAAATTTAATTGAAGGTTAAGAACAAATATTTAAATGGATAAACGAAATTGCATTCGAACACACTATCAAATTTCTAAATACAGCGGGATTCCTACGCGCGTTGAAAAAGTTTGACAGCGTAAGCAGATGGAGCAATTTGAATTTTTGAGATGTCTTATTATTGTTAAAACCAGAGATACCAGCAACTTAAACATTTATTCTATTAAACTTCATTTTAAATTACGTAAGTTAAATAACGATACCAAAACCTTGGTAAAAAAAAATGAAAAGTTGAGTAATAAAAATTTAAAAACACGTTTTTATTTAAAAAAAAAAAAACATTTAATGCTCTGAAACTATTTGGTCAACTATATTCAAAGTTTGAATTATCCCCGATTATTATTTTTTTTTTCTTTTCTATTTTTTAATGAGTGTTTTTCCTTATCCTGATTTTTAAACCGAGCTGACAAGTTAGTTCATTGGCAGAAAAATAATATAGAGAAGCATAAATTCGAGAGAAAAGAAGATTGCTTATTAGTTATTGTTTACTCAATGGTTAAAAATCGAGAAAATTCTGCAATGATAATGGCTTAACTGATTTTCTACAACCTATGACATTTGCAATAATTATTGATTGATATTTTCATGCTTACTCGTAATAAAAGTCATTGTTTTATTCGTTAATAATATATCTGGAGAATTTATTTTAAAATCACGTATTATTATTTTTTTTTTTTTTAGTAACGTTATTTGTAAATATTTTTTTTTTCGAATAAAACTTCGAACTATAATGTTCAAAAAAAATCTTGATTAGTTTTTATGCAGTTACAGAAGTAAATCCAGTAAGATTATTGAATATTTTTCTAAAAACTTTCATATTAGAAGTTTTCTCTCTGTTATCAATTAATATTTAGAATATTTCATTCTTATGTTAATAATATCGTGGAAAAAAAGATGAAATCCCTTTGTACATACATTTTGCTTCTTGCTCAAATTTAAAGTGCTTTTGAATATAACATTTTTGGATTTTTATTTTCAGATTTTTTAATTTTTTTTTTTTTCTTACCAAGCTCATATCTGTGGCATGAATTAATATAGAGTTAAAAAAAAAAAAAAAAAAATCCATGATTTTCAAACAAACATTTTACCAACATGAGAGGAAAGCATTGAAACTAGTTGCAAGAGTTAACCAATTGCTTGCAGAAAGTTTTTTTAATTGAGATTTTGTGATCGCAGGAAATTTTTCCATTTTATTAACTAAGTCTCATTAAAGCCTATCTTCAAACATACTATTTTAGGACCTTCTAAACTCTTCAATTCTTAGATCACGTGATAAAGAACTCATTTTAAGAACAATTAACAGATTAGATATAATTATGTAGCATTTATAAAAAGCTTGTTAATAACACTTTTAGACTTATTCTGTGAAATGAAATAATGATATCATTATAAGATCATCTGCATTTATAATAACATTTATTTCAGTGTTACTTCCGAAGAGTAATTTCATTTGTTTTTATTAATTAGGAAAATAGAATAATGAAGATTTATTTGTTAATTCTTTTTTGTTTTATCAGGAGATATCTTTTTATCACGAGCATGTGCTTGTTAAAGATGCCGGAACAGATAAGGAGACGCCATGGCACCACGATCAGTCATATTACCCAGTTGACGGGGAAAAGGTAATTGGGTAATTTAATAACCCAATATTTTATGCTAATAATTAGTTTAGCTTCTTTTTTCTTCATTATTATACTCCACTCATTTATTACTTCATCCTTTTTCTGTTTACTTTTGCATCTGTAAATATGAGAAAAGATATAAGTGTTTTAAACAACATACAGCAGCTTTTCCATAATGCAGGTATATTATACTTGGCTATTTCTTACCCGTAAGAAATCAAATAGTTATGGTTAATATATTAAAAGTAATATTGTTTTAAGTGCCTGAATTAGAAAAAAAAATGCAACAATTAACGCGTTGAATGCCACACTAATTTTACATGGCTTGCCCGTCTGGCCAAACGGTAAAAAGCTAAAAACTAAATTTGCAAATATTAAACAGATTTTGCGAGTTTTTTTTAACAGGTTTAGCATGACATATCTGCTAGTCCTAGTGTTTTGATTTTATTGGGCACCTGGGCCGCGAAGCGGCCCCTATCCCATTCATCTGGAATTTTAACACAGTTTTGGTTGAGCATTGAGGTAAGCAGGCAGTGGAGTTGCTTTGAGATATCTGAAAAAAGTGGTGAAGTATATAAGCCTGCGAATTGTTTAGAAATAGTGGTGGATAAAAATCTACTAAATTGTATTTATTAATCAAGAATCACAATTAATAAATTACCACTAGAAAATATTTATTCGCTGTCCAGAGCAAGTTGGCATCTCTGTGTATATGGGCGAATCTCAGGAATCATTAAACTTCAAACCGCACGTCAAACCGTAACCATCGAAAATTTAAAAAAAAGGTATACAATCCAATTCTGCGAGTTTTATGTTAGTGATATTCCAAAAGCTTATTTAAAGTAGAACAAACTTGTATCATTAGTAACTCGCAGAATTGGAATGTATACCCTTTTTTTTTTTCAATTTTCGATGGTTACGGTTTGACGTGCCAAAATTTGGCGACAAACTTTAAGTGTTTGCAAACGTCAATATTCACGAAAAATATCATTCAAGAAAATTTGATAGTACAGCTGAGCTACTAAATTATGTTTTTAGTGATTTTCAGTTTTTTTTAAACAGAATACATATTGAAAAAAAAAAAAAAAGTATGTTAAACACTCTAAGCGACACTCATGAAAAGTTGTCAAATGTAGGATTGAAGTAAGAAATGAAAGCCGGAAGCTAGTTACTCGCGATCAAAACTGTACGTATCTTAAAGTTAGTAATGCATAGTTATTCCTGTAATTTTATTAGAATTAATTTTCGCTTATTATGTTATAAAAAGAAAAGTTTGAAGACATATAGGTTAATGATTCCTGAGATTCGCCCATATAAATGAAACTACTTTTGTGTGTTCTATATCGCATTAATTTCTTCAAACCATTTTAGTAACGATAATAATATAAAAAAATTAAAAATTTACTCGAATTATATGTTTCTAATAATCTTGACTTCGCCGGTCACCGGTGACCCCCGTGGCGCTGCGAACAACTCAGTGCCGGTCACCACCCCCCATGGCACTCAACGTGTTTAAGATTTCACTAACTAAAACAGGAAGCTCCGTAATCTTCGCCCTTAACCCGTAAGAAGTTATTGCAAATTTTTATAACGTTGCAAAAAAATGCTTAAATTAACTTCCATATCAGCTTTACAAAAGCATTTTCAAGGGGTTTTCACACATACGTATCGTCTTCAGGGGAATTTTTTTTATTTTTTTTAGTCTATATAAAAAATTTTAAAAAAATTTCCAGATCATCGCAACTCTGTAAAATCCTTGTCAAAAATGAATTCAAAACAGTTTGCACATTGGGGCTTCAAATTAATATTAAAGTAAAGTAACGCCTTCCCGCAACAGCCCGTTGTAGTCCAGGAGGCTAAGAATCCACAATTTCGTGACCAAAGACATGATTGCGGCATGACTGCGCACAGGCCGTCTTTACTTCCCAATCAAGCTGGTACCCATCGATCTAGAGCTGGGTGGGCTTCAAGCCATCACTGGGGATCGGCCCCAGTTCTGCACAATGACAGTTCAGTATCATAACCACTGAGCCATCGCGACTCAAAATTAATAAAGCACTGAAAAAACTATTCGAAGTCTAACTATTGAGAAAGTTTATACTTGATAATATGAAAACCTGCTTGACTGCAGGAAGAATGAAAGACAAATATTAAAAATAGTTTCACGTTTCATCGGGCAATCAAACTGGTTTTGATGTTTATTATTCTGCTTTTCTTATACGTGATTCTTTAAATTTCGATGATGTTTTTGTTCCTTCCTCACTTTAGTATTAATTTGTGACGCCTATTATGTATTCATTTTAAGATTTCATTTTCGTAAAGAATTCTCAAAACATGTATTCGGGACTGTGATTTCGAATATATAAATCCTACAAATGTTAATAAAAAACTGTTTTTCTCAAAAGTAATTTTTTCTTCCTAAAAAGGGAGATAAAATCTTATTTTCAAATCTCACTTATTTTCAAACAGTATTAACTTGATAATGTTTTAAAATTAGTTTATAAAAACTTTATGACTTTATAAAACAATTTCGTTTTTGTTCTTAAGTTTTCAAGCTTTTCTTCAATAAAAGCCCCACAAAAGAAAAAAAAATATTAGCAACCGATTGTTGAACTTTAATGAAAATCATATTACACTTGCACGCAAACAGCGAACTTCATAAATCACTTTATTCACTAACATAGTAGTTCTTTTTTTGTTATAATTCATAAACTTTATGAAATTTCAGACATCGGAAACACCCTTTTGTCTACATGAGAAAATAGTTTCTGACTTGTTTGATGGGTGTGTTACTTTCCTAACTGTTAAAGAGTAATCTTGTTTGAAAAGTTCTTAAATTTCGGTATTAATTCGGTATTCATAACATTTCACGAGTTCTTAAGGTATAACTGTATTTTTGACTAGTAATACTTCCTCGCCCTTTTACGTGAATTACATAATAATCTGTATTTTCCTATACCCTTCTTAATAAAAAAAAATGCAATGCAATAGAAAGTTGCATATTGTTTTAAGGACTTTAAAATGAAATATAGAAACTTTAAATTAAGTTTTTACAGACACTTTTACTGATTAACAGCATATTGTCTATATTTTATATAAAAAGGTCTTAAAAGATTTAAAACAACTCTAGTTTAATTTACTACAACCGCATTTTTGATTTTTAAAAAGTTCGTTGAAAAAAATAAAGAGGGCAGCACTTACTAGCGTTTTCAATCAGTATCTGAAAGAAATATAACTTAACTCAGTTGTATAATAACTTCAAACTTATAATTGCTTCAAAATGTTTAATAGGTCGTGGTGGCTTAGGGGATAGAGCATGCACCTCCCAATGTCATAAACCAGGTTCGAATCCCAGAGATGGCTGGTCGATAGGAAAATTCTACATCCGACTCGCACCGACAACAGCGCTGACGTAAAATATCCTTAGTGGTAGTCGGATTATGGGTTAGAGTCCCTATAGTGTCAGGCTAACCGTGGAAGGTTTTTCCTCTCCGTGTAACTTAAATGAGGGTTAGTTCCGTCAAAAAGTCTTCCACGAAGGCGAATTTCTCCCAATGCTTGATCCAGGAGTTTACTTGTGTTCTAGATTGAATTCAAAATTGAGTTCAAGGCTAAGGCGTTCAACATTGGTAGACGTAAACTCATAATTGCGTCGGCTGTTCAACAACGGTTGTAATATGTTTTAAAAATAAATATACGTATGCTTTAGCGAGATACAAAAGATATAAGATAGAATGTGATTAAATTAAGAATTCTTGTCATGTTTTAAAGATTCCATTGCTTTCTGCTATTTGAATTTCTAGAATAAAGCCTTTTGCATTTTAGACACTGTTTCATGGCAAATAACACACACGTTTTTTCTTAGTCTCTTCCTTAAAATTTTTATTATTAACCCTGTAACGAGCGTTTAACATTTAACTTAAACCGAAACTGTTTTCACCACGTAATGAACTCTTCAGTTCACAGAATGGCACCACCGACAGAATAAGACTTTTAGTTACCCCCCCCCACCCAGATTTTTAATTGAAGGTTGAAAGCACAACCCTCAATTAAAAATTTGAGCAGATTGATGATTGAGCCCTTCTCTCTCTACTATATTTAAGTAGGGCTCTCATAGGTTTTTCAGATTTATAATATTGGTAGGATTTATCTTTTTTAAAATACCGCTTTAACGTTTAGAAATCTAAGATTCTAGAATTCTGATACAGATATAATTTGCTTATAATAATATATGTAGTGGTCACAAATATATTAAAATATCGATATTTTCGTCCCTAATTTTTAAAATTTGTAAGACTCGTTGGAGCCTTGTTAAAGTGGTGGGTCAATTAAATGCACAAATATGCACTCGAGAAGTGCTTCTCAGTTACCACCTGCACTTATAATACACCTATTACTCTAAATATTAAAGTTTTTACACTTTAATTTAATTATATTCAATAAAGAAATTATCCTGAAATAAAATTTTTGCATTTTGATATTTTGAAAACATTTTTTTTAATATTCGAAATTTCATGGTTTACCCTGGATTTACCTGAATTCACTTTCCTCTAAAATTTAAATCATGTCGATTCCTATTTCATTCATTGGTAATTGGAGGTGAAATAGAATTTGCCATGAAACATTTTTCGCACACTATAGCGTCCTCTTAGGTGATTTCCACTACATTAAATAAGGAACTCAAAAAATAATTCAGCCGGCTAAAGATCTTAAAAACTTCAGGAGAGTATAGAGGATGGTATTATTGATTTCTTCTTCTCAATTTGAATAAACATGCTGAGTGCGCTTCCACCTTTTGTTCCAGCATGTAGGGGGTGTGGATTAGAATTCCAATTATTTCTATTTTATCTGTAACCCATGATGGTAACAGTCACGCCATGGGTACCTACTTACTCTCCTCATGATTTATGGGAAGAGGGAAAAGTAGGGATATTGTGGGGACTTGAAAAACGAAAAGGGAATTTATATTAATTGTTGGTATCGAATGACGACACAGCTCTCATTGGAGAATTTAGATTAGTCCCCGAAATGCTGTAATATTTTATTATTAATGATACGTTCTGGTTTCAGATGCATTACAGCGTATCCATCAAAGAGATGTATTTCAGTGATTTTTTTTCTTTACGTAATTAAAAAAAGATTCTTTTGAAAGAAGTTATTCAGTTCTAGATCTAATTAATGTGTAAATGCAGAGCGAAATTCATCATATCTCAAGTTGAATAATCTTTTAGACATCTTGCAAGTCTGTATTTTTAACCCTTTAATGCCTTGTAGAGTTCTTACCCACCTGGAAAAAAAATAGTTGTTGCAAAAAGATAAATTATTGTATTTCACTATGATTTGAAGCTATCAAAATATTTCAATTTCTTTTAATAAATATATCTAGTACCAAAAACGTAGGACGAATGCCAAGTGTAGGATAGATATTTTGTTCTTTGCATTGAATGGTAAAGCTATGGAATAACAGCTGCCTTTTTAACCCACAGAAATGCACACTATTCCAAATTCGACAAAATATTTTAAAAAACGTTTGAAGTTACAAACTAAAATGTGTAGATTTTCCGTTAATTTGAATCATTTAGAAGTAGTAGAGAGTAAAAAACTCTATAAATCGAATTTACTAAACCATGAACCATACCTAAAAAGATTTTTATCCGCTATCCGAAGCTAGTTGTCATCTCTGCACCCATTAATGCCCAGCCACAAAAAGTGGTCGATATGTAAGAAAACATTTGCCCGAAAAAAGTGGTAGCGTGTTTGTATTAACACCAAGTGGATATTCTTTTTGTTACCTATCACTCTAGTTTTAAAAAAGAGCAATATGGTGACTTCACTTTAAAGTTTAAATATATATCCACAAAATGAAATCGAATAATGAAACTCGTGTGCTCACTTTAAAAAAAAATGAACCGTTCTGTTATAAGGGTGTCGGGCACAAATAGGCTAGGGCTGTTTTTCGAAGGCTCCTTCGTAATATGAATTGCTTTTTTGCGAATAATATGCAATTTTTAAGACTGCTGTAAGTTTGCAACTGCTACTCATGACTGTTAGGTTAAGTTAAGCCTATCTAAAGCCAGCGCTGTATACGCTTATTTTGAAAATGGCGCAAAACGTCAATATGGAGAAAAGCCACAGTTTTGTGAAAATGAAAAGCGTTTGTGGTATAATTTTTTAATGTTTAAAAGCTTATTCTAGTGCTGCATTACTTGGGCTCATAAAAATTTGCAAAAACTGAGAATAAGGTAGTGATTTCGATAATTTTCGTCTAGGTAGTAAAATGTTGCCGAATTGGCGATTTTTTTAAAATATTTAAGTTATTTGTCTGTTCTAAAGCCCAGATAACTCTCCACTGCAAGATTATATATATAGTTTGAAATCCTCGCATTGCTTCAAGTGTAAGGCACTTAAACTATGGCTTTTTTATTTTTCTTGGAGATATAGATTCGAAAAACAGCTTTAACCTCTTCCGGTTTTAAATACATTCATGAGGAATCACTTTATCCTACAGGACTGCCAACTACTACGCTTTTTGCAAAATATTTTTTAGAATGGTAGATAATCAAAAACTAAAAGTTTCAGCAATTTGGTAAATTTCATCAACATTTTAAAAGCCTTTTCTCCGAAAGAACTGGAAAAGTAAGTTTCTATATGAATTTTAAAACATTAACATGTAAACCTTTGTATGCGAAAAATATTAAAAACCAAATTTACCCAAACAAAGAGTCATACATTAAAACAGAAAATTGGCTACTATTTGAAGAAAGTTTTCCACAAAGCGCAGAAAGCTGGCAGCCCTGCTTTACAGATACTTTTTTGTGGTCACAATTCTCTTAGCTTTTCTCGAACATATTGTTTCATTAAAATTTACTTCTACGCAAAAGAATAAAAGCAAGATACTTGAAATAAAATTTGATTTTCGCATGAAAACTATAAACGTGAAATAATAAATGTAAATTTATTCTGACCCTCAAAATTAACTAGGACTCATTCATATTCAATTTAAGCTTTACTCTAACTGCTCAAACTTCACGACATTTTTCATTCTAACACAATCTCAGATAACTGTTCTCTTATCAAAATGAATTGCGAACAATAACTTCTTTAAAGTGCAAAGCAAATATTCTGAAATTGTCCTGGTCAACTGATATGTGCCAACTGATAACCTGAAGATTATGAATAGCTGGAAACGGTTGCAGATAAAAGAGATTTTAATCAGAGAATGATTTTGGAAACCTAATCAACCCGAAGATTGATGGCTTTTTGAGGGCGAAGATAAGAATTAGGCTTAATAGCGTTCTCGCTGAAAGCTTGCTGTGGTCATTTAATTTATGAAAACAAAGAGTAATTTGTATAAGAGAATACGTGATAGGCTTTTTTTTCGCATCTAAAAAAAGATCTTTTGTTCACAATTTGCTGTGTTTTTCTTTTAAACTGAGAATGATTTATGCTTTTTGCTTTTAATTAAGATAAAGTAAATGAAAGTAATTGCTTCCTTGTGAAACATTACGATAAAAATAACATTTTAGATGGAATAAAAAAAAAAAAAAAGACTGGCAACAGTCAGGAGAACACTTAAAATGTGCCAGCAAAAAAATTCTTTCGTAACTAATGCTCCTAACTGCTTTTTTCTTATTTAAATTCATACTTGCCAACGCTTCCGGATTTCCGGAAAAAAAATATTTTTATATTTAATTAAGTAGCAAAATTTTTGCATTTATTGAATCCTGATTTATCAAATTTACCTTAATAAACTTATAGAGACGTATGACTTATTATACCAGGACGGTACAGTCTGGTTAGCAGGGCGCTGGGCTCAGGATCGGGAGTTCGAATCCAGCCGACCGAAGACTCCCCGTGTAGTAAATGGTAACTGGTGCACGATAACTCTGTCGGGTCACAAAGTCCTCTATGTTCCCACCAGGGAAGCCAACTGTTCCGCTCCGTGCAAACGTTTTGGTACTTTTATTATAATATATAATTTTATATTAAATTTTTGTTATTTGGTAGCGAATTAAATAGTAAAACATTTATAATACGGATAATTAAGGCTACTTTTTAAATGGGTTACCATGAGATAATTGCAATAAAGTTGCATTTCATATTATACTTCAAATGTATACAATAAATATATTTACGATAAATGAAACGAAAATATGTTTTGCAGATATGAATACTTTAAAGTATGTTTAAAAAAATAAAATTAGCTACCAATTTAGAAAATTTTACAGGCTTGGGGCGTCATATATGAGATCAGAAAACGTTCAAAGAGATGAAATAGTCTAATGTTCATATTCTGATAAAAGTTTATAAGATTTCTATTAGTTAAAAAAAAATTATGTTTAAAGTCATTATCACTGGAAAAAATATTTTGAAAAAGCCTCAAATGCTGGAGGTATGACTAATGGTATTAGAAGTTTTATAAAAATTAAACTGCTTTGTCAAACCTTATGCAGAAAAGTTGTCCGAGATGCACAGGAAGGACGAAATTTTTCAAGTGTCTGAAAGATGAAGAACGATTTTGAAACAAAATGACACTTGTTACAAATTTTAAAATTTCGATGCGCCATGTTTAAATTTTCCGTCAGAATAGGCACGATTTTCTCTTACTATAACGAATATTGGCACACCCTTCGTCACCTCCTCTTGGACCGATGAATTTGATCAGAGGAAAGGGGGCTTCTTTAATATGTTAATTAAGATATAAATTAAAAATCCAAACCTATTTTTATTTTTAATTAAAGCTATCAATTTCATTGTACTATTTCGCTTAAATCGATTGATACTTAATGCTTTGCTAAAGAGTTCATGATTTAATTTTTAAAACCTAATATTCTCATTCAAAATATAATACCCAATGTGACTTTTCTATTCTAATATTATTCTTAGAGATTTTTTGGAATGGTGTCCCATTTATATTTAATTTGGAGAACAGATGCGGGGATCCTACACGTGACACAATCAACCACACCCCTTAATGGGGGAGGGACACCACGAGTTATCAGGTTACATATTATGGATATCTTATTTCCATTTCCGATATTGCCAGAAAAAAAACAGCAATCAACAAAAAATAAATAAATAAGTAACGGTATATACAATTATTATTCTCGTATTATCAAAATAATGATACGAAATTGGTCACTATCATTAGCAAAATATTAATTTCATCCTCTTGTTATTGATCATTAAAGAAACGAACCATACTTTAATAAATGGTTACTTTAAAATCACTTTCCCTAACATTTACATAGTGGAATTACGACGGAATTACATTTACATAGTGGAATTACGACTAGAAAGAGATCAAACAGTATCATTCAAAGTGTTACTTCATTAAAAATTAAATTCGCTTTAAAAAAATACTAATTGGAAATGAGAGTCGGTATGCTTCCAAGCGCTCAAAAACAGGCGCCCATTTTCAAGACTCGCCATGCGTGAAGGAGAAGAAACAAAAAATATTTGAAATTTAAAACGTAAAGTTGTAAATGAAAAATGGGAAAATAAAGATGAGAGAAATAAACTAGAAAAACTAGAAGAGCCGAGTGAGAAAAAAAAGATGAGAAACGGAACAAGAGAAACCACAGTGGCCAAGAGGAGCAAATAAGGGTAAAATGCATTCCAACCGCAGTGGACTAATCGTTAAGACACGGTTCTCAGCAGATTACCGAAGTCAAGCATCACTGGCTACTTGGATCAGTCTGCGTAGGGACCGAGGGTGTGCGGTATTGGTCATCGTTAAACAGGTGCAGGCCGTCGGGTTACCGAAGCGCGGGTACCACCGTCTCTGCAGAGTATCAAAATTGTGATGGCATGTCTTCGGATCATCCTCAGGGATGTTTCCCAGACCGTCGCCAATAGCCCATTGTGGAGCTCTAGTACGACGTAAATGAACAACAACAGCATTCCAACCCGCCAGAAGAGGTGATGAATGAATTCTATAAATTATTGCGGTGTTATCTTTAAACTTAAGTGAAAGTTAAGTATTTTATTAGTTTTAATCTAAATTAAAACTTTCGTTTAATAGTTTAAAGTAAATTGGCTACCGTTTTTTTTTAAATTTTTTGTAGGAGGCTTCGATCCCTATGGATTGTATAAAATGTGAATTATTCTAGTTGTTTATTTTTTCTGTTTCATCATATTTGTACTAATCAAATGGTAAATATATTTTTAAAGGTGTGTTCGATTTGGATGCCAGTCGATCCCGTGTCACGGGAGACGTGTGTGCAATTCGTTGCGGGCTCTCACAAGTGGGGATGGTACTCACCCCGAAAGTTCGAAACAACTCAGCCTTATAAAGTAATCGACGAGAAGCTTTGTTCAGAAAAAAATTATCAACAAGTGCCTGATATCGAAGCGAACAAAGAACAATGGAACATTTTGTGCTGGGATTTGCAGGTAATGTGTGAGAATACTTCCTGTTTGGAGTAGGAAGCGTGATAATATACAACTTTTAAGGATCGTCAGTGTTAACAGTTTATAAAAAGGTTATTGCTTTCGTGCTGAAATTCTCTTTAAAAAAAAGATCGAATAATTCGTTTTATTATTACGTTATTAGCAATATATTATCACAAAAAGATTTTGTTTTTTTTATATTTAATGTTTTAATTGTTCTCGCGGAGGTTGTCTGAGAATGGAATGCAAATATTTTTGTGACAGATTAGAAGTTGATTCTCTAAAAGAAAAAATAGTTATAGTAATCTTTTACGAAATAGTTCTTAAAATAATTGTTTTTTTATCTTTAATTATATAGGAATTGTAAAAATGTAGAGTTATAAATGACGCGAAGAACTGAAGTCAACAATGCCTACTTAAATTGAAGGTAATAAACAGTGCTGTTAATTATGTCTGCAGCAATGACAAAAGCGATGGAATGACCTTTAAGGATTTTTGGAATATCAAACACCTGTCTATTTTTAATAAATTCGCTACAAGATTTTGAAAAATCTGAGGCAAGGTAATTGAAACTCGGAAAATTTTAATTATTGGCGCTCACTGAAAGCCATACCCAGATAGCAAAATAAGGTTTATTTTCACTAAGAAAAAATCTTTTAATGTAAACCTAAAAACGTTTTTACGCGGTTTACGTGTAAACCTTCTAACCTTAAAACGAGATCTGTGACAATTTGTTCTATTCTACGCACATTACCCTAATTCAAAACCTTTGAAAAAATCGTAGACCTCCACCAATATTTTTTTAAATTATTTTTTTTTTTACTATTTTTTTAAACACAAAATGAAATGACGTTCACAAAAATTTTAAATAAAATTTTTTAAAAAAGCAAAAAAAAAAAAAAAAAAAAAATAATAATAATAATAAAAAAAAAAAAAAAAAAAAAAAAATCTTTTTTCCTAATATAAATTAGTACCAATATATATTAGTTAATTTTATTTTATTTTATAACCGTCGTTTAACAGTCGACCCAATTCTGCATTTACGACAAACAATGTTCAACTCTGTAGCCTTGTAATTTTGAACCCAATCCAGAAGACAAGGAAATTCCTGGATCAAGTATTGGGAGAAATTTCGCCTTCGTGGAAGACTTTTACATGGAAATGGCCCGCAATACGTTATATAGAGAGAAAAACCCGCGAAAACCTCCCACGGTCAGCCTGGCGGTAAGGGGACTCTAACCCATGATCCGCCTTCTACTGAGGATATTTTACGTCAGCACTGTGGTTGGTGCGAGCCGGATGCGGAATTCGTATCCACCAGAGCCCTCGCGCTCGTATTCGAATCAGTAACCGGAATTCATTGGGAGGCAAGCACTCTATCTCCTGATCCACCACCACTCAAATTAGATAAATTGGGAAGATGTGTCTATATATTGTTAAAGATGGATAATTTTGACAATTCATAGCGTTATTAAAATTTGTACTTATTGGTTATGTTATGTTCGAGTTGGCGAAAAAGCTTAAGAGCCGTCGTTAATATATGGTTTGTATTACCGATAAGGCCTTAATTTTGTTACCGTTTAAAAAAATCAGATCACGGCAATCCTGACCTTTCAAAAATTTCGTTCGTATTATTATTTATTTCATAGTTATTTTTTTTCCTGGAATTTCCGAATTAAATTTTGAATTTGAAGGGTTTTATGAATTTTAGGCTCAATTCCAGGCCAAATCATTAAATAAAAAAGTTTGAGTAACATTGAATTACATGTTTGCATTAACGTGTTTTTTTTTTTTTTTTTTTTTTTTTTAAACCAGTAAAGTAATCGATTTACTAAACATATTTTTTTAAAAAATACTGCTCATTATTTGAACTGTTTAACAACTTTCTGAAGGGAAAAAAACACGTGTCTTTTGAAATTCAAGAAAACTGCGTTTCAAAAATTAATTCAACTTCCTCCTTCTAAAAAATAATTAAACGCAAAGTTTCAAATATGTATCCTAAATAAATAAAAATAAAGCTGATAAATAAAGGAAATAAACAATAAAAATTAACCAGTCTATCCGGCAATATAATTGCCACGCAACCGAAGGATGCTTACAGACTTTAGAAACCGCTGTTATTATTTATTATTCATTAAACTAACACTTTTATAGCCCAAAACTGGAAAAACGACGCTAACTGTTAAGACCGGATGCATTGGAAATGATAATAAAAATATTTTTTCTAACAGTAAAACGCTTTGAGCAAGTATTTCCTGTTTTGAAAAAAGCAAAAATTTTCTTCGGTTGCATTTTTAAGAGAGCAAACGATAAAAAAAATATCAAACTTATTTTCTCATATTCACATGACCGGACTGTGTGGCTAGAAATAAAATTCAGACGAGTTCTTCTCTGGCTTGCAACATAAACAAGTTTTTGAATGGCAACAAAAGCGAAGGAGTAGTTGGTACTAAAAATACATTCGAATCTTTCTGGAGTCGGAAAAATCACGTAGATAATAAAAAAGTTCCGTGACTCCCTATTGGAAAAAGAAATCTAAAATATAATTTCAGTCAGAAGTCATGATAGGCTAAATTATTCGATTTTAATCTTTTAATTTTTTTTAATTTTACAGGCTTAACAAACATGTTGAGTAGCAATAAAAACTCATTAGAATCGACTACGTTAAATTTGTAATGAACTACGATTTAAAATAGGTAGAGTCCCCATAGTTCCTCCAAAATTTTTAAGTCGTAACAAAATTTACGCTATAAAATCTATTTCTTTTTCTTTTTTTTATTGATCAGTTAGATTTTTTGATTTTCACAAAAATTTGGAAACTTATTACATATATGGATGGTTGACTGAATGTAAACAATAACCTGAAACCGGAAGAAATTTTGAAAACTTCCGGTGTATCCCTCCGCTTATGTTACGCTTACGAGGCGATGTGAGAACAGACTTAATGTTCTAGGAAGTTTTATTACTGTAATTTGTGTTATAACTTACGCGTAATTTTACCATTCATAAGAGTTCCCTGTAATTTACAAATTTTAGCTGGTTGTGAGCCTGAAACCCAGATAGCAAAATAAGGTTTATTTTCATTCAACAAAAGCCTTTTAATGTAAACCTAATAATGTTTGTTATGCGGTTTACGTGTAAACCTTCTAACCTTAAAACGAGATATTTAACAATCTGCTACATTCTACGCACATTACCCTAAGCCAAAACCTTTGAAAGCAACCTTCTGTATAAAAACCTTAAATCGAGGTTGATTAAGGGTTTTCAAGCGCGAAAAAAAAAAAAATCCTTTAATAAAGTTAGGCTCAAGGTGAAAATAATATTAAATATCTAGGTAATTATAAGGTTTCTTTCCGCGAAGTCTTATATGCTCATGAAATTTTAACGGACAATAAAATTTGATCCTATCGCTAGTGTGACGTCAGCTAAAACGTCATTAATGAATCAAAGTGACAATTTTGCCTAAGTGACAATATTTTTTAAAGAAGTTTAAAAAAAAAAAAAATAATAATTTTAAATCCTTTTAGGAAGAAAAGTTTGAAACTGCAATAATTTTGTTTTTATTAAAAAAAAAAAAAAAAAAGGTTTTTTGTACAAACATTTTCGCGACAATAAAAAGAAAATTCCGACACAAGGTTGCCGTAAGGTTAATAAATTAAGAAAGTTAATATCAAAACATAAATAAAGTGCAAGGTTTGCCATGTTTTGAGGGTTATCCCTTATTTGGCTATAGTTGTGTAAAGTATTACCGTTTGTAAATTTTTGGGTTGCATCATGTCATGCTTACTGAGTCTTCCGATTTCATTTGTTGTTTGTTTCGTTGAGATTTAAATTTAAAGAAAGCCTTGCAGTGCAAACACTACAAGCATAGTAATATTGGATGGCTTGCTTTCTCAAGCTTCAGGCGCAAAAATTAATCGGAAGCTGTAACCCGGAAATCTTACGACGAATTTTAACCCATAACGCCATCTGCGCTTAGCTATACTTGGTCTACCATCCATTGAAGTCTGATACTTGCTCTATGAATACTATCTAAATTGAAATGGTAGCGAAATTCGAAAAAACCTCAAATCGCTTTGATAAGTAGTTTGCTACCACTTGAATATTTTTGGGAAGACTCATGGGAGAAAAGCATAAAGGAAAATCGTTACGATTTTATCTTCTTAACTTGACTGAATCCATAAAGTATGATGATATACGCATTATAATCTTTTATTTAAGGAAGAAAACGTCAAAAACGTTACATTTTTTTTTCAATCTTCAAGTTCAACTGGAGCTCAATGCCAACAGACAATACATTAACCACTTTCCTTCTTACTCCCGTTAAAATGACGAGTGAAGTTTCGCCCTCTACGTCTCGTGCCCGTGATATTTCCGGTCTGGAGTGTTAGATTAAAACAATCTATTTCTTATCCCCGGAATCATGTTTATTTCTCAATTTATACACCAGATGACAGTATCAGACTATCAGAGATGCCATGTTTCTCTACTTTGTAAAAAAAAAAAAAAAAAAAAAAAAGTAAAGAAGAAAAAAAAAAAAATTAGAAAAAAAAAGAAAAGGAAAAAAAAAAAAAAATCAAAGTATCATATAAAGTTCAACTTTAATGCAGTTGTCAAGTGGTGACACTTTTACAGATTGGCGTAATTATTCTACAAGTTTTACGATGTAATTCGCTAACCAATTTATAAAACTTTTTGCAAAATGTGAAGCCGTTGGTATCCCGGGACTATTTGTGATGTGTTTAGAAATAGTTAGTTTATTTTAAACTAGATGTCCGAACTCGTCAAACATATATATTAAAATGAATATATATATAAACATATATATAAAACAAAAATTAGAAATGAATACATACGCTTAGTTTTATATAGTTTTGTGGAACAAAAAAAAGGCACTTTTTTATGATTTTATTCATAATTATGCGACTATTATGGAGAAAATAATTTTTAAATTGGACACTTAATAAACGGATTTTTTTGAATTTAATTATTGTATTTATGAAACTATTTGCACTTTAAAATTAGTGTCTTTAATTATCTAAGGATTATATTTGCTTTTTAGTTTCTTTATAACTTTGTTATATGTTTTCTTTTCAGCCGGGTGATTGCATTGTATTTCACATGAAATGCCTACATGGCGCCCCGGGAAATCTGTCCACTACTCATTCTAGACGAGTTTTATCCACACGTTGGTTAGGTAATAAGCTTTACTATTTTATATTATATTTTATAACCGTCGTTGAGCAGCTGACACAATTTTGAATTTACGATTACTTGTAATTACGACAACTTGGCCTTGTTATTTTGAACCAATCCAGAAGACAAGGAAACTCCTGGATCAGTACCCCCAGAGGTTTGATTTATTATGGGAACATAAAGGACTTTGTGACTCGACAGATTTAATGTGCATCAATCACCATTTACTACACGGGGAGTCATTGGCCGGTGGGGATTGAACCCACGACCTCTTGGGCATGAGTACAGTGCCCTACCAACAAGGCTATTCCGGCCGTAAGCTGAACTAGTTTATTTTATTTTATAACCGTCGTTGAACAGCCGGCCCAATGTTTTTGGGCTTACGATTACTGATGTTCAACTCCTTAGCCTTGTAATTTCGAACCCAATCCAGAAGACAAGGGAACTCCTGGAGGACTTTTTAATGGAACTAACCAGCATTTGCGTTATATGGAGATGGAGATCATGAGAACCTCCCACGGTTAGCCTGACGGCAAGGAGACTCTAACCCATGATCCATCTACTACTGAGGATAGTTCACATCAGCACTGTGGTCGATGCAAGCCGGATGCGGAATTCGTATCGACCAACCATGACTAGGATTCGAACCCAGTTCAGCTCATTGAAAAGCGAACGCTCTATCCCCTGAGCCATCGCGGCTTAAAAGCTTTACTATTGTACAAAATGAAACAAATAGTAAATGTTTAGAAATAGTAGTTTTTGATACTAGTTTGGTACTAGTTTTAGTTTTCACTTTATTTTAACACTTTTGCAATCGCATGTTCAGAGATTCCAATTTTGTGGCAAAATTTCTTATTGTGGTAGCGAAATTTGAGTTTTAATGTATGAATCACGGTTTTGTAAAAGACTTTTCTCACCACTGGAGATTAAAAAGAAAATCCAAATTTAATATTGTACGGAGCACGAGGGTTCATTAAATATCCCCAGAAAGAGGTAAGACCCTCAGCCCGGGTAACTATAAACAAGAAATTTGATCCTTTTGTAGTCGAAATGTAATGACATCTTTCTTATTTTCCCCCACCACGCAGCTTAGTAGCCCGAACGTATAGTTTGTCTACGGTAAGAACTCCCCCCCCGCCACAAAGTCTGAGGCCGTCTGCAGCTATGGAAACAAGAATAGCGCATTTCAGAGAGAGGGTAGCTTCTCTTCACTCTAGGGCTAAGACCGAAGAAAAAGATGCCCTTTCTCTCGCCGATCAGAGCCAAAACCTGCCCTAAACAATGACCCCGCACTCCTACTTGAAATAGTTATACCTCGTTAGACGAATGGCTAGAGGAGTTCTTACTTTAGACAAACTATAGTGACACCTTTCTTATGTTTCCTCAACTGCGCAGTTTATGTTCATTAAGTCAGAGTACTAAATTTATCCGTGATGAGGCCTTCTCTCTGCTAGAAGGGGTTGGTTCGTTTCGATTGGAAATGAATAAAACAGTCCATAAGACTCTAAAAGTTAATTAGCAGAAATTTCTAGAAAATACAGCTAGCAATCAATTACAGCTCAAATCAGAGCCTGACTAAGACAGGGACATACGGGGCAGCCGCCCCGGGCCCCCACATCTAAGGGGGCCCCCAAATCGAAGAGTTTATATTACATTTCCTTCTTTAATGAACTTTTTTTAAAACAAAATATCAGTACAAAGTAAAATCCGTCAGTTTTATGTTAGCTTCTTCATTAATCTATCGTATGAACACAAACTATATTTCTTAAATCCATAGCTTTCTAGGGCGGAATTCAGCTTAAATTTCACAACTATGATGGACAAATTTGGCCCATCAAAAGCCTGTATTTTTACATTTCGCAAAATGCGATATTCTTACAAAAATACAGGCTTCTGATAGGCTTAATTGAGCCATCGTAATTGTGAAATTTTTGCCGAATTCTGCCCTAATGTCAGCAAGGAAATGAATTTTTCACAGTTAGATGAGAAAGTTAACAATCAGAAAAATGCATTTGGCATGATGGACATAGAATTGTAAGAAAATCAATAACAATGACAGAATGATATTTCGCCTGACCATTAGAGGGGGGGGGGGTGGACTTTATAGCTATATTTTAGGTTCTAGTCATTTTCCTTGTTATTTTTAATGAGGTGAAAAATTTAAATACTTCCATAAAGTTAGGTTCTTCATTACTGCAAAAGTGAAGCAGAGGGGGCCCCCCAAAGAGGTTTTTGCCCCGGGCCCCAATTAGGCTAAGTCGGGCCCTGGCTCAAATAACAGCTTAGTATGCAGGCTTTGAAACCTCCCACGGTTCAATGAACGCTATCGCAGTCACTAACAGACTAATATTCTACTACTCTGTGAGGCACACTCTTATTACTTCATATAGACTCGGCGAGGAAACCCTGGAACTTTCGACATGATTCAATATTTTCCAATATTTTGGAAACTAGATCTTAAGAGCATAAAGCTCTATTTATCTATATGTTTCTCTTACAATGGCGATAAAAAAAATCCTTGTTTCTTTTTTCGTGTTAGCAACAAGGAATTGGAATATCAAGAGCGTGAGCTGCCATAGGCATGTAAGAGTAAACGCACACGTTCACAAATATCTGAATGAAAATACTTTTCTAACGTGGGACAACGCAAAGCTGAAAAAACGGATACATAAGTTGGGAAGAATTGAAAAACTAAAAGCGAAATGTTCATATCAACAAAGTGTTCTATATAATATTTTAATTATGCTTATGCAGGTTAAATAATTATAGTTTTATTCATTGGTATTGTAATTCATTGAAAAATGAGTATTAGTCATGCTGTTACGCTTTATAAGTAAAAAAAAAAAAAGTGTGCTTGAAGAGCAGAATAAAGCGTTGATGACCGTTATGACAGACGCAACTTTGAAAAAATGCGTAACAGATATTCCGTCATAATGTTTTTTAAAAGAATAATTGTTATGTTTCTGCAAATTTTTCTTTTGCATGTCTTTTATTTCAATTCAAAAATTATTGTCTTAATTCTTATTGTCTTACTATTATAATCTAATTGTTGCCTTAAAATTTTGATTTTTTTTTAATAAGGGATTAGTTTTAAAGATTTTAATAATTGATATAAATTCTTCAGATTTTACACTAGAACACATTTCAATTGGGTTTAACTTTTTTGGGGGCGCTTAGTACATGGTTTGCAAAGCAAACAATATAAGATTTCATAGAAATATTCGGGATTTGGAGAGAATCAGCGAACAAGAGGTGGATATCCCACCACTTTAAATGTTGTTTCTTAAGTAATACAATTATATCAAATGTTGTCCAATATATTGGACACTAGGTCTCAAGAGAATGAAGCTCTATATTTATCATTTATTTTCTTGTGTATTCTTGAGGGCTTGAAAAATTAAATAAATATTCGAGAAATTAAACAAATTTAATTTTCGTGTAACTATCAGACGGAAAAGTATAAAAATTCACAGCTGTGGTTGTTTCTAATGCCACTTGCCAATTAACCAGTGAACCTGCTTGGCAAAATCAAGCTTATTTAAGACAGAGGATGCATTTCTTTCTTTTCAGTGGTGCCATCTATGGCCAAGAATATGTCTTTAGCCACAAACAAGTCACAGCCCGTTTTAAAGGGCAGACTCATTCATATATCCGTTCATTCATCCACAGATCGTAATTTTGATCTGAACCAGAGAACAATCAATTTCCAATTCAGTACCAACATAGGTATTCAATTGTTTTAAGGGAACATGAAGAACTTTGTAACCTGACTGATTTAGCCTGCACCAGTCATCATTTATTGCAAGGGAAGTCTTCGGCGGGCTGGGATCGAATTCACGACCTCTTGGATATGAGGTCGTGAATACCATACCTACCAGGCTATGGTGAATACAACTAGATATTGGAATGTTTTATAATAAACTTAAAATTTGTATTTATTTCATTGCAGGCAATGATGCTATTTTAGCCAGAAGACCCTGGGAAATATCTCCTCCAATCACAGGTGGACTGCAAATCGGACAGCGAATGGTTTGCAAAGAATTTCCAGTCGTTTGGAAAAACGAGGAATAATAAAACTTATTCATAACCAATTATCGTGATAAAAGAAATGGCCGATTTAAATTCGCCAGAAAGATTTGAAAACAATTCTTCCAAAAATTTCCATGGATTGATTATTGAGAAGTTGCATGCAACATTATTATATTCCTTGAAGAAATAAAAAGAGTGGAGGCAAAATTTTCTCGCTTTTTTTTATTTTTATTTTTTTTTATTGGAAAAGTAGAAACGTATTTAACACAGTAGAAACAATTACGATTTTTTTTCAAAAAAAAGCAGTCGTAAGGGTTTGAGAGGGTAACTTCAGAAATGATAATTAATAAATGCAGACGATATTTTAAATTACGAAATTAGACACAAGAACCTACTTTCTCTGAATAAACATACCTTTTTTTTCCCAAACGATTCGGATTATTTTTCGGATTTCTGATTATTTTAAGTTACGATAGTTGAATTTGTTTCTGGCGTAATACACTGAAAAGTATTAAAATAAGCCGAATTATGATTTACTTCGAAATGGAAACTTAAAAGAACTGTTATAAACGTTGAAAATGGTTATTATGAAAACACATTTCTTTATTAAAGAATTAAGTTATTTTGATTTGAAAAGCGCTATAAGAAAGACTAATGGAATATTTAATTAATTCCTGTTTCTTTTTCATAATTTGATCAATACATTGTTATAGAAATTTTATATTTTCTTTTAAAAATTCCCATTTCTATTTCATTGGCATTTTACTTGAAATAGTTTCATAAAAGCAACCGAAAAATTAAAAAAGTTATGAATTATAGGCAGGATCTAAATATGCGCAGAAAAAACTCAATCACTGGATATAAGAAGTGCAAACTTCCTCTTCCACGGAACCCTAAGGTTCCACGGAACATCATTTGGGAACCGCTGCTCTAAGTTTATAAACGTATAACTGGATACTTGCAAGCGACTTTATCGTAGGTAAATCGTGGCATTGGTCGATTCAGAATCCAATCAGGTTAGATACACATGCCTGCTTACGGGTATCCAATTGAATCTCATTTAAATCACTTAAGGCATATTCACTTCATATCTTCTCAAATTGCAAGTACCCAATTAATTTTTGAAAATTTTTAAAATTTATTATATATTTTCAAACGTAATGTTTTACAATATTTCTTTAGAATCATTAAAAATGCATTTAGCATTTTGATTGTAAATTTCGGAAAATAGAAAAAAAAAAAAAGTTATTTGTCTTTTATACTTCCGAAACCTTTTTGAACTTCTATATTTCATCCAACTTTCTTTTTTATCTTCTTCTAATTTTTTTCGAATTTTATCTTCTACTTTAAGTAACTAGTGCTTGTTTTTTCTAGCTAATTTTCTGTAACCATCTACAAAACACGTAAGATCTAATGTGGTTTTTCGGGTGGCAACTACTAATTTCATACAAGGTGCTTTTGTAGACATAGATACTTGATCGCATTTTATATTTTAAAATTAATTAGTTTAATGAAAAATTAGAAATTTCAAAAACTTTTCCTTTTCAAATTTCTGCAAAAACTAATTTAACTGGAATCGAATTTCATAAAAAGGTTTTCAATATTTTGGAATATAGATAAATTTTATCTAATTTGGTATAGAAATGGTCCCAAGTTACATATCAGCCCTAGGCCATATTATATACCTCTATCCAACCCAGGATTTTAATCATTTTCATCCAAATGGAAAAATCATGCCTAAAATGAAAACTTTAAGGAATTCAAACTGCAACTTTTCTTTCTTTCTTTTTGACATACTAATTCAAAGAAAACTCTTAAAACGTTGTAAATTAAAACCCCTGAACAAAATTATTACGATTTGAAACGAATGGGGCATAAATTCTGAACCTGTGCACAGTGTAACCATAATCTAGCCTTGATATAATACTTTAGGAGTTACAATCACGAACGTAACTTTCTCGCAATATAAGAACCCATTACCTGTTTTTTTTTCCCCTTCTCTTTTTTTATGAAACAGAAACACCAAATTAATCTACAGATAAAACTGAACAGTTGCTCGAGGCTTTGAAAGCAAGCAATTAGAAAAGAAAAGTGAGATAATAACATCCTTCCACTTTCTACAAATAGCCTGAAGTAAAGCATGCCTTCATCGAGATATACTTCTTTTTCTCTTCGCCATTTTATGGATCATTGATGGAGGCAAAACACGCTGCTGACCTCCTTCAGCGGGCAGTCTACCTTTATTGGAGAACTCTCTAAGTAAGCCTAGTTCAACGATATCGACCTTGGAAGGAAATATTCGATTTATTTTTCATTCTTGTTCTGCTCTTTTAATGACTTATTACCAAGATAAATAAATTCATTAGGTGATCGTTTTTACTTTCTCGTAATGGAAGCGGAAATAAACAATAAAAAAATTTAAGTATTGGCAGACGATATTGAACCGATCTTGTATATAGATGGCAATAGATCTGATAAAGTGAATAAATCTCCAAAGCCCTTCCCTTAAAATATATTAGCTTTTGATTTTTAAGAAGAGAAAATTGGGTTGCTAATTAACATTTATTTAGTTCTGTATATTCTTATTTTTTAAATACCATGCTTTTGTTCCAATGTTGCCAGTTTTACCCACTTTTAGCAAAATAATTTTCATATTATTTTAACAATTACTTCTTGGTTTAATCAGTTTGATTTATACCTGCTTTCCCGATTAACAGCAATATATACGAACCAGATTATCGCGGGTTCGTATATATTATTATTCCAAAAAAACTCTGCCTTAACAGAAACTGTATTGTCAGTAGGATTTGTTTAATTTTGTTTTTGAGATAAAACATTCTGATTTAATTTGAAGTTTGTTTGAGAGTTATCGCTTTTACCGGAAAAAATTAAAAATTTAACTAAACTTTTTAAGGTGATACATTTTAGATTTGAATAACTTCGACCTTAAATAGCATGAATAAATATACTTCAGCTCCAAAATAACTAAAAAAAAAGAATGAAATTTACAGAAACAACCAATGTCTTGCCTTTTACATTATTTTGAAATATTAATATTTTGAAATAAGCGATCCTAGATTGAGCACGTTGCATTTGAGAGAGTAAAACGGGTGATCTAGGTTCTTCATGCTCGCACACGTTTCTTCTAGTTCTTCATAATTACCAATGAAGAACTAAGAGTCATAAAAAACAAGTACAGTGCGCAAAAAAAAAAAAAAACATACCACCTTGAAAAACTTTTGATCTAATGATCGGATCTTTACGTTCGAGAACTCAATCTTAATAGTCCGAAGGGTAGACCTCAAATATGCTAAATAATTATTGCAAACGATATTTTAAGTTGCGAAATCAGACGCAAAAACGTACTTTCTCTGTATGAATATAATTTTGTTTTATCGGTTTCGGATTTCTGAGTCCCGAAATATAGGGGTATATGCAATCTGGGAAAATATGGTCCACATAGATTGGTATGGACAGCGATCCAAAGTTTGGACCTAATAATGTTAATTCTATATCTTTCACACAGCTCAAAAATTTGTTAAGCAAATTTTTGAGATGTGGCGAAAGATGTGGATATGCTAAGAAAAATGTTTGTTTTCTATTATAAAATTTGTTTATCCAAAGATAATTCCAATAAAAAAATATCAATATTAGTAAATATTTATTATTTCATTTAACAATAGCTAGTGGTAAAAATTTCAAATTGTAAAGTATACAATTTGTCACATCATTTTAAAGTATGTAAATTTTACATCGCAAAATGCAAATTTTGTGCGAAATCTGTTGAATAGTTCCTGAGAAATCAAAATTTTAAAAAATCCTATATTTAAAATTCCATCTCACATGGCCAATTTCGCCCAAAATTTGTATTTTGCCATGTAAAATTACATAATTTATAATGATGTAAAAAATTGTATACCTTACAATTCACATTTTTTTTTCGTTTATTTTTAAATAATAGAAAATAAATACTTATAAAATAATAAAAATTAATGAATATTTATTTCTAGCATGAAATTGTCTTTGGATAAACGAATTTCATAATTGTGTGCAAAAAATTTTCACTTCGCTTTAAAAGTTTTCGAGATATGGCGAAATAAGAAAAGAATAAATTTAACATTAAGGGATCCGAACTTCGGATCACTTTCCTGATCAAACTATGGGAACCATATTTCCCAGAGTGCGACTGCCGACTACCCCCTATATTTTGGGGGCCATAAATCTGAATCCATTAAAAAAGGTATGTTTAGTCAGAGAAAGTGTGTTTTTGTTTCTGATTTCGTAACTTAAAATATTGTTAGCATTTATTAATTAGCATATTTATGGAGAAACCCCCTCGAACCATTAAGATTGAATACTAGAACGTAAAGATCCGATTTTTAGATCAAAAGTTATTCGGGGTGGTACTTTTTTTGCTCTCTTAACATAAGCACTGATAAAAAATCAATACAGAAAAAAAGCAGGCGATAATTTTCAAACTTCTTAGAATAGAGTTTTCCACACAGAGGTTTTATTTTCATTTCCACCAGATAACCTTCTCAATGTTTTTACGTAAAGTAAACGTATTTTTATAATAACTATTTAATAAAGTATTTTTATTTCTCGTAACTACTATTTTGGTCGGGGATTTTATTATGAATTCTGAAGAATACATCAATTGATACAGTTTTTGCAACTCATGACTTGTGTGGCTTTTATGAAAGATTATCCAGTAAGGGAAAAAAAAAAAAAAAAAATGTGACCGATGATTAACTAGAAATCGCACCAACGCGATCACAACTTTCTCTCTTTTGTAATTAATCGTTATCGTTCTGCTTTAACTTTTAACCATTGATTAAATGGTAGTTGTCCTGGGTACTTTCGTGTTCTTGTTCAGATATAATTCGACTATACTCAGAACACACCTAACTTTTAAGCATTACCCTGACTATGACAGCCTGATATTATTTTCAATTATGTGTTGTTACAGCTATTGGCATTTAATATTGGAATACAAAAATATGAGCAATTAAAATCTTACAAGTAATTGAGGCGCTTAGAACAAATAAGACAGGTTTTAACTAATCTCGAATTTTGAGATAGATGCATGATAGAAGAATGAGTTCGTTTCTACTTCTGGATATGAGAGTTTCAGTATATCCAAATACATTTGGTACACAAGCATAAGAAATATAGATGGCTGTCATACATTGTACTCAAATAAGCACGGTTATGCATTAAAGAGATATGTTGAGACAAGCAATTTTTATTCCGACTTTATACTTTTACCTGGATATGGCTCTTTTAAAATTTAAAAAAAAAAAAAAAAAAAACATCCCTTTGAAAGCTTTGACAGAGTAAGAAACTGATGTGATCTATGTTTTTTGTTTTAGACGTTGTCCAGAAAAAAGTAATTGTCTCCTTTTTAGTGTACTTGAAAAGAGCACATTTTAAAAATTTAATTCTATTTTATGATTTTTCTTCTTTTTTGTTTTGTTTACCTTAGATTTGCTCTAGCTAGTCAAAATTCTGATTGTAGGGATCCGAAAATTATTGAAACTCGTATTGTCGCTGGTTGAAATCTCAGTGCTCCATCTATTAAAAATTTTTATTGACAGTTAATTCACTTTGTTATAATATTGTAATAAATTCTGTTTGTAACATGTCAGGAAATGATAAAAACTTGCCTCTGCACTAGACACAGACATTTAGTAGAAAGATTTACCTAAATGCTTTAAACATACTCACTGTAAATAAAATAAGAGCCTCAAGATTATGCGATTTCCCCACTCTTCACGTCTTCGTTACCATGGTATCTGCAAATACCCCCATACTTCCATTTATTTCTGAAAAATACTACCATGGGGAAAAGGGAAGATTTTTTTGTAATAGAGAGGGAAAAGTGCGTGAAGTAGAAAAAATGCTCAACCTTGAAATGCCTATTTAATTTATAAAGAGTAAAGTGAAAAAGCAGTTCGAATTCTAATTGCAAGACTCTACACATACAAAAATAAGTTAATAAAATGTCGTTGAATAAAAATATCAATCATAAATTGAAAAGTAATTTAGTGTGAAAACTATTACACAGGATCACAAAAACACACATCATCAGGAAATATTTTAATAATGAATTTAGTTTTACAGTTCATGAATATATTTAATTTTCAATAACAGTCAAACGTAACACACATCAGGGCATAGTCTAAACTCTATTATGAACAGACCATTATAAACAATGAACTATTTGCATAGATTTAAAGTTGAGTGCCCAACAGCGATTTATACATAACAATGACAAATATTCACATTCTCAAAACAATGTCAACATTTATTATATTCTATAGGGAAAAAAAATTTATTTTTTCGACTCCCATCTTTTTTTTCTTTCACCCTTAAAACCAAATCACACACGAAAGCATTCCATGAATTTATTGAAACGTAGACAATCAAAACAGCGAGCTCAGGATCAGCAATGTTAAGTGTTATTAGCAGTTTGTCTAATTCTTCAGCACCTACATGCAGCTTGGGCCTCACTTTCGATCGCTGGGATGTTATGCAGGTAGATGAAAGAAAGGATGAATGAATCTCTTATCAAAATTCACTTGGGTCATGACTCCTGGAAGAAAATAATCATGAAAATGCAATTAATCACTAAGTTGAGAAGATCTTATTGGAAAAACAGGTAAAGTGACATTTTAAAAACGAGCAGATTTGAAAATTTAAGAACATGTTATGGTTGTAAGTATAGGACATTTATTTTCATTTAAATAAAGCAATTTTTAATAATAAGTTTTTTTAACGCTGATTTCTGTTGTCCTCATGCAATAAAAGTGGAATTTTCACAAATTCACAAGAATCACTTAACATATTTTTCCATTAAACTATTTATTTATTTTAACACAGAATAAGATGCCATTTTGGACCACAATTGTTTTGAACATTAATGATAAATTTGTCAAAATGAGACAATTTGTCTTGAGAAGAAGGAAATTCACTGCTTTGTTCTAGCATTAACAAAGCTATAACTAGAAAAATATTGAGTAATCCAGTTTCTGTGTTATAGCCACGATATGATACAACAACTTAAAATTAAATTATTAGATTGTTTATGTAAAAATGTTCAATTGTACTTGAAATAAAGGATATTTAGAAACAACATATTTTTTCTCTCGTTTACTGCTTGAAATACAATTTCATGCACCCATATATTTTGAAAGTTAAACATCTACAACATTTTAAAAAAGTTAATATATTCTAACATAAATATAATTCAGCAGCTAAATTTTATCAATAACATGCATAACCAATTTGATTACAGTAATGAATGTCAAAATATACTATCATTGCCTAATATATCATAAATGAAATAGTTATTTAATTGAATTAATTTTTGTTGTTGTTAATTTAAGTATTGAATTAAGAATTAATGAAAAGATGTTCTGTTTTAAAAAGAGAAAATAGTAGGCAATTTAAAGTGTCATAATCATGTTTAAACATAAACAGTAAAAACTTTCCCTTTAAAATACAGTTTATTCTCTTTAGTACAATCTGCCATTGCAATGAACTTTCTATTATAATAACTAACATGTTAAGTCCAATGTTTTATCAATGCCTTGTAATTCTGAACTCAATCCAGAAGATAAGGGAATACTTGGTTCAAGTATTGGGACAATATATATATATGCCAAATGACAAGGTATAAGTTTTTTTCGCACGACAGCAACCGCTGTTAAGCAGGTTTTTGCAACAGAAAAAAGTAAAACGCTAAAAATTGACAGCTACCCACTAAAAATATTACATCCTTTAAAAAAAATTATCAATCTTTATAGTCACAATAAATATTAATACACACATATTAGATAAATGATTTAAAAATACATTAGCAACTTATTTTTCATCGCAAACATAATATTTAATGCAAGGTAATGAAATTTTTATTTATATGAAAAATAGCAGATTACTGATAACTAACTAAGTAGAAATTAATAACTTACACAAAATATGATTATTTAAAAGAGTAAAATTATACCTGGTAAAATTCACATCGCTCATATCAAAATTATTTAAATATAAAAACATGACAAAGTCTTATGAACTGATAGTCTAATGTTAAAAAAGCAAAAAAAAAAAAAAAAATTTAAAGCATTAAACAATCTATTAAATTAAGCCTCTAAACTTGTTTGTACCAATCAAATATAAACATAATTATACCCAAGTTTTTTATAAGTAATAATTAGAGATTCGTCGGGTATTAAGCAAATCTAAATAATAGGAGTATGGAATACAAACTATGGTGGTTATTAAAAATATAATTAATAAGTATTAATAGGCTATAAACTTACAATAAAGTGTTTTCTAAAGCATCCTGTGCTTCTTTTAATTTTTTTATTTTATAATTTTCTATGCGTTTATTTTAATAAAAACATAGTGAATTAGATTTCCATGTGCTCAACCCTTGCTTTAAAGATTTATTTACACATAAAATCTTACATTAACGTTTACAATTATTAAATATCAATGCTAATATGAACAATTCATTACCTAAGGTCTAAAAGCACTAAAGATACAATCCAACGACAGGAAAAGTCATAATTCAGTGTTTTAAGTTGATGTTGAAGAGTTTTTCCTCCGAAGAATTGCAGAGAGCAGTCTAAAAATTGAAATCACTCACTACATCATAATTATTTTGTTTTTCATGCGTAATTTGTAGTGTCAGTGAATGGCATGTTTCTTATGTTTTTTTTTTATTTTAACTTTCTAAATTTAATTTTTTTTAATAAAAATATAAAGTAACATATTTTATAAAATTATGCCTTTATTTTAAATCAAATTTTTAAAACATTTCTTAATATGTTGAACTAGTATCACAACTAAGCAAAAATTGTGCAAGACAAATTATTTCTGAATTTAAAAAGTTCCATTCAAGAAGTTTTCAAAAAGTGGAGATCTAAAAATTAAAGATTTTTTTGAAAATAATAACTATAAAGTTAAACTTCTATTATAAAAAAAAATGGTATGATTTGATTAATATAGATCTATGAAGCTTGTTTCTATCAGACATCAAGTTTAACTAAACTTTTCTTTAAATAAAGTAGGAAAAAAACTTATTAGAAAAATAAAATATTTGTTGTTGATTAAATATATACCTTCTGATAGTATTTAATATTGGAAATATTTTAAGGAATACCGGCTGCCACCACTCTCTCTTAAAAATTTCTGTGGGTGCTCTTGAGCAGAACATAAAATGAATTGATAAATGATAAAAAAAAATATTGAAACTACTTTTATAATTTGTACATTTTTCAATAACTTTTGAACTAAAGTACTTTATTAACGCTAGCTTATTTTCACTAATAGTTTATTTATTTATACAAAAAAATATGAACTGTCTTGAAAATTTTTACTTAATGATCTGACACCAGATAGAAGATGAAATGGATATAAAATTATGAGATTTTAGGGAAATAATTATTTTTTCATAATTCACTTTCAAAATATTTTTTTAAATAATTTTAGAAGAGATGCAACTAAACCTCCTTTATTCATTTTAATCTTTAATAACTTTTTCCTCTATACAACCATAGAAAAATAAGATCAATTATTTTTTATCTCCAAAATTTCGATTTCAATAAAGACAAAAACACGTGCACAGAAATTAAAGCTGAACAAAACGAGATAAATTGATAAATGAAAATAAAATATAAATGGAAAAAAAAAAAAAAAACTACACACGGTATCATTATCTTTTAAAATATAAATCTTGTATTTTAAAGAATAAAAAAAGAAAAAGAAGTGATGTAGAGGGCATTTCAGACACATTTTAAATCAGCATAATAAATGATACATTAATGATAAATGATTCATAAATGATTTCATTTCAAGGCAATCTCATAAAATACAACTGAGTCATTTATAACAAAATGGTCTTTGCAGTAGAATAATGAAAAAGTTGCAAACAGTTGGCACATTTTTTTACTATTGCCTTTGATGGAATTAAACGTGCCTTTCTTAATCCTTTTGGTAAATTAAAATATATTTCATTTGGTGCGTTAAATGTTGAGCTAGAGCAACATGGTGGAATACTTGTAGTCTGTGTTTGAAGCTACTTTTGTTAATTTTTATGGAAGATCTATTAGACATGGCAGATGATTTCACTATATTAGAAAGTGACGGGTTTTGTAGTGGTCCTGAATTCTGCCCTAATCAGCAAAGGTGGGAAAAATAGTTGGGATTTACAAGCCAGGGCTAATCAAACAATTTTTAACATTAATTACTAAATATCTAGTAACCCTATTGAACTAAAATTAGTGTAAATAAAATGTCATTTTAATTTCCTTTGAAAAAAAATTAAAAAAGTATGCAGGTTCATCATTTAGACCTCAGACAATTTATAACATTAATTTTTGAGCTATATGTTGAAATCTTGTGATCAACTATAGAGCGTAATTCAAAATGTATGAAATAAAATTGGGTTATAAATACTACACTGAATGGTTGGAAATCACTTTTTCACATCAAATGCATAGAAAAAAAAAATCTAGTAACAAATCAATAATACATAAAACTGTGATTTTTTTTTTTTTTTTGGAAAAAATTTGCCAATGTCGTAGTTATCATTAGTAATCATTCAATCATTAAAAGAAAAATACTTGAATGATGAGTCAACACTCAAGTTTGTATGAATTATAACACAACCAACAATTAAAAAAGAACTTGTTAGTGTTTAAATATATTTTAAAATATACCAGTCACTCAACTATAATTACTAATACACTATGTAAAAATATTTATTTGCACAGCTAAACTGCAAAATTTAAGATTTCAATCCTGAAATTCATAGCTGTTTAAAAAAATACAGAAAATTTATTTGTATCAAATAAAGAAATCAAAGATAAATCAAATACTTAGATTAATCAAATTTTTTTCCTTTTGTAATAAATTGTTTGTATACCAACATATTACTTTATTTCATACATGGTAAATTTTAACTTTTATAAATCTTAATATAGTTCCTAAAATTAAAATTTTGGTACTATGTAAAAAAAAAAAAAAAAAAAAAAGCTCATATAAAATTGAGAAAAATTGCTAATTGATTGAATTCATAATTTTTTACTCTCACACTGTGGTTGAAAAAAAAAATCAAAAAAACATACATTAACAATTTAATATCTATCATCTTTCAATAGGAAATGGTAAAAAAAAAAATTTAACTTAAAACAATTTAAATGAAACAAAAGAGTTAACTTAAAGGTCAAAAATTTATTTTATATTAATACACAATAATCATTTAAAAGGAAGACTATAAAGTTTACATAAAAATAGAAAAGGAGAAAAACATGGTCATAATAACACGTTTTTCTTTTTCAAAAGTCTATTCTTTCTTGTATGACATCCCCCCACCATTACAGCAACCCTTCTGTTATAATGAGATATACATAAAATCTTCTTTGATATTCCATTAAAACGAAGTTCTTTTAATGCCCATTAGAAAATCGATTTTTTAACTTAATCTCAGAAAAACTTGCATAAAAAATAAGTGTCAAGCATGTTTAAACTTTCAAAACGAAATGTTTTTCTTGACATTTAAAGGTAAAAATTAAAAAAGAAATTATAAATTCCTATTATCCTGATGTTATTGCATATTATATATGAAACAGCTTGTCCTAAAAGGCCTAATAGGTAATGAAATACAGATAACTTTACAAAATTAATAATCGAATGAGAATATTGCACTTGCATCAGAAAATAAGTTTATTAGTTATTTAATAACTAATTTCCAATTTCAGAAAAATTATTTTTAAATTGAACAATAAACTTATAAATCATATTTTTCTTGTTTGAAAATGTTCTAGATTTTTATGTAATATTTCTTCTTAGTTCAGATTACATTTCCAAAAAAAAAAAAAATTTCCTCGAGGGTTGTTTATTTTCAAGTTACAGGAGTTAGACTTAGAGGTTGGGCATCTCTGACGAGCAGGGCACATCGACCAGAAGTCTATTGTACCCAAACCCTAGTCGTGATTACCAAGAAAGTCCTATAGCTGAAATGAAGTTCAGCAGACATCTTACAGGAACATCTTGCAGTTCCCAGGCATTGATGCAGTGCTGCCTTAAATGCTCAAACCTTTGAGCAGAATAGACATCACAATCACAAAGTATGTGTCGTGATATCTCCTCTTCTAGATGACAACCCCGACAAAGAGATTTGGATTCAATTCCCATAATGTGTAGGTGTCTCCTGAGGATACAGTGACCAGTAAGAAGACCTATGATGATCTTCCTTAAACTGTTTCTATTAAGCTTTAAGAGCTCCTTTTGACGTACACTAGGACAGTCTCGAATCAGCTCCTTAGCTTGTCTCTGACCGTCAGCAGCGCGCCATTGCTCATGTGCAATCTTGCCGTAGAGCTTTAAAATGGTTGCACTAAATGAGGAGGGAGAAATTCCCAGCGCAGGTTCAGGGCCTCAGAAAATTGCATTAGAGCCAGCCCGTGCTGCTTCATCAGCTAGCTCATTTCCACCAATACCCATATGTCCAGGTACCCAATGCAGGGATACCTTGTTATGAGCAGACAGGTCACAGAGGACCGAGAAGCATACCCACACTAACAAAGAGGTGAATTTACACCTTGACAGTGATAGGAGAGCAGTCTGACTGTCAGAACAGATGCGGATAGTCATATTTTGATATCCCTTGTCTAAGCATAGCTTGCAGCACAAGATAATGGCATAGACCTCAGCCTGAAAAACGGTGGCATGGTTTCCAAGGGGAAAGTGAAGTTTGGTACCGTCATTGGAGCAATAAATTCCTGCTCCTGATTTGGCACCAATCTTTGAACCATCAGTGTACCATATTAGGCATTTGCCTTTAAGCCACCGAGGAAAATTAAACCATTCATCTCTAGTAGGAAAATGGATCTTGAAGGGCTTGTGAAAAGCGTATCATAGTGACATATAGTCTAAGTTACATGAGTTACTCACATTCTTCTTCATTTTGCTTAAACTTTTCAGTTTTCAAGGCGTGTGTCAATTAATGAAAACCTTTGCTCACACTCTATGTTTTAAATTTGTGTTATTATCAATTATTTTGTCTTGTTGGTTTTTTAAAATTTACTTTAAAGAGCATAGTCTGTATTTTAAAAATTAAGTCTTTTGCAATAAAGATGATCTTTAATGAAAAGCTACATTTATATCCTTGTACAACAATTGAAGAATTTGTTAATTATGAATAAAGTACATCATTTATTTGATAAGCTAAGAGTAAATATTTAGGTTTAATTTTGTAAACTCACCATATAGCAAAATTCACCTTATAATGTCTTGGTTGTACTTAGATCAAGAGTCAAACATATGTTGCTTAAAGTAAAGTAATTTTATACATAAGTGAAATGGAGTAATTGTTTATTAAAAAATGGAACACAACCTTCCAGGCCATTGTGCTTCTTTGTCAGTTAGGGGCACATACACAACACCCATTAGGGATGTCCTCCTTATGGTGTTATCAGGTAGTTTCTCTATCTGCTCTAGCATCTGGTTGTGCCCTTCTCTTCCGACAGGTACAATCAGTTTACCACCAACTTTCAGCTGATTTACCAACTATAAACGAATCAATAAATGAGAACTTTAGATCACAGAAGAAAAAAAATTAAGAGCTTTAAAGTAATCTGGGAGGTACAGAAAGGATCTGTTATCATTAAGTTACCATTTGGATATAAAAACTTTTTTAAAAAAAAGAGAAAAATATGAAGAAAAAAATGTTTCCAAAGGAAAATATTTTATAATACAAAGGAAAATATTTAAAAAATAAAATCTAGAAAAAGATAAAGTTTTTAAAATATAATAAATCATTTTCCAGGATTTCGTCGAAAATGTATAATTATACACAATAAATTTAAAAGATCTTCACCCTTTTATAACCGTTGTTGAAAAGCCAACCCAATTTTTGGGTTTACGCCTTTCAACTATGTATCCTTGTAATTTTGAACCTAATACAGAAAACAGGGGAACTCCTGGATCAAGTATTGGGAGAAATTAGCCTTTGTGGAAGACTTTTTTGATGGAGCTAACCCGCATTTGCAGTACATGGAGAGGAAGACCACAAGAACCTCCCACTGCTAGCCTGATGGAAAGGGGACTCTAATCCATGATTCATCTACCACCGAGGATATTTCACGTTAGCACAGTGATTGGTGCAAGCCAAATACGGAATTCATATCGACCAGCCATTGCCAAGATTTGAAACCGGTTCACCTCATTGGAAGGCGAACGCTCTATCCCCTGAGCCAACGCGGCTCAGATCTTCACTATTATAAATTATTTATACTTATCCATGTAATTGTACACCAGATGAAGCTTGATATAAAATTATCAAACTTCATCATCAACAATGTGTCAGCCAGTTAATTGACCCTGATTAACTTTAAGTTGTACTACATAAACAAATAACATGTAATATATATAGAATAAGCATAGTAATGAAAAAATCAATACAAGCAGCAGAAATGAATGTGAATTTTTTAACAATTGCTGAAAATAAATTTATGGATTACAAACTGCTCTGGATAAATTCAATTAAGTACGATAAAATAAGATGTCTTACATTGCACTGATGTTTATTATGTCATTTCACACAGCCCCACTACATTTACGTCAAACATTTTGTCATGAAACAATTTCTACACAAATCATGCCCTCAATCTTTGATAAGTTTTTCTAAAAACAAACTTGATTTTTAAAAGCCTAACTTTTCATTGAATGTAAGTAAGAGGTTCAAGATATTATGTACAAATATTAAATCAACATTATTTCAAACTTTATAATTTATTCTCTTAAACAGGGATATTTAATCCATGAGGATGAAATAGATAAAAACGCCCCTCTGTATTGCCTATGTTTTCTGGTGCTTAATGACGAGAATTTCTTCGCTATTGGCAATAAATTGTGGAATGAATGAAAACAAGACGTCAGTAATGTCAATTCTATATCACAACCAATTTCTTCCATTTTTAGAATATTTGTAAAGGATTTAACTTCTATTTAACTTCTACATAGTTTATTGCTTACATTAGAATTTAATACACTCGTGATAAGTTTTTATTGTAAAGGAACTTGACTGCAGAGTTACATTCAATAACTTTTACCTGAAAAATAGATTCCTTTTACAGCAGAGGATGTCTTACTAATAATGAACTACAGTCGGACCCCGATTTAACGAATTGATAGGGATCGAAAATATCATTCGCTAAATTGGGGATAATTCCTAACATCAGGGGCAAAAAAAATTATGGTTACCTTCTGAAAAATTCGAACATCTCTAATAAGCAAATACACAAAATAAATAGAAATCTTACACTTTTTATTCAGGTACTTAAAATACAGCGAATGATTACGCGCTGATTGATTTGAAATTTTAAAGCATTTCGTGAGTAAGGTTTGCTTATTTCCTTCATTTCTTACGTTAAAGATTTATTTTTTGACGTCATGAAGAGAAAAAAATACTCCTTCATTTACATATTGCTACATTATGTAAGTTTTCACTGTTTCCAAACCGTGCAAAGCATCAAAAAGAAAAACAGTTATTACTGGAGATTCATTACTATCCTCGACTTCTGTGCCAGAGTCCCTATTCATTGATTCCTATAATTTCTACTTCATTAAATTCATAAAAATCGTTAAATCTCGAAATTCGGTAAATAGAGGTTTGATTGTATTACAAAGTTGATGTTATTCAAATTATCATATAAAACTTTCATCAAAATTGCATTACAATGCAAAAAAAACTTCAAACATTAAAAAAAAAAAAAAAAAAAAAAAACAATAATCAAGAAAAATTATATAAATGAGTAAAATACCTCTGGTGGCAATTCAGGAGCAGCAGCCCCTACATGAATAGCATCATAGGGTGCTTCTTCTTCAAACCCTTTCCTCCCATCACCAACTGTAAATGAAAAATATTAAGAGTTGTACAGTTATATTATTAATAGTTGGGCCAAAAGAAAAACAGATCACCCTGAATAGCTTTTGATCTAATGATTGGATCTTCACCTTCTAGAACTCAATCTTGATGGTTAATGGAGATAACCTCAACGATGCTAATTAATTAGTGCAGACGATATTTTAAGTTAATATTTTTCTCCGAATTCCAGACGTATTTTCTCCCAATAAACACTCTTTTCAACAGATTAAAATTTCTGAGCCCAAAAATATAAGAGGATTTGTGACTGACTTTGTAACTTAAGATATGCAGACGATGTTCTAAGTTAAGAAATCGGACACAAAAACGTATTTTCTCAGAATAAACACTCTTTTCAACTATTTCAGATGTCAGACCCCAAAAATATAGGAGGTTTTGTGACTGATTTCATAACTTAAAATATCGTCTGTATCAATTAATTAGGTTATTTGAGGTCACCCCTTTAAGTCATTAAGAATGAGTACAAGGACGGGAAATTCTGATCATTAGATCAAAAGTTATTAAGAGTTCGTTTTTTTTTTTTTTTTTTTGGCACACTGTACATGAAACAGCACCCCAAGTTATAAAATGTATGAAAACTAATGCATAATAACAGAATTGACTTTTTGTATGAAATGATAAATTTTGATACGACAAGATATAATAGAAGGTTTAAACAACTAAAATTCGATTTACATCAACAAAAATTAATGTCTAAGGTAATGTCGAAGAGGTTTATAAAAAACATAAAATTATGCGTAATTCAATAATATTTTTAAACACACTTTGCGTTAAATATAAAGTAAAGACAACTGTTTTATTGAATTAATATAAACCAACAATCTGTGAAACTTTCATTAAACCAGTCTTAATGTACGATACAGAGATCAAGGCATCTAACAAAAAATAGAGAAAAAAAAATATCAGTTTTTAAGAAAAAGGTTCAAGGATGTATTCTTGGTGGTGTCAAAGAAAATGGCTTTTAGCAAAAATGTTTTGACTTGGAAATTTTTAAAGTTTTGAAAGAGCATCATCAAATGCATTAAAATTAAAAGAATGAACCAGACGGCTCATATCACAAGAATTGATAAAAGAGATTCAGTAAAGAGTTGGAAAAGAAGAAGGTCAAAACAACCACCACTACCATTTCAATGTGATTAGGTTAAAAAAAACTAGCAATCTAGGTGGATTCATAGGTTGACAGAAGGCCTTGGCCCACCTCAAGCAGTTGTGCCAAAAATGATGATAAATATAAGCCCAGATTGGAAGTTAAAATCATCAATAGATATGTTAAAAGGTATGATGCATCTGAACAAGGTTAAAAAATTGTGACAAAACAAGTATCAATTTTGATGTTTTTGACAATTTCAGAAAGACGTTTTTGCATAGGATATTCATAACATGACATGGTTAAAAGTTATGTTATAAAAACCATACAATTCGATAGATAATGAGTCAATGCATAAGTTTGTTAAAAGAGTATAATTTAGTAATAAAAGTAAGGATATCACAGAAAACTAAAAAAATATTAAATATTCCAGATATATATAAAAAATATTATACTATATAATAAAGGTGGCAACAAACAAAATAAAAGGAGGAAATCAGTGGGGGACCTTCTGGATATGGAACCAGTGTTAGCTGTAAAAAGGATAGGAAAATTAGCCATAAATTCCCAAATGAACAACCCATAGCAAAGGAACAGGGTAGGATAAAAAAAATGCTTTGGCTACAATAACCTTAATTTCATTTTCTTACATTGCTTACTTACTACCTTAAAAATTCAATACTCATACTCATAAGAAAAATTTAAATTAAAATCATAAGCATAAAAGGCTTTCATAAGCAGATGTCTCCGAATTTCTAACACTCAGAGAGAATTTCCTTGTTTTCTAGTATATGTTAAACGTTTTTCTGACATCAAATTCATAATAAAATATAAAAAAAATACTTTACCTTTTAATTTTTAATTAACATGTTTTAAAAGCTTATTTGGAGTTAAAAAAATTGTTCTAACCATAAAATAAAAATGCCTTTATTATGTAACAAAAACGTAATAATGGTTTACAAAAATTATGAATAGACAGTTAACCAGAACAAAATTAAGAACCAGTTATATAGTTTTAAAAAAGTGTTAATATATATTTTACTCAATAATAAATACATACTTAATGCTCATAAAAATTTAAGAACAAAACTGGATATATTGTTTTAAAAAAATTAACAACTCTATTTTTAGCTGATATACAGAATTAAGAAAAACAACATTACACAATATAATATATTTTTTATTGTTTTACCTAAATTAATTTTAATAATTTAGAAATTCAACCAAATTTTAATATATAAAAATTTTGCACCAATAGGCAGGAGTCAGATTTCCTTAGAAGAACATACTCATATGCATTGATAAATTTCATTATTAAAACTATATTCGGAATTTTTAAAAACTGACATAATATGAGAAATTATTAGTTACAAGGAAAGCAGTTATAAAAGGAAGAAAAAAAGTATTCACCGACTAGTTTTATTCTCCCACTTTCAATAAGTCCTGGCTGGTCTTTTTTAACATTTTCAATGGACATGTTAACTAAATTATCAATATGATCAATTCCAACAGCTTTACCTTTCTCTCCAACCTAGATTAAAAAAATAATAATAATAAATTAAAAAAAAAAAATAGATGCAAATTAAGGAATAAATTTTATGAATTAATTTTTTATTATTCATAAAAACTTTATTATTTTTTAAAAAAAAAATAATAAAGTTTTTAATCAGAAAAGATACATGTAAATAAGTTAACGGGATATTTTTTAAAATTTGTTTAATGGATAAAAAATTAAAAACATAGTTATAAAGAAATTAATTTAAAAAAAAAATAAGCAAATGATATTTTCTTTTAATAGAATTTGTGTCCAACAAAAAAAAAAAAAAATGTATCATTCATGTATCAATCATTGTATCAATCAAATGTATCAATCATTTGGCAAGACATAAGTAGCACAGACATTTGAAACTGAGTATCATTTATAAACATGCACACCTGACCATAAAATCATTTCAGAAAGTTTTAAAATAAAAACAAACAGTAAAAACCTAAACTCAAACAAATAGCTCAAATGAAAGTAACAGATATAAAAGTTAATGAATAAAAAGTTAGAAAATACAGTCGAATCTTGATACCACAAACTTAAAAGGAGGTATGAAAAGAACTTAATGTCCAAAAAAGTCAACATAGATAAATAAGAAATGGTTTTGCATTTTAAATTAAATGCAGTTATTACAAAACTAGAAATCAATAATATTAAATTATTTATAAAAAAAATTTTCTTCAGAATTTAAACTAGCAATTCAATACCATTTGTTTTATTCTTTCACTTATATAATTTACAACAGGTGCAGAATTTGTGACCTGAAAACTGATAGCAGCACTTGAATGATCAATGAGTGGCAAATCAAAAATTAATTGGAAAAGCTTTCAATCAAAAATTAATTGGAAAAGCTATATGAATAAAACAAGAAATTTCATAACTGTTTTTGTTGAAAGAAAAAAAAAACGCAAAATTTATGAGATTAAAATTTCAAAATGTAGGATCAAAGATATAAAATTTTATTTAAAAAAAAAAATCATGTTTAAAACAACATAATTGTAGGCATTGATTAAAAATTATATACTGTAGGGAAAAAAAATTCACAGAATAATTTTTAATTTAATAACATTAAAGAAGAAGTATAAAAAATTTAAATGCTTTTAAATTCAAAAATATTCTAGAAAAACTTCTTTTTTATTTTTTAAAATAAACTGATATATAATAAGATAATTATTTAAGAATAATAAGTTTATAATCTATCAGGAGTTCTAAGAAATGAATAAATCTAAAAGAGGTTTGTTTCTATAATTAAAATAGCGAATATATATTTTAAATATATATTATATGTGAAGCTGAAAAAATTGCAATTTTGAAGTAGAGCTTTTTAAGTGTAGACTGACAGAAGAAAGGAATAAAAATTCATGCATAGAAACATATGAGACATAGAAAAAAATTAAAAGATGCAAACATATACATTATTATTAATTTATAATGTATGAAAATAACTAAAATAAATTGTAAGTTAAATAACAAAAATTTATTTTCGAAAATAACCATATCCTGAAACATTGCTAATCCTGCCCTAAAAAATTGCTAAAAGTATCCTAAACAAAACAAATTTAATACTGACATGTCTTAACACGCAGCAAAAATTCCAGTCACTTTATAATAAAATATAAAGATCCAATTTCAAAGCAACAAAAAATCATATAAATCTAGAATTCATGTATAAGAATTAAATAAGTATTTGAAAAAAAAAAAAAATTACAGCATGATAAAAGCTATGTATAAGAATTTAATTTTTTTAATCATAATTACATGCATATTGTTTTAAAAATTTGTTACAAGAAAATAATTGTAGAGTACTTTAATCACCTAACATCAAGCCCAACAATTATTTGTATGCAAAGACTCAAATGTGAGTTAATGTAATTATTTTATCCCAAATTAAAAAGTGTTAATAGATGAGATACTTAACTTTGGAATGCTTAACAGTAACAAAGTAAATTAATTTGCAAATTCATAAAAAAAAAATAATTTGTGTTTATGAATGCCAAAATACAATGAAACTGCACAAAAAATACAATACTGACTTATGGTCACAAGAAGCAGGGAAAAAACTGGCTACTTTTAAAGCAATAGAAAATATCAATTTAGAGTTCATCAAACAACTTTATATCAAAATGACAGTGAATGAAGATCTCATCTTGAGAACTACTTAAATTAAAACTAAAACAGTATTGTCAAAATGAACAAAATCAAAAAATTACCATCAATGCCATACAAGTTGTAAGATAGCCACTGCCAGAGCCCACATCCAATGCTTTTGCTCCTTCATACAAATTATCTTTCAACAACTCCAAAGCATGAGCATGCTGAAATATTAAATCATTATTCTAAATGAAACTGAAATATTTTCTTTAATTGTCAAGATAGAATGCAGGCTTGCCAATACATAAATGGATATTAATCATGAAATCAAGTACATTGATTTAAACTGTATACACTGAGTGTGAATAACTCTATTGATTATTATGAAAGATAAAAAACCTATAACTCCTGTGAAAGGGAAAAGTAATGATTATATAATACTAAAATATAATTGTATTATGCTAAAACCTATAAAATCAATTTCCCAAATAAAATTCAATTTAACCTTATCAATTGGAACCATTACAAAATAGAGCTAAATAATTGAAATTAAAAAATTATACATTCATAGTATTTTCAATTATTCATTATGAACAAAGGAAATTCATTCTTTAAAAATAAATGTTAAGGTTAGAAAAATACTTTATGTAAACTAAATATGTTTTCCAGAGATCTCCCTAGGAATTACCTCCCTGAAAAAGGCACTTTGATTTTTGAAAGAGCACTCACAAAAGGGCACTGTAAAAATTTATCCAAAATGTACAATATTATGTAATAACTGAAATATATCCTCAAAAGTTTTTAAACTACTCTCTTATACTACTTAATGCGCATATTTTAAAAAGTAATTCTCTCTCATTATCAAAATAAAATAAAAATTTGTAGCTTATAAAAATGATTAAAGACATGCTAAAAGACAATCTCTGTTCATATTTTTTTTTTAAAAAGTAAAAAAATTTTTTAATTCATAAATAACTTGAAAGCTATTTTCTATAATTTAAACTGAAAATTAAAAGAAAATAAACATTTAAAGGTGCATTTACAAAAATGTATTTGTTTAATAAATAGTTTTAAAATTTAAAATCCCTCAAAAGGGATATTAATATCCCCTTGAAAAAATTTCATAATAAAATTTTAGCCAGTTCAGAAGTATCCAAACAAACTAAATATTTGTAATAGTAATCAGAATTAAATCTATAAACACAGATAATTTTACCAGTGTTTAATTGTTTAAACAGTTAATAAATTTTTTTCAAAATGGAATATGAATAAAAAGGCAGTGTTTTTAAGGAATGGCGGTTTATTTTTATAAAAAGGGCAAAAAAAGGTGCATTTATTGGGATAAAAGGACAGGTAGGGTGGGCGACCCTTAAAAAAATGCAGAGGGAGAACACAATGCTTTAATTTAAAACCATGATACAATAAAAATAATAAAATGAATTTTTTATAAAAGCTTACAAACAAGTAAATTTTTTAAAGAGTTTTAATCTTATCAATGCAAGCTGTCTAATAGTAACTTAATAATAGTTTTGAAATAAATAGTTGCTTAAACTTCTGAGTCTGCCACAAATAAGTAAACTGGCCCCCAATTTACTTATTTGTGAATTGTTTTTTAAGGGGATACAAAAACAAAATTTTAAAGAGGCGGACACGAGAATTTTAGAACTTGCTTTTTTAAAAATATTTTGAGAAACTACTGTTTTTCCTAAAGTTGAATTTGTGAAGGTACCGCTAAATGGTAGTAAATTTCCCCTGAACAGACTCCAGGGGTTAGACCCAAAATACAATCACCCCTGAATATATTTATGAAGAACAGGGGTCATCGATAAAATAAAAACAATAAATAAAAGTTACCATATGAGGTGCACTTATAGTGACTGCATATCCTATTCCCTGAGGAGAGTCCATGTAAGGGTTATTCTTGCAATAGTTGACTCTATCCACAACCAGCATTGTTCTTTCAACTTTGGGATCTTTTATGATGCCATTTTCTAAATAATATGAATTAAATTATGGTTGTGTTTAATTATTAATAAGACTTTAATCATTTCAACATTTTAAAATCATATTGCCAATAGTAATTTAATTTATATAAGTGTAAACTATTGACTATTTTTTTTAAAAGTCAATTTAAGCGAAGTAAATTTTAAAGAAGAAAACAGTGAAAAATATAAAAATGACAATGCTTTCCATTTTTCCTTTCTCTTCTTTTTGGGGCATTAAATGAGGGCATAGTTTGTTTTCGAATTTCAGTTTGGTGAAAGATTTTCAGAAAGTTGTGTGTCTTCAGTTTGAAATAGGAACATTTTTAAGTATGTTTTTTAAAAAATGTTCTCCTTTTGTAATTAGTTTATGTATTTAAATTTTGTATTCAGTTTTGGCATTTCTTTTCTCTCTTCTTGAACTTTTTACAAAACCTTTGGGGTACAGAGAGAGCAATTTTTAGACATTTATCGTTCTTTCTAGATAGAAAAGGTTTTGTATTTTTATGACTTCCGGAGCTGGTATCCCCACACGACTTTAGCTTTGGTAATAATTTTAAATTTTTTCATTTTCTCTTTAAAATTTTCTATTGGTTTCAGTATTCTTATGGAATTTCAGTTGCGTTGCACAACCTTCCTCTGGAATTGTAGTATTTAACTGCTTTATACATGATTTTTGATTTCTCTTCTTATAATTTAAGCGAAGTAAAGCATCTGTATTTAATTTTTTTCTATTTGAAACTTATTAATTATATTACCTTAAGAATTATTTTATTACAATACAAAATTTGTATGGTGGTTAAAATAGTTTTTTTTTTTTTACACATTTAAATATTTCAATTAGCATTTTTAATTTCTACAGATAATCAATAATAAAAGTCATAAAATCTGGAAAAATTCTTAATTTAGGTTTCAGAATTTGGCATGCGTTTGACCATGTTTAAATCAGCTTTATTATTTCAGCTGTTGGTGATTGAAATAGACTATGGGAAGTGCATTACAGAACTCTTTACCTATGACTTAACTTTGCATGCTTCCACCATTAGCATGTAGAGCAAAGGTCACCAAAGTGGTCTAAATAGACCTCCAGGGGTCTATTTAACAAAAGCGGGGGTCGATCCGAATAGGAAGGGTCGAAGAAAAAAAAGTTCCGCAAATCACACATACCTAATTGAGTATGTAAAATTTGTGAATTTTTTTATAAGCGACTTAATATCAGTTTCGTTATAGAGCGTAAATTAATAAACGTATATTTATTCGGGTGAAACAAATATTTACGTACCAGCGTGCAGTGGCACGTACTTTGCTTCTGGTTTATATGTTATATGCATATGTGCTCTGGTCCAAATGTCACGTGTGACGAGCATTGACGTTACAAACGCAAATATCATACGCAGTTTCAGCGATTTTTGCTAACTGTGAACAGTGTTGAACAGTGAAGCAGTGTCATTATTAAAACTTTTATAGTTTTGGATAATTAGTTATTGTTTTGATAAAACCATTTGTTTAGTTTAGATATCAATTTTAATTATCAATACATGTGAAATAGAAGGTAAGCATTAATAATATGGATTAGTACAGTCCGCGACAAAACTATAGCACACTTTCCGAAAATTAAAAATTTTTTGAAAATAATATTACTTTAATAATTAATTAAATGTACTAATTAACTTTAATTAATTAATAATCATTTAAATGTACTATTACCTTAATAAATGTTTAGAATAATAAAATAAATGTACAAACACATTAGCTAATAGAGTTTTATTTTAATTAACAGAAAATTACTTTTATGGGCGTTGATGGAGATTTCGAAAAATTACATAGGGATCGATGATCAAAAGAGTTTGGCGACCCCTGATGTAGAGTAATAGGAGTAGGAAGTACGTTAGTTTCTGCCTTGATATTTAAACTGATTAAAAAAATGTAAGTTTGGAAATTGGAACCTATTGGTTGGAACCTACGCAAGCATTTTAAAAAATATATTAAACAATTTAAATGCAAAGAGTATTATGGAAAAGGAGCTAGACACCGAATTAGTGTTCATCATATTTGAGCATTGGGATCATGAATAATAAACTTTTTTTTCCTAAAAATATTTAAATAAAATTTACAAATAAACACAATTTGAAAAAATAGATAATTTATTTAAAAATTTTTTGCTTGTTAAAACAATAAAATTGCAATCGGTAATTAGTTTTCAATAATTTAATAATAAAATCAAAATCTAAGCACTAATAATAATTACTAAAATGTACAATAAAAAAATGGAAAATGCCATGCATCAGAGAGATTTTAACTTAAAAAATGACTCAATGCATAATACTCAAAACAATCAAACACAAATTTAAAAGGAAAACTTCAGAAATCCGTACTTTTTAAATTCAGCACTAGATCTGCATTATTTTTTCCATGGGAACGCCAAGCCATGAATGGAGGGACGAAGAAATTTAATATTGAGAACTGAAAAATAAAATGTAGTTTCCTCTGGAGCATTTACATAACTTTCCCAAAATAGCAACTAAAAGTAAAAAATTTATGTCAATATTCTATGACAATAACAGCTTTATAAAAAATAAAAACACAATAAAAAATTATTTATAAACTAAAATGTTTCGTTTGAAAAACTTCACATAATTATTAAAATTTTTATACACTATTTCTTTGAAAAATAATATTTAATTAAGGGCTTAAAATGTCTTTATTTAATCTTGTTTAATCAAGATTGATAAACAACATTGATGACATAAAAAGCTTAAAATTTATTATTTTTTTGAAGAAAAGCTATAGAAAAATTCCACGTGGCAGAGTAGTGGCGACACAGCGAGATTGTCGCAGAACATTACATAGTTCTTTCAGAAAGATTTTTTATTTGGGAAGTAAAGAAGTATTGGGTATTTTTTTTTTTTTTTTTTTTTTTACACATTTAAATATTTCAATTATAAAAGTCAATAATAATCAATAATAAAAGTCATAAAATCTGGAAAAAGTATTTTCTTTTTATCAGCAGAAGTTTTTGAAATATTTTTTCTGCAGAACTTCCCCCCCCCCCTTTCTGCAGAATTATATCTAAAAAATGCCTTTTTCGCGTATCAGAGGTGGAAAAAATGCTTGTGATCTTTTCTTCTTCTTTATTTTGATGATGATAAAATTCTTCATTGACTGGCTTTAGCTAGAATTTCAGATTGATATAAAAGATATTTTCAAATAGCAAAAACTTAAAAAAATAAAAATAAGTATACAAATATTTTTTAGAACAAGAGAATATCACCAATAATATTAGAATATGTATTCTTTTGTATGTAGATTAAAAAAAAAAAAATCTTATGTTTATAATTAAAAAAATTATATACTGTTCTATTCTATACATTAAAGCTTTTTTTTTTTTTTTTGTAAACAGAAAGCGTTTCTGTTATCTTAAATTAGTAATATACATATTTGCTACTATTAAAAATGTCTCTCAGAAAGGTATTAGTACTAGAGAGAATTGTTGCAGAAAGCTTGAAAAAATTCTGCCACAGGGGGAAAATTATGCATAAAACGAAAGTAATGATAATTAATATTTTTGCTTTGATTATAACCTGGTTTGAGAATAATCAAAGTTATGGAAAAGAAAAATTGCAAAAACCTTTCTCAATTAGCTAAACATCAATTAGAAATTTTTCACTGAACATTCAACCAATGAGACAGAAAATATTTTCCATTCTGTGGTAAAAGAAAAGAGATTAATTCAACTATTGTAGCCAGAATTAATTTCTTAAACAAATTTTACTTTCTGTCATCATGTTCCTTTTATCCCCAAGGCAGAATCTTGGCGACATTATCGTAGAACGTTACAGAGTTCTTGCAGAAAGATTCTTTCTTTGGGAAGTAAAAAAATTTGGTTTTCTTTTCTGTAGAAATTTTCTTTCTATTTTTTTATGCAGTTATCACTACTGATTTCCTCATAGCTTTTAAAATCCAATACTTTTAATACGATATTATTGTTTACAACTGAATCGCGAAATAAAAATACGTATTTAGTTACCCCGTTTAGAAGAGTTCGATTCGCATGATTTCGCTGTTGATCTTTTTTTCTTCGGTAGTTACTGCTACGGATTTCAAAATTTTTTTAAATATTTTTATTAATTTGATGATGATTTACAAGATGCGAAAAAGGAAATAAATAGTGTGTTTTCCCCGCTACAAAATACGAGAATATTGTACATAATATTATAGAATTAAAAATATAATACATATTCAATTAAAAAAATTATTATATTTGATCCCAAAAGTTTTTTTCTTTTTTTGAAGTTGACTCTTCTGTTACTTTAAATTAGTAACATGTATATTTGTTGTTTGAAAATTATCTTGCAGAAAGATATTAGTATTAGAGAGATATGTTACAGAAATCCCGAAAAAATTCTGCCACCAGGTATATTAATAATTTATCGTGAAATACTCTACAATAGAATCTCTCACATCATTTTTGAATCTTTCATTTTTTCTCCTGTATAATTTTATTTTAATAGATCCCTTACAAAGCATTTGTCAAATAAACTGTTCTTCAGTAAAATATGAAATTTCAGTGATAATAGATAATTATTTAGCGAAAATATGCTTATATACTTTTCTGCTAATTGGATGGTAACAAAAATTTATATTTCATTTAAGAGCTAAAATAGTCACCAAGTACTAGAGCCAAACTGTAGCACTAGAAACTATGGAAAACATAACAGCGAAAAGGACTAATCTCAGTATAAAATTTCAGGTATATATTTCTTAAAATTTATTGCAAGTATAAGAACTAGGTATTGGCAAGTGCAGCTGGCATAATGAGGCACTATTATAGGAAAGTTCCCAACAAAAATAAAACTCCCCAAAATTCAAACATTCTTGTACTCAGCTAACAGAATAGACAAGTTATAAAAAGATTTTAAAAAAATAAATAAATGAAATTTAAAAAGTATACAAAGATATATATTTTAACAAGTTATTATAAATAATGAATACTTATTATTTATAAAAATAGATTTGGATTTCTACAGCTCTTTATGCTTTTCCCAGTAAACTGGCATAGACATATATACTTAAAATGGGGAAATAAATTTAAGATCTTAAAATGTCAGAATTAATTTGGGCGCAAAATTAAACCAACGACTAATAAAGTTATTCACTTTCAAAAATAAACACTGAAAAAACAATGTACTTTGATCCTGATGACAAAAATCATGAAAAAACACACCAATATATTGGTAGAATTACTTAAGGAACAATACCAGAACCAAAAGAAAAGTAGTAATAACTTTATATACAAAATTATGAATATTTCTCAATTTGGTAGGAATTACGACATAGGCATGCAACAAATATACACTAAAATTGACTTGTTGATATTTTAATTCTTAAATATCTTAAGTAGAAAATAAATCACACTTTGTTGTTCTTTAAATGTCACATAAGGTAATTTGTATGTGTGGGTTCAATAGGGATATATTTTAAATGTCACATAAATTAGAAATATAGCTAGAATTGGATTTTAAACAGATTTATTTTATTTAATACAAGTAATAAATTACTAATTTTTGTTAAAGTCAGTTTTAAAATAATAAGATTCATGATTACAGCCTCCTGGAAATAATAAAAAAATGTCACTCCAAAAATTAAGCGAAAAAACAACTAAGCCTTTTCTAGGAAAAATTAATTACTGAAAGAAAAATCAATAGTATATATAACATTAATAATCCATTTAATACTTTGGAACCATTTAGTATTTTAAAATTATTAGCAAAGAAGTTTATCAAACAAAATGTTCATGGCAAATGCTAAGTCAAAATGAAAAAGAAACTTTTTATCAAAAAACTATTTTGAATACAATTACAAATTAATATATGAATTTAATAAAAAATACTTCACAAATAAAAATTTTGCAGAAAACCAAACCCGCATCAAAATATTTACGAATTTTGAAGTAAATTTAGAACTCGGTTACAAATAAGCTTGTAAAAGTTATATTTAAATATTGTTTTATTGAGTTTGAAAAATATAATGAAAAAAACATAATATTGAGATAAAAGAATATAAAATTTTATAAATGTAGAAAAATAAATTTCATTCAGTATTTTATATTGATATTTTCTGCTAAATGATAAAAACTTTTAACAATAACGATTAAAATAAATTTTTCGATTATGAATTTAAAAGATCATATGGGCTCAAAATGACGTAATTGCAGCTTGTCATCCACAAAATAAACATTATGTAAACAAGAGAAGATTCAAAAACTTTTTCTCTTTTGTAATAATTATAAATATCTCTCAAGTTAACTCAATTTAAATGAGAATCAATCTGCGTTACTAAGCTACGAAATACAAGCTATGTTTAACAGTTCTAAATAATATTATTTTCATTATTATATTAATATAATTTTTCATAAAATGCAAATGATGTGCTCGAAATATTTTATGATATTCTTAATATTTATTAGTTTTTGTAATGTAAATTGTGCAATCGATTCATTTAGTTCGAAACCGACTCCTTTAATTAAATCATATGAAAAAGTCTTTAATATGTCTCTGAAAAGTTTTTACAATGAAGATGAACATGAGCATATTTTTCCTGCTCCCTCACCAAACTGTTCATGGGCATTCGGTAATTTTTCCGAGGCTGTAGTAAATTTCACCCGTTGTGCTCTGGAACATGCAAGACCTGTTCGCGTTTGTTTTCAATGTGGAAATGCATACAATGTTTCCGTTGCAAAATATAATCATTTAAGAAAGGTGAGATGTCAAAAAATGTTTAAATAAATAAGTGCAGTATAAGGTTAGCACAATTTTGTCGTCTATGTGTTTTAATTTGTTAATATTGAAACTTTTTATGTTATCTATCATACCTTTTATAAAAGCTTACTCAATGATAATACTATTTCTTTCTTTTTTTTCTTCTTAATTTATTCTGATTAGTTATATTGTAAATTTTAACTTGATAAACATACCTTATATTTCAATTGAAGTTTTAATTTATTAGTATTAAAACTTTTATGTTATCTGTCATACCGTATATAAAAGCTTACCTAATGGTATTATATATTTTTTTACTTTTTTTTAAAATTATTCTGATTAGTTTTTTTATTTTCACTCTCTACAAACATTTCTTATTTTTCAATTATGTATCTTAAAACTTAAAGATTATAATTATTTATGAAAATTTATTACATTTCTTGAGTTTTTGAATAAAATTACACAGTGATTTTATTGCGCCAGGCAGTAGAAAGGACATGTTCAATTGATATGCATATTATGTATTACATATTTCTCTTCACTCCGAATTGGAGCATAGGGCTTCTTTCATAGCTTTCCATCTCACTCTATTTGTGGCCAGATATTTTTCCTTTCTCTGTGTTTTTCCTATTGTTATCAGTTCACTTACAATCATCCTGCGGCAAGTATTTTGAGGCTTTTTCTATTGCCCAGCGGGTTCGAATAAAAAACTTGTTATACTTAAAAAATTTCAGGTATACGTTAAAACATGACTAATTCATTTATGTTTTCTTAAATTCCAGATCAAGCCGTTTCTGTTTTGCTTTAGTAAGGGTTTCTGCATTACAAATTTTATGGGACCACTTTATAGGCGAGATTCTTCTTAAACACTTAATAAATAGTTGAAGTTTTTTTATGTTATTTTTATTGCAATGTCATGTCTCAGTTGATATAAAGATTAAAAAATGAGCCGTCTGTATCAGAATTTTTTTGGTTTTTCTGCGACTAAGACAAAACTCTCTAGGAGTAATACCTTTCTGCAAGATACTTTCTATAATAAAAAAGATGTATGTTATTAATTTAAGGTAACAAAAATGCTGTGTTTACAAAAACAAAGAAACAACATAATTTTTTTAATTTAATATGTAGTATTTTTTTATTCTAATATTATGGGCGATATACTCGCATTTTGTTTGGGGGGAGGGGACATTATTTATTTCCTTTATTGCATTTTGCAAATATTCATCACATTAAAAATATAATTAAATATCATGAATCTGTCGCAGTAATTACCGAAAAACATATCGACGGCGAGATCATGCGAATTGGACTCTCAGGAAGGAGTTACTCAAATGCATGTTTCGTTTCAAGATTTGATTGTTCTAAAAATATCAGGTTTTAAAAACTACATGGAAATCAAAAACAGTAACTGCCAAAAAAAAATCGATAGAATCATTACCTTAAAGTAAATGATCAATTGCGCAATTTGAATTTCCCATATCGCCTGAAATATATTGGGATATCTAAATGCCACTTGAAAAATCAATGTCAATAACTGCTGAAAATAGAATCAAAATGGAGTTACAATATCAGCATAAATTGGGCGCTTCAAAAAGTGATTATTTAAATGCACGATTCAAACTTTACGTGTAAATGTCTGCAAAGAAACAAACCAAAATTTTTTTCTTCTCAAAAGAAAAAATCTTTTTGCAAGAACTCTGTGGAGTTCTGCGCCAATGTTGCCCCGATTCTGCCTCAGGGAATAGGCCAATGTATGTGCTGCCAAATGGTTATGATACTCCCATAGATATAAAGGCAAAAAGATCAACCAAACGAACATCACAGTGAACTTTAACATCACTGGTCTAATCACTAGTTTGTACTCTATATCCATGCCCTCTAATGATCAGTTTGTCTAAACTAAACTTCATTGAAAATCAATGATTGTTTCTTTATAGAATCTGGATTTAATTTGTTCCCCTTTATTTGATTTTTAACAGTTAAACTGATTAATAACAGTCTACCTTTGTCTCTGTGCTAGAAAAATCTAAAATTCGCAAATTCTACAGATGTTAATCGCATTCCCCCCCCCCAAATTTTCTATCGGTTTATAATTTTAAATCTTTCAAAAAAATACTCATTATCATCATTATAGTTGGTCTGACACCCCAATGTGGGCCAATGCCTTCCTCTGAAGATTTCTCCATAATGACTTCTGATTTATCTTTGATCTCCAATTCTTTTCATTAATTGCAAGAAAATCAGACTCCACCGAGTCAGCTGATCTTAACCGCGGCTTTCGCTGCTTTCTTGTTCCTGTGGGTTTAAGAATCATCTTTTTTATTGTATTATAATCACTTATTCGAATCATCTGGGCCATCCAATTCATTTTTATTTATTTTTATGTATTTAATAATATCGGGTTGTTTATAAATCTTGTACACTGCAAAGTTAAATCTCCTTCTCCAGTTATTGTTTTCATTTACACCACCAAGTACACTCCGCAAAATCTTTCTCTCAAATATTGAGATACAATTTTCCTCCAGCTTTGTCATTGTCCAAGCTTCAGAAGACTGGTGTGACAAGAGTTTTGTAGATTAAGAACTTAGTTTTTCTAGAAAGAAACCTAAATTTAATAAATCTTTACAGCCCTATTTGCCAGGTAGATTCGTTTTTTATTTTTATTTCAGGTGTCATTCTGTTGTCAATAGTTGTTAAATTACCACCAGTAAAATGAAGGTTTGAATTTGCCATATGATTGATAACCATGGATACTGGTTGAATTAAAATATGTGCCTTTACAAACTTCTTTCTAATTAAAAAAAATTAATTTTTTTTTTAATTTTGTTATTTTAAATAATAGTAAACTATCACATTTATTTTTTACTAATTGCAACATAAAATAAATATTTTTATATCTTACAGCAAGGGGAAGAATGTGAGGAAATTTACTTCAATAGTGACCAGATTGCTATTGTAGACGTTTTATACAGCAATGTGAATCAGTTATGGTCAAATAATTATTGCCAAAGTAAGTTAGATTATTTATTTCTATTATTTACTTCCAAGAAATTTGAATTGTAAATTAAGGACTCCAAGGAATTTATACCAATTTTATTTTTCATGTGCAAACACAAAAAATATTATTGGGTCTAATTAAAAATTTTTTGGAATTGGAGCGTACTTTTAAAGCTTGGAAAAATTATGGAATATATCATAAAAGTTTCAAATAATTAAGAGCCATTTGCTATTATATTCTATGGTCAAATACACCTTTTTAATTCTGCTTAGTTGTTAATTTTCTTGTTCTATATTCAACCAAATTTAGAAATGATCCACTTTTTGTAGGTGCAGGAAGTTTCTCTGACCCTGTAAAAAACTTCCCTTGGAGAAATAGGTTTCATCATTCGGATGAAACCTATCTCATCTGAAGTAGGTTTCATTACATTAAAGTAACATTTTTTAGAAAAAATATCAAATAAATAAATTTTAATTAATAGTTTATAACAGGCAGATGTTACATGAAATCCTTATTAATATAAGGAATTATAAAAAATGTATATGTATCAAAAAACATTCAATGAAAGTACAATCATTTGAGATAAAAAAATTTGCTTTTTATAGCAAATACAGTCAATGCTCCATATTACCATCCCTATGGCCCAAACAAAATGTAATGTGGACTTTGTAATGTGAGTTCGCTATATTATAACTACATAAAAAGAGTGCAAATATTTTGTTATATGCATTTCATAAATACTGGGTTAATTTTGGCAAAAATATACTAAATTTTAGGTAGAATTTTAAAACTAACTAATACACCATTTTTTTTTTTTTTAAATTTAATATAGTAAATTAAAGATAAAAAATACATTTGAATTTTTCCAAATGACATCTTATAATATTGCGAATAAATTTTAGACATTCACTTCATGCTTTTTCTAGAGTTTGAAATTTTGCTTCTAGAGAATGATGTGAAGAAATTAGAACACTTTGTTCTTCTGCCTTCAGTATTGCATCGTTTAGATTTTTAATTATTATTAAAGTGCTTTACAGGATCTTGAATAATTAAGTAATATGTGTTATTCTTTTATCCACTCCCTTTAAAATTTTTAATTTGCATTTTAAGCATACAGTATTAAATTTATTAGAGTAGCAATTTTTGCTAAATAACAAACGTCCAGAGAATGAGCAAAGCTAAAATAAATAAAAAATTTGAATTATACCTTGTGTTTTGAATTCAAAATAAACCACTTCTTACAACAGTTCACAAAAAGAATGAATACAATTCTCAAACCAGAAAAATGAGATTGATGAATGTGTTGAATCTTTTTAAAAGAAACTTTGAAATGTGATGATTATGCAGGAAATTCCGATTTCTAAATGATGTTTCAATATACACTTCAAATTTTAAATAATGCTAAGTAATCCATATTTCAATTTTTTTAAATATTTTTTTACCATAGATTAAACTTTGGACATCCTAGGTTTTGAATAGGTGATCCTGTTTTTCTTTCTTCATTCATAGAAAATTCAAGATGTTTCTAGTGTATTGAGCTATAACATGTCAAAAATATTAGTGGTTTTGAATAGTTTTCTTAATAGTTTTTTTTATCAATTGACTCATTGTCCATGGAAAAATTTAAGTTTTCACACGCAGAAATGTCTTACACTGATTTTCCAGGAAAAAAATTTAACTAAAATTCAATATTTATATTGAAATTAATGATTAAGTTTGGATGTAATAAGGGATATAATTATTGACTATGTCAACCTTCATCTAATAAAAGGTACCTCGAGATTAAATCAAGTTAACGTGTCTTATATACTAGCGAATTGGTATTTAATATTTATAGTGGTAGTTATGCCACAATTTCTAATGAACATTAATATAACATTGCGTCTTTGGAACAGTAAATGAGACTTCATGTAGTAGTCGCTATAATGGAAGGGTTGCACTAATGGGATGGTCATGCTAGGGTAGGCTATCTTTGTAGTTTCTATTAATATAATGTTAACTGAAAAATAACATACATGAGTACACATGATTGCACATAAGTATACATGATTTATCTCTTATAAGTGTATTTATTTATTTAAAAAAATAGTGTTGAAATAAATATTATTTAAAAATAAATAATATGGAAAAAGTTTTTTTTCTAATGTAGTTGTAAAAATCTCTTGACTTTCTTGTACAACATAAAATATTAGTTGGTTAGATTCAAACTATTTTTTTATTACTTGTGTAAAAAATTATTTTATTACTTGTGTAAATTACTTGTGTGTGTTTTATTACTTGTGTATTTGACATTTTTATCCCCCCCCCCCCATGTTTTCTGGTAGTAATAGGTTTCTTCTGGAAGAAGTCCCAACCGCGATTTTCTGATAACTTTGTTTTCATCCTAATGTAAAGGCAATGTTGTGGAGAGGTTACATTTTTATATAAAATGTTTTTTAGTATTGTTTTTCAGATAAATAATTAACTATTTTCCAGAGTTTCAGCTTGATAACAGCGCATTTAATCGAAACATTCACAAAGTAAAAATTGTGGAACTTTTCACAGAAAATGTTAATTTTAAAATGTGACTTTCTATTATATCGCTCTATTTGTTGAAGAATTTTGATTTAACTTTAATAATTGATTGTTTCATAAATATTTTGTTTTCCATTTTATAGATTGCTATCTTGACCCAAATCTTACCAAAGATTTCTTCAATATATCAAAGGCTTTCATGGACTGTGTTCATAAAAATAGAGTAAGTGTATCTATTATGTGGATCTATTTTAAGAACATAAATCTGTTATTTATTCTTTATATATGTCATTTATTCTTATAATTTATTAAATATTAATTAATTAAATATTTTATATTATTAATTAATTTATTCTAATCTAATAATTCATTCTTTATATCTGTCTGTTATATAATATATAGAGATTCATAAATCATTTAGCTTATTAAAAAAATGGAAATCGACAATATTGAAATGGTATGAAAAGTCTCGTTTTTATTTCCTGTCTAAAGTAAATATAATTTTTTTTTTAAAGTGAGGAAATGCTCAATAATAATATTAATTAAAATTATACTGCTTTAGAATGTTTCATTTTTTAAAAATGTGTTTAAATACTTTTTATATTCAACAAAGCTTACATTTTTAGACTGGCTTCTTACCCGCTAATACTACATGTACAGACTGCCATAGCTTATACGCTGACCTTAGCAACAAATACGGCCTCTTTGTTTTATCTCCAGGAGATTATGGCGAAATTTGCATGGATGTGGTTGATACAGTATGTTAGATTTACCTTTTAATTTTTATTAAACTATTATTAAATTTTTGTATTTGTTGCAGGTATGAAAGATTCATCTAAGTTTAGCCAATTAAAGTGAGGATTATCTGTTTTATTGAGTTAAAACTGGAAAAAATCTCCATATCCACCTTGAACTGGCTCAGACTAGATCTGACCCATCGCATACCTTTCTAGTCTCCTGTTTTTAAAGAAGACTCCTGTTTTTTATGACTATCTCCTGTTTACCTGTACCTTCACAAAATTCTCCGTATTTGTTAAAGAATTTTTTTAAAAATTACTTTTTGGTGATAAAATTTCCTCTAATGGCAAACATACATTTCTTATTCCTCAACAGATGGTGCTATTGTCTGCAGTAGTGTCCATCAAAAAGTCTTCCACGAAGGCAAATTTCTCCCGATACTTGATCCAGAAGATCCCTTGTCTTCTGGATTGGGTTCAAAATTACAAGGCTACAGAGTTGAACATTAGTAGTCGTAATTCCTAAATTGGGTTGGCTGTTCAACAACGGTTATAAAATAAAATAGTTTTAAGTGATTGTAAAAAATTTATTTTAGATTTAGATCCTTATTTTTTACTTCGTAAATGCAAGTTATTATATTATTTCCAATTTTAAATTTCTCTTTTTGACTTACGTGATTATGCATGATGTATCAAAACTTTACTCATAGTCTAAAAAATGTCACTAGTAAAATCTCTGTTCTTTTATTTCTCCATTGTTGGCAGGTATACAATCTTAGTTCGTTAAAGTATCTAATTGTGTTATAATTGTTGTTATAAAGAAATATATTATTAGGTAATACCAAACTGAACCTTGACTAGTATTTTGGTTTTGCGTCATAGTATATAATAGATTCACTACACTAATGATTTTTTTCTTTTTTTAAATTTAAGACTTATTGCCTTGTTTTTGATTCACTAGTATTTTTATGATTTAGGAATTTTTTATGGTTAAGGGATTTTATGTATTGTAGATATTAGCTTCAGGTTTTAACCAGCATGGATTGAGTTAGACCCAGTTTTAGCTAATTAAAGGTGGAAGTATTGAAGATGTTTCCGACTTTAATTAATGAGGATTAGTAATTATCTTTATCCAGTTAAACATGTCTTTTGAAAATTTTTTTTTTAAAAAGCATCGGTAACCAACATGTTTATTGTTCATTCTTTGTCCATGACATATTTATGAATTATAAAAAAATAAAAAACTCTTTATTTTATTTTTAAAATAGGAACTAAAAGTGTCATGAAAAATTAAAATGATCTATTTATTTATTTCAAATTTATCATCAATGTATTAGAAGACTTATTTTCTGGTAATTTTTGTTTCGTGTATTTCATATATAATAGATTCACCACACATATATTTTTAATCAGAATTTTTTTGTAATTTATATTTCATTTTTCAATTTTATTAGTAATTTACTTTTAATTTTTAAATGTAAATTACAATTCAAAAACACAATTTTAAATTTGTAATTTATATTTAATTGAGTAGAAAATATCTCATTTGTTTATAAGATATTTTCTGATTAATGTTTACTTCTCATTTTTTCTAAAATTTTGAGTTATCTTTTTATTCTATTTAAACATTTATTTAATATACAACATAATCATACAATATATATCATAAATCTGAGTCTCCAAATATTTTTCTGGCTGAAATTTTATTTAAAACTTATATGAGAGCTATATTTTACATGTACCATGTTCTTATTTGTCTTATAATAATAGATATAATTATAAAGTGTTTACTCTTATTACTATTTTTATTGTTTTTGTATGTATGTATGTTAAGTGCTATTTGTAATGAAGCTTTAAAAAAAAATTTTTTTCAACATTTGTAAACATTTTCTGAATAAATGTTTACAAATGTTGTTTTACAGATATAAAGTTTAACAGTAAAATAATAGTTTTATATTGACAAAACATCAACTATTATCCATTATCACTGCAATTTTTTATCCGCTTTTATACCTTCATAATTTAAACAATATTTTCATGTCTAAGTGTCATTATTTTGTTTCTTTTCCCTTTTTTATTTTTTCTTTAAATATTATCAGTAATACATGTAGATTAAAAAAACATTTAATTTATATTTTTCGAATTTGGATTTTCACTGGACTAGATCAAAATCTATAATTTTCATTTTTCGTAATAAATATAAATTAACCTATTTCAAATTAAATTGTGTGCTTTGCCTTGTAGGAAATCCAGCTCCACATTGATTGTTTAATTATTTTGTAACAAAACAGTAATATGTATTTATAAAAGATTTATCAATAAATGTACCCTGTTTTAAAATAACCTTGTTACATTATAAAATTGGAAAAAAAAAGTTCGCTGATTTTTTAACCATTAATGCATTTTTTTTTATTGTGTAATAGCACTAAAACCTAATTATGTTCTTAAATTTAGCAACATTTTTTTTTCATAAAATAAATAAATAATTAAAAATTGTTATTAAAATAAACTGAAGAGTGTTTATTTCTAATCATAAGTTTTTTTTTTTTTTTTTTATTATTATTATTATTTTCAATTGCAAAAGTGCTTAGCAAAAAAATATATAGAAATTTATCTTTAGAATATTTTTCATTCATTATATACAATGGTAGAAACCAGTCTACATGGAAAGAAGAATGCTGTTTCAACCTTTAATTAAGTTTCAATTCATTTCATAAGGAAGTAAAAACTAGTTAAAAGGTTGTTAAAAAAATTTATAACATAATTTTTTACGGTTAGTAAAATGTAGATATGTAGAATGGAGTATGATAAAATTTCTAAAATTTGAAAATAAAAATAATTGTTTATTTCAATTTAGTAAAATAACAAGACATCTTTTCAAAAACATCAATTGTAATATATTCTTCAAAAACTTCAACTTTCAGTCTTTTTTAAAAATTTATAATAAACAGTGTGCGGCATGAAAATTATTGAGCAATGAAACACAAGAAATTTTCCTTTTAAATAAAATTCTCAATATTTTGGGAAAATTAACAAAAAACTGTGAAACAGTTTTCTGCTGTTCCAAACAAAATCATTCCAAGCAAAAGTACTTCTCATGTCAAATCATTCCAAACAATAATATTATGTATTTAAACAAGATATTTACGTGAGAAATTTTCTTTTTAAATAAAAAAGTTATTCAGTATTTTGAGAAAATTAAAAACTAAACTAGTTTTCTGCTGTTTGTCAAATCATTCAAAGCAAAAATATTATGCATTAAAGCAAGATATTTACATGAGAAGTTTTCTTTTTATGTGAAACAATTATTCAATATTTTGAAAAAATTAGCGAATACTGAACTAGTTTTCTGCTGTTTGTCATTAGAATGTGTTATATTACTTTTGCAAATAATGGGTATTTTTAAATTAATTTTCATCGACAGCAATGCCATCTGCTCACAAACTTTGTAATTAAATAATTTTGAAACTTGATGTTAATAAATTGTCATTCTCCTCAACAGAAAACAGCAAACCGTAAATTTCTGTCTCTTTCCATTTTTCTTTAATTGATTTTTCAAATCCTGGTCATTATTTGTCTTAAATTACAAACTAAATATGTTGCACACATATATCGTTTAATTATAATTTAAAACTAATTTAGATAACTTATTAATCTGTCTGTTACAGATTTGACTTGAATATACGAGGGTTGTAAATTAAATAGTGACAACTTAACCCTGAAACTCACAGGAGGGCATACATGCGCAAATAGGATATGGGAGCGGCGCTGTTGTCGATGTGTAGAGTGCAAAAAAACAGTCGATCTGCTTAGAAGGGTAGTTGTTGTGTGGCGTTAAAATGAGGAGTTTCGTTTCTATACCTCTAAAGCATGTTTTCAAAAGGTGATCAGCGGTCGTGGCTTAAAATCAAGGTTTCCCGTGGCAAAAATGCAACAGAATGCTATCGAGGATTAGTGGAAGCCAGTGGCGCAAATGCTTTACCGTATAGGACAGTAGCACGATAGATTCAAGCATCTCGCCTTTTTTCGTCATTAAGCCTCTTGAAAACATGCCTTAGAGCGATGGAAAGGAAACTCCTCACTTTAATGCCACACCACAACTACCCTTCTAAGCAGATCGGCTGTTTTTTGCACTCTACGCATCAACAACAGCGCCACCTCACCACTCCCATGTCCTATTTGCGCATGCCCGCCCTTCTGTGAGTTTTAAGGTTAAGTTGCCACTATTTAATTTACAACCCTCGTATCTACCTTAAAAGTACTCAAAAATTTTTTTATTGAATTTTATGCATAAATTTTCTAAGATCTATCTTAATTTTTTTTTCATTCTATTTCAGATGAATATAACAAGAAGAATATGGAAACTTTATAATTGTCTTCTTCCGTTTGACTACAGCCTAGGATATCCAAACATAATTGTTGCATTAGCTATAGGAGTAACTCCTCTACTATTTTATCTACTTGCTAAAAATATTACCATCATTGAAGATGTGAAAATTGTTCGTCGTAAGTTTCTCTAACTTATTTTTAACATTTAAATATTGAAATTTGATTATCTGTTTACAGGATACCTCACAAAGCTCCCTGCACTAAAATGGATACACAGGATACTAATTGGATACATAGTTACAACTTAACTTAGTTGTAACTTAGTAATATATACCTTGAACCCATTTGTTATAAACTCTTAAAAAGTTTTATCTTTTTTCCCCACTGTTTTTTTTTCCACTTTTCATTTTATGCATTTTCTACATTTTTTATTTTATTTATATAAATTAAATTTAACAAAAATAAAATTCCATCTCGGTCTAATCACTAACCAGCTGGTGCAATGATGGCAAAGCTTGGTAATTTTTGCCAGGCTTCATCTAATACTCCACTTACAAATGAGAACCTAAAATACTTTTGTGTTCTGCACTATTTCTTCTTATAGCTTATGTAAAGGGTATAGAACTGCATAATAATTTAAACTAATATTACTAATAAATTTGTTTAATAACACCAAACATTATGAATGTTTAAAAATATTTGACTATTTCTGTGTGGAGTATGTTATTTTTCTCATTACTTATTCTTCACCAATGTAAGTGATTGTTATTCTTATTTAGTAGCGTGTTTTTTTTTTTTTCTTGTCGCTCTTTCTTGTTATTTTAGACAAGACATTTTCCCCTAATTTCTGGTAGAGAGATTTAAATTTTTCTGCTTATATTGTTACCCATTATTTCTTTGTGTTTGTTAAAAAATTTTATATTATTTTTATGACATTTCTCTAATTTTATCCATTTTCTTTTCTTAATCTTTTTTTTAAAATATTTATTAATAATATGAATGAATATTAACAACCTGTTTAGAGTATACAATTTCATTGATAAAATTCTGAAAATACCATTATTCTGCTATTCTACCTTTGTCAGGTCTTAAAAAGTGCCTTTGGTATACCTACAATCCAGTATGCTGACATATAGGCACTCACACACACATTCTTTATTTTATTACATGCAGAAATGAAAGTTTAAGGTAAAAGAGTTTTAAACAGAATATATTTGTTAAATGGTTGTTGAAATTTTTTCTCACTTAAACGTTTTTATTTATTTATTAAAAAATTAGGATCTATAGAAACATCTTAGGGTATTTTTTTATTCGTTTTTAATACAGCTGAATTTTGAACTACAATAAATAACATACGAAAAAAAAATCAGATTTTTTTTTTAATTCTTCGCTTAAAAATATAAGAGAAAGTCACAAACCTTGCCTTGCAATGGAGACTAAGCTTACCATGTTATATGCTGAGGGGGGAAAAAAACCCAAAATATTTTTCAACATGATTAGGATAAAGAACTAACCTGTCCCAATTAATTTGCTCAATTCATTAAACATACCTTTTTCTTTACATTAAATTGTAACATTTATGTCATTAAAATATAAATTTTTTTTTAGCTAAAAGAAAATTTACTCCAGCTGTTTCCACAATTCAGCCACTAAAGGAATAAATTTGTTGTCATTTCATAGACATTTTCTTTATCACTGTGATAAATGAAAGCATCAAATGCTTATAGAAGCCTACATAATGAAGAACTGTTGATGTAGGCTTACGATTTATTTTCTAAGTTCAGAACAGCGTCCTTTTATTTTTCATGTATATTGTGACTACTTATTTTCAAGTATTATAATCATAAACAACAATTATTTTAAAAATTCTCACGTCTTGAAGCATCTATGTATTTTTACTTTCATTACTATGTGATTCATTTTTTTTCTTTGAGGTAAAATTTTTTATTTACTTCTTACTTACAATCATTTGCTTATGTATTTTCTGAAATTTAAAAACAAGTTAGTGTATATGTACTAAGTACTTGTATGTAATAAGGTAATCAAAAATATTTTCTTGTGTTTTTTTTTTTAAATATTATTATAATGAAATACAATATCTACATCATTTTAATGTATTTTTGTATAGTGTTTTCAAGAATTTTTCAAATAAAATTAACCTTTGATTGAATTTATTACCAATTACAAATTTCTACTACCGGGAGGATCGACAAGGAATTTTTTTAACCATAATTATCCCGAGATAACTCGGGTATGTATATATTGCAGATATTTATTATTACGAGTAAACTCGGGCCTAGCAGAATTCGTCAATATTGTTTTATCACGTTTTTATTCAGCCGAAAGCAAAAAAAATGAAGAAGAATAATCTACTGTGATTGGAAGTTCGCCAATTTCTGTTTCGAAGTTTTCCTATTTGTGGGACTGCAGACGTGTTTTGTACAATTGTATATATGATGGTCGATGAATTTAAATAGAAAAAAATAGTAAAAAAAATGCTGTTGGCAATCGAAACTGAAAGTAATGCAGATGATATTTAAGATTATGAAGAACAAATACTAATATTTAACTTCTTTCATTTGCCAGAGATAATTTGGGATAGTAAACTGATGGTAAATTAAATATTTTTTACACATAAAAAAAATTTCTTTAACTTATAACTTGTGTATTATGTTTCGTTTTAGTTCCTTGTATTTATTAATGAAATAAAAAAATATGTTGATTTTTTGCATTTTTTTTCCTTCAAAACAATTGGTAAGGAAAGTGGTTAAATCGTGTTTAGGTCATATAGGAACATATGACAAACGTACTATTACAGGGATATGAAGTTTATTAACTAAAAAAAAGGGGGGAAACCGAGGATATCAGATTCACACAATCCCTGACTAAGTCAATGCACTTCTACGATATGGCTGAAAGATTCCATAACACTTTAATAAACCGATTCATATGGGTCGTGTTAGTGCACTATCTATGGACAATTGGGTGTGAATTCCTTAAAATATTTAACGTCTTGACACTTGACTAGATCCTTTATCCTGATGAATAAAGCATAATTTGAAATATAGGGCGCAATTAATGGTCACTACTGGCCACAGGGTAACTAAAGGTAACAAATGGAGATTAAAAAAAAAAAAACTTTCACCCGATCCCTACTTTTTCGTCAAGTCCCATGTTCATTTTATTATTATTACTATTTTTTTTATATAAGTAATTATTATTTATATTTTGTAATAGTAATAATGATTACTAATTTAATAATATTTATATATGTAAACTACTTTATTTTGCACATGTTTCTTAAAATTTTTCTTCATTTTAATAATCTTTGTAATGTTCCTCATATTTTAAGAAATGTTTCAAAAGAATTGTCTTACATTATTATAAACAGTTTTTTTAAACGTTTTAAAGTTTTTAAGATGTGGCTGAATGATTAAAAAAGTGGCCAATGTAAGAAATGTGATAACTGAACATTAGCAAAATTTCCTGATTTTACCTTATACTGTCTCCTACTGTTCATCTTCACCTAGCACGTGTATTCCTAGTAGATCAGGCTCTTTTGTGTCGATTTCACTGCTTTTCTCACACATTGTTTATAGTTTCATTGTGTCAATCATTTCTGTACATCCGTAGCAAGTAGTAGCAATGTAGTTGTGCATAAATCACGACTTGCTTCATTGTATTTAAAAAACGAAGGAAAATCCCATTTTTTATTCTTTATTATTTCACTATTACATTGTCCTCTAAGACTTCTTTATGATAACAATACTTACTTATTGGAAGATATCCAAAATGTTGATGCCCTGATTATTTGCCATTCGACTGAAATAAATTGTTTGATTTTGTTTTGAATATTCTTTTTTATTTTTTAATTTATGCCAACAGTGTTATGTGTATGCTTGGTCTAATGTTAAATTAAAAATGTGTCTTATTAGACAACTAGTCAATGTTCATGTGATGATTTAAAATCCTGGCATAGAAAAACTTAAGTATGTATATATTTTAATTTAGAGTTTTTATTATTTGTTACTACCACTTAAACATAACTATGATTTTGGATAAAATATGTTTTATTTTAAAATTTATTGCAAATTATAAAATGACAAGAATACTTTCATTTGAAAAATATTTTGGTTGAACATCAAATAAAAATGGTACATCAAATAAATATTGCAAAGATATAAAAATTTTTTTAACTATTATTTTTTCAATCGGAGTATATTTTGTATTTTCCATTTTGAGCAGAAGGTCATGAGTTTAAGTAATATCTATAGTGTTGTATTTGTTTGTTGTGTTTGCATTTTTAAAGATGCTAGTTTAGGACTAAGGGGTCGTTCAGATATTACGTAAGCACTGAAGGGGAGGAGGGGATTGCTGACGAGAGTAAAGAAGGGTTATGAGCAATGCTTATCTAAGACTCTAAAAATCTCCTTATTTTAACTTTTTTTTTTAAAAAAATAAAAAATATTTAAAACGTAAAATATTGAAAAAAAATTGAATTTGGAAAAATTTCAGATAAAATTCAATTTGCAAAAAAAAAAAAAAAAGGGTTTGAAAAACTTTCAGGGAGATATAAAATTTTATGAAATAACAAGGTGCGTAGCGTTTTTAAAAAGTGCTTATTTTTTATTTAAATTTTTTAAAAGCCCTTAAATGTGCTTTTTTTATTATTTGGGGTTTGTAAAATGTGCTTAATTTTCTATCTTTTAAACAGTGATTTTTGCTGTGTCAATTGTTGTTCTAAATTACAAAAAATGCAAGATTTTCGCAATTTTCTCTGCAATATTTATCAGAAACTAGTTATTTTATCATGATTATTTAAAGGTTTTGAAAAAATTTTTGAATTTAATTTTATTGGTTTTATTTTTATAAATTAAGAACTTACTTGTTTAACAATAGAAAAAGAAAATTATTACTGCAGAGATCCTAATTATGATTTATTTCGGAAAGTGATTAAAAATATTTTTTGTGTGCTTAAAATGTGCTTATTTTTTGTTGAAAAATCTGGCTATGCACCCTGAATAAGTTTTTTTTATAAATGTTTTTTTTAAATGTGTCAATTTTGTTCAAGGAAAAGTTAAATATCCTATTTTATTTTAATCCCAAAATTCTGAAAATTAGATTACTGCAGTAATAGTCTGAGTTAAAGCGAAAAAAAGGGGTGTTGTAAGGGGTTTGTAATTTGCTCATTTTTGATGACAAGGGAAAATCCAAATGATTTTAATATATTTGAAATTCCTCTAACTTGTAGAAATTTAATTTCTATGAAATTTTCTAACATAATATTGTTTTAAATTTGTATTGTCCTCAATTCTTATGTTCTTATATTATTTTGTTGAAAAAATAGTCAAAACTTGCCATTGTTTTAAATTGTGCTCATCAGTTATGTAAAAAAATGTTTTATATTTTATTTTTTAAAAGGCATTATCATTTGAATATGTCAGATTTTGTGTTACTTGTTTATCAAAAGTTAACCTTTGAACTATTTTTTTTAAATATAATTGCGGGAAATCTGACGGTAACTTTTGATTAAATGTTGTAAATATGTTAATAAAAGCATTTTATATTTGACAGTTAAGATTTTTGCTCCTTTTTTGTAAAAGTTTTAGTTTTTTTTAAATGATGAACTAGGTTCCCCCTCCCTCCCATTATAATGAATTCTGTCTAAAATGGACTCAAGACAAATCAAAATTTTGTCTGTTGAAAATACTTAGTCTCGTGTCAATTATTTTTACATACTTAAATTTTACTGTCAATAACTCGAATTTATTAATAGTAACAAAAAAAAAACGAGTACACAATTTTATATGGTTGAAAAAAACACTATCTTACGCCTTCCTCTTCCAATCTATGCATAATAGAATTAATGGTGAATAACATTTTCAGTTAATTTATTTTAATTAAATTTATTTGAATTGCCTGCGTCAATATTAAATTCTGTATTGGATTTAAATTTAGAAATGAGAGGATTCAATGCAGTGAATGCATTCAAATTTATCTCATTCTTTTCAAACCCAGCTTGAGCTTTGTATTGGGTGTATTGCTTTGTAGCTGAACAAGGTGTTGATGACAGTCTCTTCTGAATTTTACGTTATTAAACTCAAGGAATTACGTTATTCCACTCAAGGAAACAAGTAGAAGTCTGAGGATATAAGATCAGGAAAGTATGCTGGGTGGGACAACACATGCCATATAAAAGCTCCTATATCTTTTAACTGGCTGTCGAAGGTATTTGTGGTCTCGCTATTCCTATACGATTGACGAGCTAAAGACGTTTCTGGATGTCAGCTTTGTTCAAACTGTTCAAATGCCTATAGTATGACTCAGGGGATAGAGCGTTCGCCTTCCTATGAGGCGAACCGGGTTCAAATCTCAGTCGATACGAATTCCTCATTCGGCTAGCACCGACCACAGTGCTGACGTGAAATATCCTCAGTGGCAGATGGATCATCGGTAAGAGTCCCCTTGCCGTTAGGCTCAGTTCTCGTGGTCTTCCTCTGCGAGGTTCTCGTGGTCTTCTCCATGTAACGCAAATGCGGGTTAGTTCCATCAAAAAGTCCCACGAAGGCAAATTTCTCTCAACACTTGATCCAGGAGTTCTCTTGTCTTCTGGATTGGGTTCAAAATTACAAGGCTACGGAGTTGAAGATTAGTAGTCGTAAACCCAAAAATTGGGTAGGCCGTTCAACGACGGTTATAAAAAAAAATTAAGTCCACAGTACACATCTGAATTGATTATTTCGTTACTAGGTTGGAGCTCAAAAAACACTACGTCCTTCCAATCCCACAGCACTGAGAGCATAACCTTGCTCTGATAAAATTCAGGTTTTGAAGTCGTTAGTGGTAGATCTTCACCTTGGGACTAAAACCGTTTGCGCACCACACTGTTCTAAACACTCCACTTCTCATCACCAATAATCATTCTTTTTAGAATAAGGTCGTGCCGACCGGCCTGTGTAGGGGTTAGGGAACTGCCCTTGCATCAGAAAGGTTCTGCGTTCGAATCCCGGGCAAAGCATGGATGTTCTTTCCTTCTCTGTACTATCTGTCCTGACTGTGAGAGTAACGTTGGTCCATCTACTATGGTGCCCCTGAAAGAGTGGTCAACAAATCTGCCCTTCAGGTACCTGTATGACCTAGGTCATTATCCAGGTGGGCATTGGAGGAAAAAAAAGAAGGTCGTTTCACAAAGACATCTCAGATGTTTATTCGTGTCGTCAAATGAACTTCTTTGAGTTCATGAGAAACCTAAATATCGAGCTTGCTTACGTATCCCAGCTTCTTTAGATGGACGTGACATTTTTTTTGTTGACATCTTTAGTGTCCCTGCAATCTCTCGTGACGTTTAACATGGGTTTGACTGGATCAATGTCTTTATTTTGTCATAATCAATCCGGATTCGCTTTCCTGTTCGTTGAGTTCTGGAGATTTGACAGTACTTTGAACATGGATGATCGAATTGTTAATTTTTACCTTTCCTTTCCTCCAGACGTGGACACGTACCTAGGTTTGCAAAACCCTTACCCGTATAGTCCACGTCTGGCTATGTTCATTTCTACCATATTTTTCTTCCGTAAAGGGAAAAACGCGCATCCCGCTTGAGGAAAATTGCGTAACGTTTACGGTAACGATGCTCCACAAGAACGCCAACGCTAAACCTGGTTCAAGAAATTCCGAGCTGTTGATTTTGAAGCTTTAAGCCAACTCTGGGAATCACAACTGTTCAGTGCTTACCTAATGGTCCCACAGTGGACTGATCATTAAAACAACGGTTCCCAGCAGATCACCGAAGTCAAGCATCACTGGCTGCGGTCAGTGAGCGGGTGGTTGACCTCTTGGATCAGTCTGAGCAGGGATCGAGGGTGTGCGATATTGGTCCTTGTTAAACGGTTCTACCGTAAAGTGCCATCCCCTCTGCAGAGGATCAAAATCGTATCAAGACATGTCTTCGGATCATCCTCAGGGATGTTTCCCAGATCGTCGCCAATAGCCCATTGTGCAGCTCTAGTGCGACGTAAATGAACTACAATAACAGCAGCTTACCTGATGACCAATCGCGGCTCCTTGACTAAAATAATTAAGTATAAAATTTTTAATTTAGTAATATATTGGTGGAGTAGTAGTTGTACTTTGTTTATGTCACACTAGAGCTGTACAATAAGCTATTGACAATGGTCTGGGAAACATCCCTAACCTGGATGGATGGATGTAGTTAATTTACGTCGCACTAGAGCTGCACAATGGGCTATTGGCGACGGTCTGGGAAACATCCCTGAGGATGATCCGAAGACATGCCATCACAATTTTGATCCTCTGCAGAGGGGATGGCACCCCTGCTTCGGTAGCCCAACGACCTGCACGCGAAGTTGAGCACTTTACGGTAGAACAGTTTAACGAGGACCCATACCGCACACCCTCGGTCCCTACGCAGACTGATCCAAGTGGTCACCCACCCGCACACTGACCGCAGCCAGTGATGCTTGACTTCGGTGATCTGCTGGGAACCGTGTCTTAACGATCAGTCCACTGCGGGACAACATCCCTAACCTGAGAATAATCCGAAGACATGTCTTGACACGATTTTTATCTTCTACGGAAGGGAAATATTAACATGTGAAAATATTAGCAAGAAAATATTTTTTTTATCGAAGCTATTGAATTACATACTTATTTATGATTCGGTCAAATTCGAAATTTTCTTCGATAAAATATGAATTTTTCCTTCTCAAAAATATAAGTTCGCGGCACCCCTGCTTACTTTATCGAATAAGGCACAGATGATGTTCTAGAATCTTTAAATACTATGGTGCGTAGCGTTTTTAAAAAGTGCTTAAATGTGCTTATTTTTGATTTTCGTTTTTTTTAAAGCCCTTAAAGGTGCGTTTTTTATTGGGTATTTTTAAAAAGTGCTTACATTTCCCTTTTTCGAAAAAGAGATTTTTTTCCCCCTGTCGATTATGTCGATTTTCACCACGTATTATGCAAAAGCGTGATTTTCACATTGTTCTATTTATATTTATATTTGTTCTAGTATGAAATCGGCAATCATTCTAAATGTTCGATGAAATACTTGCGCGTCCGCATTTGCGTATACTGAGCAGGGTTAGGTCAGATTCTTGCACTCTCATGTGCATTTTGCAAGATATTCAAAATATTCAAGTTTGCAAGATATTCAAGTTCGGGCTTAATTTTCCACCCTCTGAAATCGAATCGGAAAATCTCTCGATCTTTTTATGGTGACTAATATAATCATGAAAAGCGTTCTTTGTCAGAAACTAGTTATTTTTATCATGATTATTTGCATTTAAAAATTATTTTGCATTTTGTTAATGTATATGGTGCTTAAAAATATTTTTAAGTGCTTAAAAAGTACTTAAAAGGTGCTTATTTTTTGTCAAAAGATTTGGCTACGCACCCTGAATAAATTTATAGCTTTTATGCTTTATTTTAAAAGTTTTTTATTTTATTTTATTTTTCGAACTACTCTCGAATAAACTATCGTAACTTCTCTCATTCTTAATTTTTTTTTCTGAACTTAATTTTCTTTTTTTTTCCCTCATTTTTTTTAAAGTATTGTTTCTTAAAACAAAACTATGTGTAAAGAAAATATGATGCGAGAAAATGCAAAATTAATTGCATATAATATATTAAAAAAAGTTTTTGAAAGGGATAATTTACAAAGGTAAATTGATAAAGTTATTCATAACAATCTCATTGTCTATAATGCAACGATATTTCACGATCAACGAATGTCCGACTTTATTACTGGTGTATAAGTCGACCTCCAGTTTTTCGTAAAATTTTGGGGGTTTAAAAAGTCGACTTATTCACCGCTGTATAAGACCTTAGTACTGGGATTGATTCAGGTTTTTTGAAGTCGATGTTTATGGTAAAATAATATTTTCGAGTGAAATGGAAATTATTTTTGTGAAAACTTCTAATTGAAAAGTTTCAATTCGTGACAATTCCATCGCAATTTCAAGTCATTTGATGATAGTATTTTGGGAAATTATTTTTCACTTTCGCATTCAATTCTTGACAAATCCATCGAAGTTCGCTTTGTTGAATGATAATTTGTTTCTGCCTATTACACAAGATTTTTCAAAATCCGATATTTTTAATACATTTTCTCGAATTTAAATTGTGGCATTTTCAATTCTGGTATGGGTATAATTTATTTCTCTGTTCTATTTGTCTTTCATACGTTGGGCCTCCTATATGATGCCTTTGATAATGTGATTATTAGAAAAGTTTGATACATTAAGAACTATTTTTTTTTTCCTTTGTGAAAAAAGAATGACGAAATATTTCTTTTATTTCTTTACTTTTAACGAGATACGTTTCCTCGAAGGACAATAGGAACTGTTTCGTCAAAAATGAAGTAAGTTTCGCGGTATTTGAATATCTACTATTTTTTTACAGCGTGATTAGAGATTAAAGTTGAAAATTTAATATTGTCGAGTCTCAGTAGCTCAGCGGTAGAATTCGCTTCTATAAAGCAGAAGGTCCGGGGTTCGATACGGCAAGCGGACACTAACTTTTCTTATTTAATTTATGAACATTCCAGAAGCTTCTGGAATGTTCAGATTATGTCATTTCCTCTTTCGTTGTTCCTAGGAAGTTTCTAGAACATTCTATGCTAGTATAAAAGCGATCCCGTGATTGTAAAGAGGGGTTCTGCTTGGTGCAGACTGGTTCCTGGCGTTTGTAATTTCTTGACGTTAATAAATTGATTATCAAAACCTCATCTTGTAATCTGCACTAACACTAAATCTAAACACTTTAACGTGACAATATTATCACAATAAACAGAAATGTTTTATTTCTCCAAAATAAATAAAAATAATTAATAAAACAAATTTCGCTAACAGTTTTTATGTTTTTTTTTTTTTTTTTTTTTTTTTTTTTTTTTTTTTGAAGAAAAGAACTGATAAGTTTAATGGCCGAGCGCCTGGAATGCGTTAATGTAAAAAAGCAATAAAGGAACGCAAATTTGTTTCGTATATCTAATTAGTTAAGCATAAGCTTAAAATCTTTGACTAAAAACGGAGTTATATAACTTAAAAATGCTGCATTTTCCTTTTTATTTATTATTATTATTTACTTTTATGGTAAATTGATTGCTTACGGCTATTTGCATAATAAATTAGATCTTATTAGTTTGTCATTTCGTTGTTAAACGAAATTAATATTTTCACTTTTATAGAAAACTTAAAAATTCATTCAGCGAATGACATTTAAAGTACGGTAATTCGCTAACTAGATTCGAAATTTGAAATTATTTAAAACTGAATTTAAAGTAAACAAGTATAATAGCGTCATTGAATTTGTTCTTTTATACTACTTATTATTTATTTTAATTTCAAAACTAAACTATATATCTTTGTAAAATAATCTCATTTATATTTCAGCGATATCGAATTAGATTTCTTTTCAACAATACAGAATTATGATAATGGCCGATATTTTTTGATGTCTTCATTAAATTAGGTTTTCTGTAACGCTTATTAAATAACCGGTTGGCGTGAAATTGTTGAAAACGTAATTAACTTATAGAAACTCTTGAAAAGTCCTGTGAACACGGTTACGGTAAAAACAGCCGAAATAAAATGTTTATTGCTTCAAAATATCCGCAGTAAATTGTAAATTTGCGCTCCGACACTTCGAATTAAGGTACAAGCTGGTATTCTTGGTACCATTGAAAAATAAAAGAAAGCACTCGATTTGTTAAAGTTGATTTAATCAGACATTTACGCCATTGATTTTGGGACCAAGTCAGCGATGATTTTCATCCAATGGCAAGCGAGCTCTATTCTTTTTGTTCTTTTTTTTTATCTTCTGCCCCTGGGTGAAACTGAAAGAAATGGCTCTGGAAACAGAACAAAATTCCACGTGATTTTTCTCTCCTTTTTTTTACTGAGAAAAGAACGAAATATAATTTAAATGCTTCGTTTGATCTTATCCTAGTAGATAAATCAATAAGCCAGATACGCTTTCGAAGAAAGCGAGAATTGTTTGCTGTGAGCTTAAAGATAATTTTTTTTTTTTTTAGTTCTTTTTTGTTTGCTTCTGATATAAGTAGGAAGTGCAATTAATTCTTAATACAAATCAAATCACACGAATGAGAAGTTTCTCATTATTCATGGAAATTTAATTTGACTCCTCATTAACCGAATGCAATTATTTATAAGCCCGCAAAGTTTGCAATCGACGGAAAAGTATAATCAGCTTAAATATAAATTAATTAACAAAGAACAATATTTTCAACACAAATAGTAATTATATTATTCTTAAAGAACATAAATTATTATCGATACATCATATTGTTTATATTATTAACTAATAAAATAAAACATTTAAAAAATTTAATTTAATTCTAATCTTTTTGTGTACTTTTTAAGGTCTTTATGTTATTTTTAGAAATTTCGGTCGCACAGGCTGTAGAACAAAATTGCGATTACCTCCTGGGCCCCTGTTTTTATAATGGGCCCTCTTTGATGGTGGGGCTCCTGGCTTTCAATATTCATTAAAATTGAAAAGCGCACAGAAATAATTAAACATAGTTTTTTATAACAGATTTTATTGTGATTTCTTTAATTTATATCATTATGAGTAAATATGAGCTAAGAGTGATGAAAAACTAGATCCTTGTGGTATTCCATCAATGTGAACAAAAATATGTTTTCCATTGTAAAGATAATTATTAAAAAGACAAAAATTAATTATAATTTCCCAATAATCAAAATCGTAATTAAGGATATTTTTATATAATATTTTTTAAAAAAATAACATCTTTTAGCTTAGAAAGGGGAATGCTATTAAAGAGATATTGGAAATCAAAAGTCGCAATAGAATTAATTTTTTTTTAATTTAATAAATTCTAAAATAGGTTGATTATTAATGATAATCCAAGAAAAACCTTCGTCAATAATATTGTTAATAATTTTTTAGTAGTTAGAGAAATGGTGCCAGGTTTAGTTAGGTAAGTATTAAACCTACAAGTGATTGTTCCAAATTTAAAAGGAATTTTACGAAATTTTGGACTGATAATTAAGTAAGGAAATTGTATATTATTAATTTTAATTTTTAACCTCTTATATACAAAGTAAAATTTTTTTAATTATAATATTATTATTTATATTACTAAGCTTAAAGTTTTTACTATTTTTTAACTCCTTATTTAAAAGTTCAGCATAGAATTTTTTATAGAAGATTGCATAATTATTGTTAGCTTTGTCTTTAATGGTAAATACAAAATTCTTTTGTAGTTGCTTAATTTCTCGATCAATTTTAGAAAAATTTGTTGAATTCTAACTGCTATTTAAATTTTCCTTGTTATTAAAAATAAATTTTCTAAGATAATAATAAACATCCCATTTCCTTTCTGTTTAATATACCTAAACGTAAAGAGAATCTACTTGATATCTTTAAACATAAATTGTTGAGATCATTAAGAAAGTATTTCAGACCTTTAAAAATTGATATATGGTAAATGGCTCTAAATTCCTAGGCCTTTTAACATTAAATTTCTTAGTTCTAAGTTTTTTATATTATTTAAATTACCAGTAATAAATATCTTAATTATGTTTATCAACAAATTCGATTCGATTCGATTCTATTCGATTTATTTCGATTTTGCGTTAGTTCCGAAAACAAGCGGGGTCAGCATAATAGGCGAGAATATTAAAAAATAAAATGATTCTGATTTTTTCTTATGTTTGAAGTAAAAAGAGTTTCGGGGTTGGAGCTTGTAGTAGGATTTTGGGAAAAATTTCTGGACAATGAATTATTTAACAAAATTTTCCCCTCTTTTTCTCTTGAGGGTTAATAAATGTTTTAAATAATTAGTTGTATTTCCCCTAATTGTCAATTTCCCCCTTTAATCAAATTTAATTTTAATTCTCGTCTTTCACATTATTTTATTAAAATATTTTCAAATTTTGCTTAAAATTGCCGGAACGGCTCAGAAAATACAGTGTAGGTATCTTAATATGCTACCTCAGATTTAAATTCTGGCGATGACTGTCAATTAGTAAATACAACATTTTTTTATTTATGAAATAGAATAATTGGGAAGGTAAATCGATAAGTTTTCGAATGTTTCTATAAAAATTTTCAACCATTTTTTAAGCTTTTCCGAGATATATGTCAAGTTTTATTAAATTGTCGTTTAGAAAGAACGTTGTTCCCTTGCCATAGACTTAGTTTTGCAATAACAACGAACTGAGGTAGAATTAAATTGAATGCCTGGTTTTACGTCATAAGGTCAGAAAAAAGACATGTTGAGCCAAACGAACTGAGGTAAGACAATGTTCTGTGCAATAATACAACTGACGATACAATAACGATATAGTCGATATAGCCAGGATTTTTATCCTCATCCGTATAACATTCCGTCGACAACCAATATCATACCTGCCTACATTTACGCTTTTCACAAAAGTTTTTTTTCCGAGAGATAGGGAAATGCCGTTTTAGTCTAAAATTGAACTTGTTAGCTGGTGTATCATTTAAATTTCGCCAAAGCATAAAAAACATTTCGATAAAGTAAGGTTGCCACGTGTGACTTTAAGTACAAATTGTGAAGACTAATACAATATTAAACTACAAATATATATATATATATATATATATATATATATATATATATATATATATATATATATAATATATATATATATATATAAATATAAATATATATATATATATATATATATATGTATATATATATATATATTTATATATATATATATATATATATATATATATATATATATATATATATATATATATATATATATATATATATATATTATATATATATATATATATATATATATATATATATATATATATATATATATATATATAAATATATATATATATATATATATAGCATAATAAATAAATATAAAAAAACACGAAGAAAATTAAGAAAAACAATTGTTAGTTTATAAAATTTTTCCATGTGCAAATCCATTTCAGGCAAATCCGTGTCTAAAATTACTAACTAAAAATTTTTCTTTACTAATTTATATAATTTTTCCATGTTCAAATCCATTTCGGGCAAATCCGTGGCTAAAATTATTTACTAATAAAATTCTTTGCTAATTTATACAATTTTTCCATGTGCAAATCCATTTCGGGCAAATCCGTGGCTAAAATTATTTACTAAAAAGATTTCTTTGTTAATTTATATAATTTTTCCATGTGCATTTCAGGCAAATCCGTGGCTAAAATTATGTGCAAAACAGGCAATTCATACTTCTTTCTCTTTTCCATTTTATATTTTTTTCTTACATAAATATTTATTTTCTAAAATTATTTATAGTCAACTTCTTTAAATTATCCAGTATAATATTACCTTGCGCACATACATTTTCGGGCCCATCCTTGATAACTACAAATCAAACGCACTTCAATAATGCAGCAAGAACGCACTTTAAAATAAAACTCCTCTAGTTACGCTATCTAAATTTGCGCTTTTGTTTTCATATTTTGCAATCTGGCAATCTTGTTAGGAAAATATTTTAAATCATTCTTGAAAAATTTCCCGTTCATGTAAGTTCATTTAATTTCGCTACTCGTTTTATAGATTATGTTTTATGTTCTATTCTGTTTTTTTCTTTATATTTTACTTTCCGTTTTTACGTGTTATTTTTACTTATTGTGTTCTATTTTATTTGTTGTAATTTTTGTAAAAATTTTTTGAGTGCTCCTCACACTATTGTATTGATATATTTTGCTTTGGCTATATTAATACAATATTAGAAAGCACTCTTTTTTGCAGATATAATCGTATGGGCTGATGAAAAGATTATATCTTCTTTTGTTTCCCTGGATTTTTTTCAAAAGAATTTTATCCTTTTTTTAAAATTTTTTTTATTAATAATTTTCTTTTTCCCCTTTTTCCATTTTCTTTTGTTTTATCTTCTTTTTGAACTTTGTATATATATATATATATATATATATATATATATTTATATAACAGTACTTTATATTCCAAAAAGTAGCAGATCTGATAACGAAGTACTAAATTATGAAATTATGTTTTTCATGATTTCTCTAAAAAGAACAACTAATTTTCTATCCTGTGAGCCTAGTTGCTTAAAATAAGCATTGATATAATTAAAAGAAATTACATATCAATATTCTTAATATTTAAAGAAAAAGCATTCATAATTCGCCATTAGTAGAAATGCTTCAAACTGTATTTATTTCAAAATGCACAATTCAACGAAAAAAACAAACAAAAAACAATACTTTCCAACAACGCCACTCATGAATTGCTCTTTTTAATCAAGTTTAATAGATATCTTGTAGTTCGAATTGCAGTGATGGAGACGACAGCTCTCTCCCTGAATCACCTACTTTCTTTTATCGCAGCTTCTGTAACTGTAACCTTAATTGAATACAACTCATCTAAAATTGTAATCGCCCAAGAACTCTCGTCCCATTCCCGTAACCCGATTGGCTAAAGGATACTAATGCAATAAGAACAGAGAGAGAGAGAGTCAAAGCTCACAGTTCGATACTCGATAATCCATGCAATCATACAGGATTTACCAAGATGTGATAGCAAACGAGAGTACTAAAAAGGCATCCATGTCCCAAAAGAGAGCGTTGATAAGCCGGGTGGGGAAAGAGAGCTGAAAGTTAGACGGAATCTTGGAAAAATGCTCCAACCGAAAGAAAATGGAAAATGTGATTTAGAGTAAAAGGAATATCTGACTTTATCGCAAAGGCGTTATTTCCCTTTAAAAGACCCGCTTCTTTTTTCCACAAGACCTATTTTTTCCCGCCTCTGGTTTTTTCCCGCCCCACTTGATATTCGGGGGAGGAAGCTGGATCATTTTTTTTTTCTTTCCTTATTCCTTTACAAATTCTTCTCTTCTATTCTTGAATTGGGGGGAAGTTTTTATTCGAAGACCGCATCATGTAAATGCGACGACTTTTTTTCCCCTTCATCAATAAGTCGGCGAAGCTTTTTTGCTCGGCGACATGTTTAGTTCTTTTCTTTTTCTTTTTATCAGCCATTTGAGCATTTCGATTCTTGGCCCGCGATCTGTGATTTTTGTTGCGGCAGTTTCGGCAATGGCACCGAATTTAAGTGAATTATGCGATTTTTTTTTCTTCCTTCTGAAGTAAAAAGGCGACTGGCGCTAGAAAGCTTTTTTGAATTGACACTCGGCGTGCGTTTGGATTCGGTGACTTCATTTGGGCATGTTTGCCCGAGTCGGGCAATCAGTACTGCTCTTGGATCATCTTCGTGAAAGGGGAGAAGATTCAGAGTGGGTTATGGTGGGGGAGGTAGAAAGTGTGATGCCAAACAATACTAAGAAAGAAAAGTCTAAAAATAATGTGAGAGCCGTGCCACCATTTTATCTCCATTTTTGGCGATTAAGCAAAAGTTGGCTCTCACCCTAGTCGCAGTATTTTGTACTTTCAAATACAGGGTTATTTATCCTCGAATATAGAATGTCCTGCAAGTTCCCGTTGAGTATTTATACCGCAACGAACGCATAAAATAGAAGGGCTAGAGTCTAATAATAAACCATAGAAAATTATACAAATGAATGCAAAGCTTTTAAATAAACAAAAATACACGGAATTCACTTGCTTCTGGAGGGAAATTTATTTTCTTCTATTAGAAATGTTTTTTTTTTTCCGAACATCCTCGTGACTCACAAAATAAATGATTGTCGTCTGTAATCAGTAAACCTTTCACCTTACAGGACTATGATCACGTGATTCTCTCTTCAAGGCCCACGGTATCATACAGTCCCTGGCCAAATTATTAGACGCACTATAAGATTCTATGTAAAATCTTAATTATCAGGTGATACTATACAGCTTCATTGTTTTTACGTGGTTGAAACCAGTTTGCACTTGTTGTAATGCACTTGTTGCCCGGACACAGTTTCACGCAAATATTGTAATAAAAATGAAGATACTCATTTACTGTTTAAAAATTGCAAAACGGTTGAAAATTATATTCCGTTTTAAAGATATTCATCATAAAATACTGCGTAATAAGTTAATACCATAAGATTACTTTATAATAAAGGAATATCGATTTTAATTCTATACTTGTAAGTCTTTTTTTTTCTCCAAGTCTTTGAATTGGAATAATAAGTGATAGCTAAAATGTTTCAAGAATACTAAAAAAATTTAAATTTAAATTTAGCTTCCATTAGCTTTCCATTTAATCTTAAAATTTCAAAGAGGTGACCTCAAATATTCAAATTAATTAGCGTTACCAATTAACCCTTTCCAACGCCGTGGTAAGTATACTTACCACCAATTTTTAAAGTCTGTGGTGAACTTTTTTACCACTTTTAATTTAGGTTTCCATTTGTTAATAACTTCAACTTTCTTAAAGTGCGTCTGAATAAAATTGGTAAACCATTTGTTAGTTTAAAAAAACGTATGAAAGTTATAAAATACATAATTCCTTTTGAAGTTTGTAGCATTTATAAAATTTATTTTATAAATAACTAAAACTAAAAGTAAATAAGTTCCTAATAGGTCCTGGTAAATATATTTACCACCAAAAAAGAAAAATGGCATTAAAATTTAGATTGATTTTTTATAAGATAAATGAGTTTTTTTTTTCTTACATCAATTACTATTCCTATATATATTCCAAAAATACTTTAATTCACCCTTACTAGAAATAAATATGGCCCATTAAGGGGTTAATTGAGTTACAGGTCCAGGCACAAGAAACTGACTTTCACTGAATGAACTTTTATTTTTCAGACAGATTTGGATTTTTGTGCATTAGGTAGGAACCTATAATTATTTTTTTTTAAAAATACATGTTCAATCAAGTTAATATATTAGCAGTTGCGCAAGATTTCTAATTCATCCGAAGATCATGACCCCATTCAGTGGCGAAAAGGAGTAAATTTTTTTCTTTTTATAACAATTCTATTAAAATAACTGTTCAATAACAAATATTGCATTCTTATTTAAAAATGCAAGCAATTATTCGTTAGCGAATCAAAATATTTTTAAATTTCAATACGTATTTCAATACATTGAATTTCAATACTAATTTCACATGTAATTTTTCAACGACCCTCTAGAAATCTTTTATACCCTTCAAATGTACATAACCTTGTAAGAGTCCCCCCCCCAAAAAAAAAAAATAAATAAATAAATAAATAAGAGCCTCTATTAAACTGTTGCCACGGACGATTAAAAATGCAAAAAGTGGTAACTAATAAAATTCAAACTTTAATTAAAAAAGAGTAAAATGTGCAATTTTTTTAAGCATATTTTTTTTTTAGTTTACTATTGAAAGTGCATATTTCATACGTTGCCGACTGCGATTTAATGACCAATACATTTTCAACGATAACAATAAGAAACGGTTTCAGGCCATTATCTTTTTAAGTTATATAAGCAAATAAATGCGATCGAAAAGTTCGGAGGGCTTAAAAATACTTCAAAATAATGTAAACTTAACACAAAACACGAAGTAGCAAACAATGTTTTTGATGGGAAACATCATGAAAAACTCAATGCAGATATCGATATCACACTGGAAAACAACAGCAAAAGACGCTGCAAATTTGCTAACTGTAAAAATATTCATTTCGTTAATTACTACAAGAGTGGCTAGAAGTGGTGCCAGTTGACGTCCTTGCAGGGTCAACAACGTTGCAAAAACGATTTCCGGACGGACTCGAAGATACCCGGCGTACTTTTGATGTCAACTGAAGCGACGACAATCCGTGCTATAAGATCCAAATGTGATGCGTCAATAGGTGGTGCATAGACTTATGATTTATGATCACTCCTTAGGAAAGAGTCGGACGGATTGAGAACTGGCGAACGTAGAGGGTTATGCAATGTGTCCCTTATGTCCAAAAATATTACAAGTTGATCTAGCCTGACCTATGGAAAGTAAAAAAGTTTCGAAATCAATGGAAAACCGACAACTGTAGGCAATAATGGCAATAAGCAATAAACCTTTGTCTTTATGTTTTCATCCAATATCAATTCTCGCGGAACAGTGTATAGTTATTGTCTAAAGTAAGAGCTCCCCGTGATGTAATAGTTTCCGTTTGCTCGTCTAGAAAAATCTATTGATTAATTTCGTTAAAGCTCTTCTTACATTGCTTCGTTTTTCAATTAATTTACTAGACTTGTCCATTTTTAAAACAGTGAAAATATAAGTGTCAAAATCTCCTACCTCGCAAATTCAAACGAATAAGTACCAAAACCAAATCTAATGTTTCCAGTGATGTAACAATACAATTCAAATGGTGACTGATGCACGTTAAATCTGTCGAGTCGCAACGTCTTCCATGTTCCCATAACAAATCACTAGACCCCGGATTTTGATGACCTAAAAAATCTCAATTAATGCCCTTAAAAAGTGCAAAAAATGCCCTTTAAAAGTGCAAAAAATGCCCTTAAAAAATGCAAAAAATTCCCTTAAAATGCGAAAATTGCGCTAAAAACGCCTTATGACATGACTTAAATAAAGTAAAAATATTGAACTAAAACAATTTTTTACTCTTTAAAATTATTAGGAGTCATTTCAAAAAATATAAAGCAATGCAATACCTGTTCTACGTTCATTAAAGTTTGAAAAATATGTTTTATATCCTAAAATAAAAAAAAAAAAAAAAAAAAAAAAATACATTGACTCCAAAACATTTTCATTTTGTATAGAAACTTTAATGAATATAACAACTTCCATCTCATAATATTACTAAATATCGGAATTACATTGGATTATTAATTTTTTTTTAATATTTTGAATGTAAACGAGCGTTTCTTGTCTGAAAGTTAATTTTTATACCTGAAGAAGCTTCTTTCAACGTCTACTGATGTTATTGGTGCGTACTTGAAAAAGACGGTCTCACTTACTGACAATTCTTCTTCAATTTGAGAAGATGTTGCTTCACCTGTTAATATCCTAGAGATTTTCTTCATTGTTTGGAAGCCAGTGTAATAACGAAAAATGATAAAAAAAATAATAAAAATTGGAAAAAAATAACAAAAAATTTAAAAAATGCTTTAAAATGCAAAATATGCCCCAAAATTTAAAGAAAAATGCCCTATAAATCTAAAAAAATGCTCTAAAGGATAAAAAATGTCCAAAAATGCAAAAAAATGCAAATGTCATCAAAATCCGGGCCTTACAAATCACTATCTCAAGGGGTACTGATCCAGGAGTTCCCTTGTCTTCTGGATTGGGTTCAAAATTACAAGGCTACGAAGTTGAACATTAGTAGTCGTAAACCCAAAAATCGGGTCTGCTGTTCAACGACGGATATAAAATAAAATAAAATTTTAAATCAAAGAGCCGCGATGGCTCAAGAGATAGAGGGTTCGCCTTCCAACATGGTAAATCGGGTTCGAATCCCTGCGATGGCTGGTCGATACGAATCCACATCCGGCTTTCACCGACCACAGTACTGATGTAAAATATCCTCAGCGGTAGACGGATCATGGGTTAGAGTTCCCGTACCGTCCGGCTAATCGTGGGAGGGTTTCCTCTCGATGCAACGCCAATACGAGAATCCCTTAAAAAGTCCTCCACGAAGACAAATTTCTCCCCATACTTGATCCAAGAGTTCCCGTGTCTTTTGGATTTTGCTCAAAATTGCAAGGCTACGGAGTTGAACATTGGTAGTCGTAAACTAAAAATTCGGTCTGCTGTTCAATGACGGTAATAAAAATATCAAAAAACAATGAAAACAAACAATATGATGGTACGGTATTTTTAAGACTTTCCAATAAGCCTTCGATACCGATCCGCTGCCTGCTACATAAAGATAATTGCACAAGTGTTACATAGCATACATACATAGTGATTGCATTTAGGTTTTTGACCGATTTGATGAAATGCTTGAAATGTTAGAATGAATTCATTTGTGCTATCCAGTTAGATTAAAAATAGCATGATAATAATAAATCTGTTTATAATTAAAAAAAAAACAATATTTAAATAATAAAATTCACTTGAGACAGTTATCAACTTAAATAGTATAACATAAACAAAACATGAAGTGGATAAGGAGTTTAATTAGTAATTATTATTATTGTTTATTATTATTAATAATAGTAATTTATTATTATTATTAATAAATTACTATAAACAATAACAATTATTGTTAATTGTTATTGTTTATAGTTTAATTAGTAATTATAAGGAGACTAATTATTATTATTGAAAAATGCTATAATACGACTCAAATAATGAGATGTCCCGTTCAAAGCCAAAAATTTTATTGCGATATAAATTATTTCCTATTAGATTAAATTTTATGGAAATTTTAATCATAAACTATTTTGAAATTCTTAGTCTTCACTATACTGTACGTACAGAATAATCACAAGCAGCACAATAAACGTAATTTCCTGCATTTCAGCTACTTTTTTAAAGTCAAAATTATGTTCTGTGAAGATTGGGTTTTGTCAAAATTAAGTTCTGTCATAGTCGGGTTCTGTCATCGTCGGGTTCGGTCACAGTCGGGTTCGGTCACAGTCGGGTTCGGTCACAGTCGGGTTCTATCATAGTCGGGCTTTGTCACAATCAGGATTGCGTCAAAAAAAAGTTATGTTCATAATTGGACTATTATACACATTCTGGGTATCCTAACTTCGCACGTACTATAAAGTTTGTGTTAGTTAGCCACCCTTTGGAATTGTCTGTGTAGAGATCTCAAAAAGTTCGCAGTCAGGCTCAAGAAACAAAATGTCCTGCCCAAGAGCCAAATCTCTATTACGAAATCGAGTATTTTATTTCGGTGTTTTCTACTGCATTTAATGGAAATTCTAACCATAGTCCATGGGTTAGACACCATTTTGAAAATCTCCACAATGCTGTCCGCAGAGAGTTTATATGCAGTTCAATATACAAAATGTCCTGCAATTGAGCTAGTTTAGTCAAAATTAGGTCTTGTCAAAATTGGGTTTATGACATAATTGGATTTATCACACGTTTTGAGAGTACACTAACATTGCACATTATATCATATAAAGTTCGTGTGTGTCAGTTCTCTCGTGAAAATCACCACATAAATGTCTATGCAGAGTTTTCTTAATTTTACAATCTGGTTCAATGAACAAAATGTCCTGTTCAGGAACCAAATTTTTCATCAATTCATTTTTCAGTCTGTACCGTTATCATGTTTTATGAAAAAGCCACGAATGATTCTACTTGAATCTACGAGAAATGGTCTCATTAAACCCATTTCTCATTTTTCCATTCTTGGAACTCTTCAATCAAACGTAGAAAATGAGGCGTAGAAAATACCACATTTTTCAAGTCAAACTTTATGAACCCATTCCGCTTGAAGTCAAGTGCCATTTGTTCCATTATCTCTATATCCCAATTTTTTAGTGGAAACATTTCACCATTTTTATCCGCTTCCTTATTCACTTCCTGTATATTTATTTGTGCAGATTTCCAATTTTCTGCCGCTTTTGGCTCTTCTACTTTTTCATCATCCATATCCTTATCCACGTTTTTAATATCATATTGAGCAGATGTCAATTTTTCTGCCAATTTCGCCCCTTCAACTTCACCAACATTTTCCTCACCATCCTCATCCAATTTTTGAACCTCGTTCAGAGCAGTTCGCTCTTGCTCAGCCGCTTTTTGCTCAGCAAGCACTTCGGCCCAGTCTCTCAACTTAAATTTGCTCTCATCTTTCTTTCCCTTTGAACTAAACAAATAAGACAATGTTAATTTCTTTTATTACTTTTAATTGAACAATTACATATTGATTAAAAGGATTACTTCTTTGTTTATTAATTATATTGCTTGAAAAAATCTCGTTAATTGTATTTTGTGATTCTTTGTTACTTCTATAATGCGATTTTACGATGATTCATTCAGGAGTTTCTAATTATAATAATAAGAAACTCCTAACGAAAAACGGAATAATTATTCGGAAAGTTATTTAATTTGATAAACTTTTTTATCTCATAAATTTTGCTTTTTGGTTAGTTTTCACTATGTTTCAAAATTATTTTTAATCTAGTCGTAAAATCATACATTGCTTAAATTTCGACTGTAATAAATTCTCCTACTCAATAAAATTCTTTCCTCACTTTTTCTATGAATAACGATGCCGCCATTAAATTACGATTTCAACACAGTTGCTTGGCAAAAATCGCATGCTCTAATATAACAGTAAGTCCATAATAAAACATATCACAAACAAGTTGACATTTTATTTAATTATATATACTCAAAGTTGTACAGAGTCCTTAAAAATTTTAAAAAGTGGTAACAAAACTAAGAAAATAAAATGTATTTAACTAAATTTTCACTCCTCACCGCTCTTAATGCTTGCAAATAAATGATGCGAAGTTCAAAGTGTTACACGTATTTGTAGTAAAGTGAAAGCTAATAAAAAGACACGTGTTATTTGTTACTGTAATATTGGCTTTTTAAATTTTTCTAAAGATATTAAGTATCCTGTTCATATTGTAACATTATTATTTTTTTTACTATGCCTTAAACAAATGATTTATTAAGCACATTTGTAGAAATACACTTTTTTTTCCTGGAACCTGACACAATTTTACAATTCGGCAGTTATTTATTTTTTTTTTTTTTTGTAGATTTTTCCATTATGTTTATAAATTCCAAATCTCTTAAAACTCAAGTAGTTTTCGAGTAGGAATTTCCTAGTTATTTTCCAGTTGATCTCAGAACAATTAATACTAATATACTAAATGTTATTAAAATAATATATTTTTATTTGGGATGTAATAGCTATGATTGTATTCAAGAAAAGCTCGAATATCAATAAAACCTCTAATAGAAAACTTATGAAGAAATCTGAAATTGATTATTAGGTTAGTTCTTTGTGGAAATAAATACATTTATGTCTGAATAAGTATCCTGTAAATTGAACCTATTGTGCAATTTCTAAAAATAAGGGAAATTGGAATGCACCTACAATAAAAGTTTCAAAAGTGATAACAAAATTATATTTATTCAACAAGAAAATATACTACAATATATTGTAGTTTGAATGACGCATATTTTTTATACGATTTTATTTTACTTTAAGAAGTTAAAAAAATTACTATTTGCAAGCATTTTTAATTCAAAATAATCAAAAATACATTATCTAATCAAAGAATGAAATCAATTTACAAATTCAGAAAAAGACAAAATAAGTAAATAACATTTAAAATAAGAAATCAAAATAGAAAAGCGCTTAAGGCAGCTAAATCCAAATTTGTTTTATTTTAATATATAATTTATAATTATTTTAATTTTCTGTTGTCAGTGGTGAAACCAAAAACTGACAGTATCTTAAAAATTTATATAATTTTTGTTGTTTTTTGCTGTAATTGTTTTTCTGACTTTATAAATAAAAAATATACTTTACTTACAGCTTTTTGCGAATGTATCTAAGTAGTTTAGACATTTTTTTTTTCAAAATGAATTCTTTTCACAAGAAGAGCAACCAACTTTCTCAAAAATTCAATAGAATATGACAATTTTTAATTATTAAAAAGATCTTTAATTATATCATGCATTGTTACAACGGTATCACTAATAATACTAACATTGTTGCAAAATCAGTTTGTTTTTATAACAAATTACAACAGAGTACTTTAATATTCCGTGTCTGTTGCAAAGAAGTTTAAAGATTACTGTTGTTATACTTTATATTACTATTGATTTGCTCTAACTTAAAGATTCACCTGAAATAAAGAGTATTTTTTTTTTTTTTTGTATAAAATTACAGCACTTATTCCGTTTATTGTGTTTACAATTCAATGTTAGTCCATATCAACTCAATGTGTACAAATTAATAAAATTTTTATTGACATAAATAATTAAGAGAAAGAAATTTCGATTGAAAAAACTTGATTTAATTGAGATTTTGATGTCTCATACTATGAAAAATGAAAGTAAAAAAATAAAGTACTTTTTCAACGTTTTTTCATTTTATTTATTTGGAAAAATGTGAATGAATTAATTAAATAAAGAGTATTTTTTTGTCGAAAATTACAATACTTATTCAGTTTATTGTGTTTACAACTCAATGTTAGTCTACATCAATTTAATTTATGCAAATTTATAAAAATTTTTATTGCTATAAATAATTAAGAAAAAGACATTTCGATTGAAAAGACTTGATTTAATTGAGATTTTGATGTCTCACTCTATGAAGAATGAAAATAAAAAAATAAAGTAATTTTTCAACGTTTTTTCATTTTATTTATTTGGAAAAATGTGAATGAATTAATAAAATAAAGAGTATTTTTTTTGACGAAAATTACAATACTTATTCAGTTTATTGTGTTTACAACTCAATGTTAGTCTACATCAATTCAATTTATGCAAATTAATAACATTTTTATTGCCATAAATAATTAAGAGAAATTTCGATTGAAAAAACTTGATTTAAATGAGATTTTGATGTCTCATTCTATGAAGAATGAAAGTAAAAAAATAAAGTACTTCTTCAATTTTTTTTTTTTTTTCATTTTATTTATTTGGAAAAATGTGAATGAACTTATGAATTATGCGGGAAAAGGAAAGTGGTTTAAAAATTTTTTTCAAATCCTTTAAAAATTGAAAATTAAATTATAATATTTTCGAAATTAGTCTCGAAAATGGGTGTGCGCAAGATTATAATATTATGCTGGATAATTTATATATTAGTTTTTATTTATTTATTTCTGACTGATTAGGATTTTGGAGTTTCAAATATAGTTCTAGTAATTTGATGGAAAAAAAAAAACTGTCCACAGTTTTTTGTTGTTTATATTCAGCTATTAACAAAAAATAATAATCATTCAATATTTAATATTATGTCATGGTAAGTCTTGAAGCAACATTATGTTAAATCACATTTGTCCATTCTTTAAAAGAATGTTTTTCTTTAAAAAAAAAAAAAAAAAAGTGATTATTCTGAGCATTGCATTCATTTCTAATGGACATTTGGGAAACTTCCCTACAAAATTTTCCTAGTAAATGGAAAAAATAGGAACATTTTGATGTAAAAATGTTATTGTTTCAAGCTTTTTAATTTAATAATGATAAAAAATTTAACTGCCTCTACATTCCGATGGTTTTCTGACATTCGCCTGTGTCGTTTTCATTGACGATCAAATAGGCTTTAAATGTCTTTAATACCACTTTCATCACTATTTATTAGAATGATTTCAGTCGAATTTTCTGTGAATTCTATTAATCTGCTACTCCTAATGCATATACTTTCTCTCTTATTTAGAATAATACAAAAAATAATCCTTGAGGGTGGCCGTTATGGAACACCATGCAAAATAAAATAAAAATTCAAATACATAAAATTCAGTTGTGTAAAATTATTAACATTCTTAGTTAATGTGTAACAAAAATACTGTGGAAATGGAATTTAGATAAAATGAATGGAGTTGAATGAAACCGAACGATAATAAAGTCGATAACGATTATAAATCAAGTTGTAAATTAAAATTAAAGGACGATTTGCATAATAGAAAACTTAAACAACCATTACTAAAAAATTAATACAACGACTGAATGTATTTTGGCGTCGTTAGGGAGAGAGAGAAAGAAAAAAAATTCTAATCGTGGCAACCCTTTTGTTCCTCTTTAGACATTGGATGTGGAGGTTGCAACAGATTAAACGCTTCACTTCACACAGGGCGCGTTCTTCTCTTCCTACTATTTCCATTCATAAATCGATTTTAATATCACATACTCACACCAGAGGGCGCTATGAACCATTTGTTCTATTCTTGACATAAATCGTTTGCGAGTCTCTTCAAATCCTTTCATTCCTGTTGAAAACAACGTTTTCGTAGTACTCTTAAATGCTTATTCCAATCCAAATCATGCTTTAAATAGAACGATTTGTTATTTGTTTTTACGTATCGAAGAATGTTGCAATGAGCTCACGAGCCTGTTTATTATGCGTTTTATAATAAATGAAATAAAATCTAAGAATGTTTCTATAAATTTTATGTACTAACTCTCGCTTGATAAGGAATAAAGGTGCCAAAGAGAACTCTTTTATTAAACGCCCTTGAAAAAGTGCTATAAACACAAGACGAGGCAAATAAACGGGCCATTGGCGTTGAGGAGTAGAAGGTTGCTTGTTTCCCTTAATAATTAGAAGTCTCAAAAAATTCCCAATGTTCTAAATAAATAATAAAAAAAAAAAAGTCCTGAATTTTCTTCGACTCAAATTTAGCTAATTTTAAAACAAGCTCAGAAATTAAAAAAAATAATAGTAATAATAATTTTCAGATATTTAGCAGATGAGAGGAGTTTCGCTGAGCCGTGAGATTTCGATAACCATTGTGATAATGTAATTTAAATTCGTTCCCTTCAAAGTTTGAACAGCTGTGTAAAAATTACTTAAACTTTTTTTAAAAAAATCGTACGCAGAAAAGATAAACATTAAATGAATTCTAAATCCATATTTTAAATTCTTTTTTCAATGTAAATTTAAGCAAAAATTTTACTACGCTAAAAAAAATTCTTTCCAATCGTGATTCTTCGCTTCAGTATTTTAATGCTCCCAAATATAAATTTAATAGGAATTCATATTAAATTCATCGGTACTTGTGTATAATCCAGTAGTAGACCATTTTCTACACACTAAAGAATAGCGCTAAACAATACGATTTTCTGCCAACAATGTAGAACCATTTACCACATACATCTTTAAGGTCTTTTTATGTTGTTAAAATACAATAAATTTAAAGTACTATTTTGATTAATTATTTTGGAAGATAAATTTTTCCACAATTTTTTTTAAAAATCATAAGTCGAAGAAGAAAATGTTAAAAATTTTTAAAATTAACTTTTCGTTTTAATTCATTAAAGAAGCACTGGTTATAATATGAAGTGATTGGTTGTGCTTTGGCGAAATTTGCTTTAACTTTCCTGGTTGATGGGATTTTACACATGGACCAATTCATCATATTAAATTCATCATTAGGAGCTAAGAGTATCCTGCTTACAAAGCAAAACATCTTTATATTATTTAAATTCCTTTTCATTTGTTATAGAGAGTACAGGTACCTCTTCTCTATATTTATTGAAAAATTGAAAGTGGAAAAAATTGACTCTTTCATAGTTGGGTAATCGGATACCTGCAAGTGCATTGTGGGTATCTCAATCCTTATTGTTTGTTGAAACTTGGCATTTGTTTACGTTAGTGACAGTTCTTTCAATTGTATTTCGAATAAGTCAAGCTCAGCAAGTATCAATTCTCTCAAGTGACACATTCTATATTCTTTCACAAAGATTTCAATTCTTTCACTATAGATTTCTAACTTAACACAAAGACAGGCACTAATAAACTAATTATGCATCAAAGTTGTCAGGTGCACAAAGCGAAAATATATAACGGTTACAATAAAATAATAAATCTAAGTAAAGTAAAAGATGTAGACAAGATAGAATTATATTTCAATAAATTTGATGTGCGAGACGGCCAGTGCTGTATTTGATTATTTCACGTTAATTAACATTCTGACTCATATGGAGAAACTTAATTCAACTTTAACAAGCCATTTTGCATATAAACGATAAGCTGTCGCTGACGTCATGACTTCTTGAAGTGGAAGTACCCAATTATAATTTGCAATGAATCGTATTACGACCATTTTATAATTCTAAATCTCTTGACGTATATTTAAATTAATTTTATTTGCACTTTGATGAAAATAAGTTATAATTTCAATTTTTAGTAATGGTAAAATTTTAATGTTTTTTGAAAAGTAGTCGTTGATTGGTTGCTTCTTTTGAGGCTTCAAATCGGTCCATCATTACTTTATTGCTGTGAAGTTTAACCATGTTTATTTATCTCAAACAACAGAATTTCTATAACTCATGATGGAAGATATTGTTTAACTACAAAGACAAAATAATGGAATTGATGCGTGGTACTGTTTCGATAACAAGATTCATCCTTTTAAGTTTGGAGGATTATGCTTTATTGATATAAAAAACAAGATTACTGTAACCGTATCCATGTTAAAAGAGGAATGGTGGTACTTTACTAATATGTTCATCAAGCAAGATATTATTTATATTGTTTGCTTCACTGACATGATGAAGAAGTAACACTTTTATTGTTAGCCCAACAATATGCATTGTATAATTATGCAATCACATGTTTTACTAATATGATGATGATAATGAACCAAATATGTTTGGTATTGTTAGTTCAACAATATCAATTATCTCGTGGTGGTAAACGATGCTTCACTAATATGATGGTTAAGTTTGTTTTGTTGTAACAACAATATTTTTTTCCTCATGTTGAAAGATGATACTTTAGAGATATGATGGTTTACTTACAAAATAAGTTTGTTTTGTTGTACCAACAATATTCCCTTTCTCATGTTGGAAGATGATGCTTTGGAGATATGATGGTTTACTAACAAAATAAGTTTGTTTTGTTGTATCAACAATTCTCTTTTTCTCATGTTGGAAGATGATGCTTTAGAGATATGATGGTTTACTAACAAAATAAGTTTGTTTTGTTGTATCAACAATTCTCTTTTTCTCATGTTGGAAGATGATGCTTTAGAGATATTATGGTTTACTAACAAAATAAGTTTGTTTTGTTGTACCAACAATATTCCCTTTCTCATGTTGGAAGATGATGCTTTAGAGATATGATGGTTTACTAACAAAATAAGTTTGTTTTGTTGTATCAACAATTCTCTTTTTCTCATGTTGGAAGATGATGCTTTAGAGATATGATGGTTTACGAACAAAATAAGTTTGTTTTGTTGTATCAACAATTCTCTTTTTCTCATGTTGGAAGATGATGCTTTAGAGATATTATGGTTTACTAACAAAATAAGTTTGTTTTGTTGTACCAACAATATTCCCTTTCTCATGTTGGAAGATGATGCTTTAGAGATATGATGGTTTACTAACAAAATAAGTTTGTTTTGTTGTATCAACAATTCTCTTTTTCTCATGTTGGAAGATGATGCTTTAGAGATATGATGGTTTACTAACAAAATAAGTTTGTTTTGTTGTATCAACAATTCTCTTTTTCTCATGTTGGAAGATGATGCTTTAGAGATATGATGGTTTACGAACAAAATAAGTTTGTTTTGTTGTATCAACAATATTCCTTTTCTCATGTTGGAAGATGTTGGAAGAAGATCAGTAATGTCCTGCTGGAATCAAAATTCTGAAAAATGCAAGCACAAAATGATGTTTTAAGATAAATATATTTTGAAGGCAATTAATGAATTATTTTATTATTATTTTTTTTTCAATGCACATAAAAATATATAGTTCAATATTTAAATTGCACTAATATTTGACTATAAAGATAATACTAATTGAACAAATATTTAAATTTATTTAATTGAGTATTCAATTAAAGTTGAAAGGTGATATACAGAATTCCTTTTCATGCCAATACTTATAATTTTTACGCAAGGGCTAGATTAATAAAAAAAATGGCCAAATAAAAGTCATTATAAAATAAAATAGTAAATAAAAATCAAATATAAATTCATTGATCAGTAGATCAATAAAATTGATCTACATTACTAATTACGACAATTCCTCATTGATCAATAAAATAACTATATGATTAAAAGTGCGTCATATCAAAAATGTCAGTTTTATTTTACTTACAAAAAAGTATACAGTGCGTAAAAAAAGCTGACTTTTTACAATTAAGAAAAAACGGATGCTTTACAATTCAAATTTCTTTTCGATTAATTTTAAATAAAAAATAAATAAAATAAATGAAATAATAAAATAAATAAAAAATAAATAAAATAAAAAATCATAAATATTTACTAAAATTTATTTTTTTCATGGAATTTCCTTTAGACAAACGAATTTTATCAAACGTGTGTAAAAAGTTTGAACAAACGTGTGTAAAAAATTTTCAATTCACTCAAAAATGTCTCGAAATGTGATGAAATGCGCAGAAAATCAAATTAACATTAAGGCGTCCAAACTCTTGCCCCCGCTCCTAACCAAACTATTAGGACCATATTTCTCAGTTGCTCTGACCCCCTATATTTTGGGAGTCAGAAATCCAAATCCGTTGGAAAAAAAGGTGTATTTCTTCAGAGAAAAGACCCTTTTTTTGTGTTTGGTTTCGCAAATTAAAATATCGTCTGCACTAATTAATTAGCATATTTGAACTCACCTCTCCCCCCGAACCAGTAAGATTGAATCCTAGATTATAAAATTCTAGTCATTAAATCAAAAGTTATTCAGTGTGGTCCCGTTCATGAAATTAAAACCTGCTTGTTTCCAGGTTGAAATATGAATTTGTTTCAAATAAACGTCTTACTTCTCCCGCAATAAAACAGGTTTTGGTATTTCATTCAACAGCCTCCCTCAACTCAAATTTTGCAGATTTCGATAGTTTTGGTTTTTATTTACTAAAATATCAATTGGAAACCCAAAATATGCACAATTTTTAATCTTCATTTTTGATAAAGATTCAAAAAAAATTATTATGGGTGGAATTTATTTATGCAATATACAGTATTAAAAGTATAAGAGAAAAATTCTTACAAATAAAATTCAAAAACTCAAACATTTACTCATGGCATGAATGTTTCACTTTACATAGCTGGAACTGATATCCGACTAAACCATTATTCCCCATTAGCTCTTTTGTTTGGGGGGTAGGGTGGCAATATAAGCTTGCAGATTTTTTAAATTTGCTTATTTATTTTTTTACATACAATTAACGTGAATTACTTTTAAATTCTATTTTCATTTAAGTGTGCTTACATAAGTACATAAGTACATTGAAAATTTGAGTGTGCCATTAACTGCCAGTAAAGCTTTAATTTTAAACTATATATATATATATATATATATGCTCTTTCGCTAAAAAATAATTTTCTAGACTTTAAAACGGATTTATGGCTTGAATATTATTTAACTCTTTAAAAATTGCCAAGTTGGCGAGAGTTTTTCAGCTGAATGTAAATTATGAAAATCAATAAATAATTCATAATTTTTACAAGTTTTTATGAGCTCAGACAATGCAGCATTGTTATTACTTTTCAAATATAAAAATAATAAAATCAGAAGTCCAATCCATTTTCATCAAATAGTTCATTTTCTTCCTGTTAACGTTTTGCGCTATTTTCATAATCTTCATAGAAGTCTACAAAGATGGATGAAAGTAAATCAGTCATGAATAACTGTTACAATATCACAACAGTTATAAAAATGGCATATTATACTATATACTTATATATATATATCAGCTTTTTGTCCATTTCAGTAGTCCATATCAATAATTTGGGTGAAGGTTTAGCCATTTTTATTTTCAAGTCCGACTCGAAAGTGTAATATGAACAAAAAAGTGTTAGATTTTATTGTGATTTAATTCATTTGAATTCAGCAAATATTTTAGTAGATACAATTGTGCGGATACTTTTTTCTTTGAATCCTGTAAAAATCCTGATTTTAATCCTCGTTTGACGTTTTGCATTGTGTTTAGGTTTGTTAAACTTTTTCACTAAAATTTTTATGTATGATTTTTTTCAAAAATGTATTGATTTTACAAATAATATTATTGCTACAAAATATTATTTGCAAGATTTTCAATTTTTGAATCATCCTTTACTAAAGCAAAACAACAAAAACTACTTTCGACTGCAAAGACCTTGCTTACATTGAATTCTAAATAAATTTATGAAGAGGAAACGACTCTTACTCTTAATAGTTGGAGTAATTTATATTTTGCGATACCGGATTTACTGTATATTTCTAAAAATAGACAGGCATGTATGGCCGAATCTCAGGAATCATTAACATAATGTAACAAACTTTTCTTATAAACGTCAAACCGTAACCATCGAAAATTGAAAAAAAAAAAGGAATACAATCCAATTCTGCGAGTTTTATGTTAGTGATATTCCAAAAGCTTATTTAAAGTAGAACAAACTTGTATCATTAGTTTAACTTGTAATTCGCAGAATTGTATTTGTATACCTTTTTTTTTTTTTTTTTTTCCAATTTTCGATGGTTACGGTTTGACGCGCCAAAATTTGGCGACAAACTTTAAGTGTTTGCAAACGTCTATATTCACGAAAAATATCATTCAAGAAAATATGATAGTACAGCTGAGCTACTAAATTATGTTTTTAGTGATTTTCAGCTTTTTTTAAACAGAATACAGATTGAAAAATAAAATAAAAAGTATGTTAAACATTCTAAGCAACACTCATGAAAAGTTGTCAAATGTAGGATTGAAGTAAGAAATGAAAGCCAAAAGCAAGTTACTCGCGATCAAAACTGAGCGTATACTTAAAGTTAGTAACGCATAGTTATTCCTGTAATTTTATTAGAATTAATTTTCTCTTATTATGTTATATATTTATAAGAAAAGTTTGAAGACAAATAGGTTAATGATTCCTGAGATTCGTCCGTATACGGGGTAATCAATAATGACTGCGTTTAATATATAATTTTAAAGGTTTAAATCTTATTTTTCTTGTAAAGAGTTTCTTGTAAGAGTTTTCTTGTAAAGAGTTGTAAGTTAAAAAAAATTTTTTTTTTATTAGAATAAAGTGAAAACGTCATCGAGGTCTAAGGAAGGCGGACTGTAAACATTAAAACCTGCTTGATTATATATGATGAAACTTAGATATGTTTCTAATAAACGAATCTCAACTCCTTTCCGTATCTGCATGCAATCATCTCGATGTTTTCAGTCTCTTACATCAGTATGAGTTCGTTAAATTTCCGAATTGTTTTTGTTTATTCTTGGATACTGTTTGCGTTGTGATATTGTTTGAGGTTATTTCTTTTTGATATATAAAAAATATTAATCTGTGACCATTAATACGTATATTTTATTTTACTTCGTTTCTGATAAAGATTCAAAATTTCTATACTATATATCAAATCATCAACATAGGTTATAGGCTAAAGGTGGATGAAACTTAGCCTAATTGTCATGAATAAATGTTACCAAGTCAGTTTAAGAAAAATAACATTTAAGTCGGTAAAAATCGTCAATTTATCAACTTGGAGTTGTGGTGGATCAGAGAATGGAGCGCTCTCTTTCCAATGTGGCTACTTAGGTTCGAATCCTCGTGTGACTGGTGGATACGAATTCTGCTCCTGGCTGGCAACAACCACAGTGCTGAAGTAAAATATCCTCAGTGGTAGAACATACAAGGACTAGAAATCTCTTGCCGTCTGGCTAGCCGTCGGAGGTTTTCGTATTTTTTTCCTAACCATGAAACTCAAATGCGGATTAGTCGCATCAAAATTTTTCCACGAAGGAAAATTTCTCCACGAATTTTTCCACTATTTTCTCACAATGCTTGATGCCTTAGTCTCCTTGTCTTCTGAATTATGCTCAAAATTACAAGACTATGGAGTTCATTGGTAACCGTAAACTTAAAATTGGATCGACTATTCTATTTCGGTTGTAAAATAAAATGAAATTCATCAACATACAGCCGTGGTGGCTCAGAGGACAGGAGCGCTTTCGTTCCTATGAGGTGAACGAAGTTCGAATCCCAGCGTTGACTGGTCGATGCGAATTCTGCTCCTAGCTCTCAACAACCACACTGCTGATGTGAAATTTGCTTATTAGTTGATGGATCAAGGGTGAGAATCCTCTTGCCTTTGTTGTAAAGTTTTTCTAGTTTTACTCTCAATGTAACGCGAATGCGGATGAGTTCCATCAAAAAGTCTTCACGAAGGCAAATTTCTCCAATGCCTTGCTACCCGAGTTTCTTTGTGTTCTGGGTTGGGTTCAAAATGACAAGGCTACTCAGTTGAACATCGATAGTCGCAAACTCAGGAATTGGGTCGGCTGCGCAGGGCAGATTATAAAATAAAATAAGATTCATCAATATTTTTTATAGTCAAGTTGAAGATTAAATTTTCCTTATTTATAAAATATTACTCTAGTTTAAATAATGTGTATTTAAATAATCTTAGATAATGTAACAAACTTTACTCTTTGAAAATTCGGCTTAACGTTGAACCATATTACGGTAGTTGTAAAAATTAATAACGTGGACATGCCTCTCTACAATAAGACTTTACAAATACCGATAGGTGAACAATTCTTCGCTCATTCACTAATTAGCCTAAAGGCATGTGGGCTTATTGAAATAAGTTCAAAAGTTAACAGGCTGAGTAAGAATACATTTGCAAATTACCTGCAACATCATGCACCAATATTTTATTACCAATATTAAGTAAAAACGTTCTTTTTTTTTTTTGGAAAATGTTACTTTAAGTGTGCATCATAAATTCATTTTTTAAACAGTCCTAAATACGTAATAATATTTAAATTTCAACAAAAATTTTCAAAAATGTGAACAAAGCGAGTACAGTTGAAATTCTTTGCAACCTTTATAATTTTAACCCTATTTCCTTAAAGGTTGAAGCATATTATCTTGAGTAATGGATAACATTTATACTGCAATGGTTACATTAAATTTGCACAATAACATGAATCAACATACACTTTAATACTGCAAGCTGTATTACCTGAAATTAAAATTTCATTTTTTTAAAAATAAAATTCTGCTTTAGATTTACATGATTAATAAATTTTAGAAACAGCCCCAAGCAGTTTTATTTTATTTACACCAAAATAAAAACTGTAAGACTGTTTTATGAGGGAACTATTAGAAAATAAATCCCTTTCTGAAATTACATTGGCTGCAATAGAGAGGGATCTTTATGGTTGAAAATTGGCGCTTTTCCTCCAATTCCATCACCTCCACCACCCCTTCCCTTTTAAGAGTATTTTCCCTCCAACGCTTGAAAGCGTCACACATGAAATTTGAGCATCGACTAAAATGCCATCACTCCACCATTCGTGGCACGATGACGATACACTACACCCCTCCCCCCAAAATCATTCATGAACAAAAGCATCTTCATTTTGCGAGCCTTCTCCCCCCCCCCTCAAGGGAGGGTAGCAGCCAATCAGCGCTCCTCGCCCCCTGAGGCCCTCCCACCCAGTTCATCTTTGATTACAAGGAGAAGGGGCACTTATTCATTGGGTTCTCATTGAATTTGGCTTGAAATGGGCACTTAGATTTAATTAAGCGGCGTTTGACGTTTTGCTGCCGAGAATCACCCCTCATCCCCCGAACGTACCCCCCTTCCCTTACGGTTCTCTCTACCGAATCGATCCCCGGTTAAGTGGATTAAGGATAATGTGGGGTTTGCCTTGATTACATGGTCCAGCGGACGCCTTTTACGCGCTCTGTTTGTTCACCAGTTCACAATCAGGCCCCGCCGTCCGGCCAATTAGAAAATTACATTAAATATGTCGTGTTGGATTCCGCCTCACCCCTCTTCCCTTCCCCCAGTCGGGGCATGACCGGAAGCGTCCACAAGGGACCGTCCAATAAATGCATCATCTTATTATAGTGTTATCATTAGTCGGGAATATCGAAATTAGCTGCAGTCCGATTGGTCTTAATTACTGTGTGCCGGTGATGACGTATTATGGTGGTCAAGGCTTATCGGAATGGAGCGATTTCGCCAGTTTTAATTTTGCCTAATGCTCCTGCTAACAAATTTCGTTCGTAATTTGTAGATGGGCATATTTGAGAAATTCAGTTTGTATTATGGGTCAGATATTAAAATTATGTTCCTCTCGGGATTTAATGAAGGGAGTAATAACCTTTGCTACTACAGTAGATCAAACTTAGAGATTTGAAGGTTTTTGAAGGTTAGATTTAAAGGATAAACAGCCATCAGTGTTAGAATTTCTATTCTAAAATTATAGTAAAATATCCGGCAGGAGTTTCTCCATTCAATTATTCGTAAAGTTTACCTCAAAAAACAGTTTTTACCTTTACGGTTTCGAAAATGTTTGCAACTAGTATGGTGGGGGAAAAAAACTTGAATACAAAACTATACGTTTTTTTAACCACTTACAACTAGATTGGTTTCAAAACCGTAAAAAATGAAATTTAACTGGACATTGGAGCAAAGCTTTTCGATATTGGAGTTAAATAGTGGTTAAGTTGTGTTTCATCAAATGTACCATGCAATGTGGTTTAAATAGTTTATCTGATTGTTTTCCTTTTCGTAAGAGATGGGAAACACTGGACTTTTTGTGCTAAGCAGCTTTATGATGCTACCATCTATGGGTGCATGAGGGTATCCTATTCGTAGAGTCCAGGGTCACCAATTGGGGAGTACTGGATTATAGAGACTTTTCACGTGTTGAAGGGAATTTTGGAAATATTGTGGTGTCAACACTGGGACTCGAACCTTTCGTTCTGGCGGTCATGAGATTGACAGATTAGCCCTCTCGACTGTAATAAGTACTCACCTGCAAGTAACTAAGTGATTTCATATTAGGTTGGCCTAGTTGCTGCGATAAAATTCTAATTGTTTAACCGTATTAGGAGAAAGCAGTTAATAAACGGATTTTCTCACAGTTAACAGTTTGAATATCATCCTATTTATGGTTCTTTGACTGTATGGCTTGAACATGGTGAGAAAACGATTAAATAGATTGTTATCTTACCATTTTTTCCAAGAAATTTCTAAGATTGTATTTGTATTTATAAGCTGAGCTCTATTAGAATTTCTAAATTCAAAAATTAAAATTAAAAATTACATTTTTGTTTCTTAAATGCTTTTTTGTAGCTTTTACAAAACCTTTTTATTTCACCAGAAATCTCTAAATTCAATGCAGTTATGAGTTATATTGAAATATATAATAGCCCTAACCCAGAGCAGGAAATTTCAGTTCTAAAGGTACTAGCCAGGCTAAAAGTTTTGGCCTCCACAATATAATTTTTAAATGTTTACAGATGCAAAGTACCTTTTTGGTGTCCGAAACTGTAAAAGAATATAAACGAAAAAATGGAAACACGCATTTGTTTCAAAGTAATTATAATATTATTTCAAAATAAGGTTAACAATTTGAATATCACTAAAAGTCAAACGTAAAATGACAGAAATATTTTCTGTCAACTGCAACCCTGGTGTCAAACTCTGACTCTCAGACTCTGCCATTCTTTATTCACACTTTTTTACTATAGAGTCAAACACTTTTACTAACGTACTACACTGTAAAAAGTGGATGCTCAAACTTCACGAAATTTAATTTTCTTAGCTTTTTACAGAACCGTTTCCTGGTACACGCTCCGAACAAAAATTTTGCCAACAATTGACAAAATAACTATTTTATTTTATAAACGTCTTTGAATAATAGACCCAAATTAAGGTTCATGACTACTAATGTTCAATTACGTAGCCTTGTAATTTTAAAACCCAATACAGAAGCCAAGAGATCAAGTATTGGGAGAAATTTGCCTTCGTGGAGGACTTTTTTTGAGGGAACTTACCCGCATTTGCATTACATGGAGAAGAAGACCACGACAACCTCCCATGGTTAGCCTAACGGCAAGGGGTCCTATTTATTTTTCTTGGTGACAAAGCTACGAAAAGACAGCTTTAATAGTTTTTGTGTTAGGAGAAATTCCGCCAAAACGACGATTTTTTTAGAAGAATGTTTTAAACTTTTAAACTATTGTTAATTTTTAACTATAGACATTTTTCTTAGTAAGTAAGTACAGATAGTTTATAATTATAGCTTTGCTTCGAGTGCCAGGTACTCAAACTGCGCGTTTTTTCGTTTATTTATTTTAATTTTATTTTCCATATCAATCAAGTTAACATGGTTAACTCATTGAACACGATACAATGACTCATCTTGTGTCAGAAATATGGTTCAATTTAACAACTCATTAAGTTTAAATCGAAATCGTACGTACTTTGGTTCAAAGTATGAATATTATGGTTCAATATTCACCAGGCACTACTGTGAGATCAATGCGATTGAAGAAATAGGAAAACTATATACAAGTCGTACAAAAGCAAAACATTTTACAATTTATTCATTGATTGTAGTTAAATTTGCGATTTTATATTGCTTTATTGATGAGGACCCCAGGCTTGAACCGGTGACTTTCCCACCATACTCAGGTTTTCTACTAACTGCACTAAACCTTACAGCTAGTACAGTACATAGTAGTCCTGTTACTTAGAATTGTTGTAACAATAAATGTGATAGAGTTTGATCATTATAGGTTAATAGGCTAAAAGAAAAGAGATGAATTTGTAAGCCTACACAAATCAAAATTCTTCATGGCCCCATAAAAAAATTTTGTTGGTGTATTTTGGTTTCAGTGAGATTCATGACGGTCCAACATCATTTAATGGTCACCATCATCCAACATTTTTCATCCAAAGTGTTCATGGTTTTTGATATGCGAACAAACTTCCATCATTCTATGATGGAAAATGCAACTTTAATACTATGATGGTTAACCATCAAGAGAAGTTTGACTCTCATGGGCCAACAATCCATGATGATCTGTGATGGTTCATGATGGTTCCAACTATACCTTTCCATGATGGTTTAATGTGAATTCTTGTTGGTTCTCAGGAATATACCATCAGAACAATTTGGTTTGTTTTTATGTTAGGCCATCATAAATCAGTCCCAATTCCTACATTGGGATGGTGGTGGTTTAGGATAGTTCCAACATTTGATTTTTAAAATACTATGATGTAAATTCGGGATGGTTCAAACATGAACAAACCATCAAAACAAGCTGCTATTCTTATGTTGGACAATCATAAATTAGTCCGAATTCCTACATTGAGGTGATGGTTACTTATGTTGGCTACCATCAAAAAATATTATGGTTCATGAAGTAATTATTGATGGTTACCATCAAGATTATGTTGGTCCATCTATAGAAAACCATTTAAAATTTTAACTTAGGTATTAGCTCAAAATATGAAACTATGTCGATCAACGTTTATATACTGTGTAAGTGACATAACTTTACTTAAAAATTCCGGGAACATAAAATAAATGTAAATTCTTTTACTTCGGCTATTAAATATACTGTATAAAGTTGAAAACTATATAAAAACAAACGCTGTTTGAGAAACATGTCTTTTCGTGTTATAAATCTTTTTTCTTTTTTTAAATTATTTTATTCAAGGCAGGCACAGAACTTTCGTTCTTCACCTGGGAAGATGCCCGAAGTGTTGCTCATTTAACGTTGCCCAGTGTGCACCTGTGTGCCTAAATCATGGAGGCGAGCAACCTAACCCCCGCACACTGTCACAGATACCCGCTCATAGGGTGGGCCACATTCACACAATAGAGAACAACACAGAGAGAGAAACATTCCATGCCTTGAGCGGGAATCGAACCCACAACAATTGGCTTCACAGTCAGGCACGCTGACCACTCGGCCGTCTGCCGGTGCTATAAATCATGATCTGTTCATCCAAGAATGACAAGTGCTTACAATATTCTTATCAAAATTAACATAAATTGCTTCAGAGGTTAGTAATACAGGGATATTCTTAATCATCATCTTTAAAATAAAGAATAATTGTCAAAATATTTAATGTTACGAGAAGGAGAAGAGAATTATCAAAATCTGATAAATCATTATCGAAGTCAGTCACAGTGAAGATAGGAATAAAAGTAGCGAAATAATTTTGATTGTTAGATGTTATTGAATGATGAGTAAATACATTTGAAAGGTCCAACCTGCAATCAAACGTATTTTCGTTCTTTTATTCTTACCTTCACTGTGATTCTTCATCCCAGTAATGATTCTTCAAATTTTAAACTCTTTCGGTTTTTCCAATTTTGACCAGTTTGATTGCCAAATGAAACTGTAAAGAGAATAAATGTCTTTATTAGAAAATGTCGAGGGACAATCAAATTAATTTGATGCTCTTAAGCTCACCTTCAGTGTGTTAAATCACCCAAAAGATACACCTGCTTCTCATAAGTAAATTTGTTTTAGTTCAATTTTGACAAGGATATTAAAAATATATATGAAGGGTTATGATTTCGGAATAGTTTGTTGATAAAGTCAATCAGTTTGAAAAATGCAGTTTTTAAATATTTATGTTTAAGTTAAGATATGTTAAGTTACCTTAAATTGTTAAGTCATGCTAAGTATGCTAAATTATATTAATTAAGTTATGCAAAGTATGATATGTTAAGTATGTAATTTTGAGTTATGTTAAATATGTTAAGTTACGTATGCTAAGTTCGAAATAGTTTGTTGAACAAGTCAATCAGTTTGAAATACGTAGTTTCTAGATTTGTTGTATGGTTAAGTAAAGTTTTGCTAAGTATATTCAATGAAGTTAACTATTTTAAGTTCCGAATAGTTTGCAAATCGATTAATCAAATTGAAAAATCTTTTTTCTAGATTTGTTATATGGTTAAGTTGTTATGTTAAGTATGTTCAATGAAGATAAGTATCTTAAGTTCGGAATGGTTTTTAAATCGATTAATCAAATTGAAAAATCTTTTTTCTAGATTTGTTATATGGTTAAGTTGTTATGTTAAGTATGTTCAATGAAGATAAGTATCTTAAGTTCGGAATGGTTTTTAAATCGATTAATCAAATTGAAAAATCTTTTTTCTATATTTGTTATATGGTTAAGTTGTTATGTTAAGTATGTTCAATGAAGATAAGTACCTTAAGTTCGGAATGGTTTTTAAATCGATTAATCAAATTGAAAAATCTTTTTTCTAGATTTGTTATATGGTTAAGTTGTTATGTTAAGTATGTTCAATGAAGATAAGTATCTTAAGTTCGGAATGGTTTTTAAATCGATTAATCAAATTGAAAAATCTTTTTTCTAGATTTGTTATATGGTTAAGTTGTTATGTTAAGTATGTTCAATGAAGATAAGTATCTTAAGTTCGGAATGGTTTTTAAATCGATTAATCAAATTGAAAAATCTTTTTTCTAGATTTGTTATATGGTTAAGTTGTTATGTTAAGTATGTTCAATGAAGATAAGTATCTTAAGTTCGGAATGGTTTTTAAATCGATTAATCAAATTGAAAAATCTTGTTTCTAGATATTTATATTTAAGTTCTGCATAAAATGTGCTTAACTAATTTCTATAACATACATGCATAAAAAGTGATAATCTCACATTAAAATTTCCTGAATATTTTCTTAAAATGGGCATGCTTTTAGATTATACATATTAAAACAAATATAGAATTTGTTTTATTGGTTTTAATATGCAAAATTTATTATAACTGTAGGTTATTTAATTATTAAACTGTGTAAGTTGACCATTTGAGGTTCATTGCTTTTGTGGTCAACTTATACAGATGGATATTTTCTTAAAATGGCTAATTTTTAAAATATACATTGAAATAAATATAAAATTTATTATTGCATTCCGTTATTTAAATATTAAGCTGAGTAAGTTGATCACTTGCGGTTCATTACTTTTGTGGTCAATTCGTACAGATACAAAAAAGTGAACGTATTCATAAGATGATAATATGACTTTAAAAATGTGGGAAAAATCTTCCTAAAATAACATGTTTTCAGATTATACATTGAAATAAATATAAAATGCATTATTACAGTGTGTTATTTATTATTAAACTGTACTGATTGATCAATCGCTGTGCATTGCTTTTGTATTCAAAATAAATAAGTGGTCAACCTATACTGAAAGCTCAATCAGTATTTTTTAGCCTGTCTTATTGTATTTTTTGATATAACGTGTTATGCCCACATTTCTTATATACTACGAATCAGAAATTAAAATAAACCTACCAAATTAGTTTATTAACATGACTTTTGAATTTTATTTGCTACATACTTAAGAAATTAAATTAAGTAAAGTTAAGTAATAAAGTAAAGTTAAATTAAGTTGGGAAATTAAATTAATTAATTAAAGAATGAATACAGCGGAAACTTTCAAGCCTTTAACATTCATGAGGACCCTCAATTCAAGACCAATCACTGAATGCATGATGTTTTTTATATGATGTTTTGCAAGTGATTATGAAATTACTTTTCGATTTTTGAAATACATGTATTTTTTTAAAATTTTTATTTTAGTTTTTAAAATTTATATTGTTTTATTTTAAATCAATATACGCTATTTTAATTATTTTCTTAAGAATTAACTTCTTCGAATGAGATTACTCTCTTCGATATTTACGTCGATTTATTTATTAAAAAAATAAAATAATAAATAAATGAATAATTTTTGCTCTACAATTTCCATAAGAACTTAATATTCGAATATTATTTCAATTTTTTTTTTTTATCTTCGAGTTACTTACAATTACAAAATAAAAAAATAAATAAAAAAAGAGAAATATAATTTAGTTTTTTTTATCGAATTTCCACAATAATTTATTATTTGAGTAAAAGTCCATACATTTTTAGATTTGATTTTTATAAAAAGCAACAATTTAAAAGAAATTACCTTTTTTCAGTTTCCATGTGTTATTAATTATTATTAATTATTATTATTAATAATTATTAATTATTATTATTAGTAATTATTAATTATTATTACTAATTATTATTAATAATTGATTATTAATAATAATTAATTATTATTAATAATTATTAATTATTATCAGTTATTATTATTAATTATTATTATCAATTGTTACTACTTATTAAAATAATGCAGACGTTATGCATTTATTATGAAGAAAAGAAAAAAACCTTTTTTTTCCCTTCACTTTTCCTCTTGTAAAATTTTAATAGAAAAAATGGCAAATTTCTTAAATTTATTAAATAGTTGTTAAATTTCCAATTATTTTCCATTATAAGGATTTTATATTTGAATCGAAATTAAGAATCTCCACTTTCAATTATGCCACCATTGGTCATTTAAGCCTTTAATTAATACCAAGCGTGATTTATTTGCAATTGATGAATAAAGAATAAATATTTCATCTGTATTTAATTTATGTTGATTGAGCTTTTAGTTACGACTAATTAAAATTTAGCACCACATAAATTAACGGATCGCTTTTATAGACTCTGCAGGGAGTATAAACCCAATGCAGAAGATTATTGCTATTTAAGAGGCCATACACGTTCTATGCTAATGAGCAACTATAAATCTTTCTCGTCGATGCAGAATTCGGAATAGGGCATTATTATTTCAATTAAGTATTTACTTCCGAAAATACTTAAATCAAATTGAAAAGAGAGAGAATATTAAATGGAAATGAACAAAGATTTCAGAATAATTTTAACATTTTCCTCAAATTAATGGAGAAAAACTAAAATTTGAAATATGGTATTGATTTGTGATAACTGATTGACTGTGACAACAGATTCTTCATATAATATTTTTTAAATCAATTAAATAACATTAATTATAAATCAAATAGAAGAGATAGTCAGAAAATATTACGTGGAAATAAATACATATTTTAAAATAGTCTCAACATTTTCCTTAATTAAATGGAGAAAAATTGAAATTTGAAATGTGATATTGATTATAATGACTACGTGATCCAATTTTATTTATTTGTTTCAATCATATTTTTAAAATCAATAAAATTCCATTATTTATAAATAAAATTAAAAAAATAGAGGAAAATATATTAAATGAAAATGAATCAAATTTCAAAATAGTCTCAACACTTTTCTTAAATGAATAGAACAAAAATTAAACTATTTAAAATGTGATATTGATAATAAGGACTGTGTTGCAGATCTTAGACATTTGTATCACTGATATATTTGAAAGCAACAAATTATCATTAATTATTAAATCAAATTGAGAAATAAAGGAAGAAAATATTATATGGAAATGAATGAAGATTTTAAAACAGTCTCAATATTTTTCTCAAATAAATGGAGAAGAATTTAACTATTTGGAATGTGATATTGATTATAATGACTATGGTATCCATTTTTTTACTTGTTTCATATTTTTAAAATCAATAAAATATAATTGTTTATAAATCAAATTGAAAAAGAGAGGAAGAAAATAAATTTAAAAGAATTAAGATTTTAGAATAGCCTTAACATTTTCCTGCGATGAACAGAGAAAAATTTAACTAATTTGAAATGTGATATTGATTATAATGACTGCGAGCTCTGATTTTTTTTATTTGAGTGAATCATATTTGTGAAATCATAATTGTTAAACCAAATTAAAAAGAGGGGAAGAGAATATAAAATAAAAATTAAAAAAAGAATTTAGAATAGCCTGTACATCTTCTTGAAATGAATAGAGAAAAAACGAACTATTTGAAAAGTGGTAATGGATGCACAGTTCACTCACATTAATGTGACCACCAGGCAAAAGCGAAAAACCACTTTTAGCTGAGCGAACCACGACGATTAGGTTTTTGAAGATGTTCACTAATATGCTGAGCCATGCCGACTCCAGTGTCGTGGCTATCTGCCCTCGGTAACGTTTCATGGCAAGAACAACCCGACCGAACTATTTAAAGAAAATATTCTTCGATCATTCAAAAAGTGAAAAGGTGAAAAGTGAGTGATTATTTTCACTCAATCAACTAAACATAGCTAAAATAAAAAAGGAAGAAGAGAGTAAGGAACTGTTTAGATTAGAAAGAACGTTTAAATTATAAATCAAAAGTTAATTGCTTAGCAGCTTTAAAAAGCATGCATCATTATTTTTTTTCCAACTCCCATACGACGCCGAATTTCAAAATTAATTTTTTCGACCTACAATAAAGCATTTTTTCTACTTCATAAACTGTCAAAGAAAATAACTGAAAAAAAGGTAAGCAATCAAATTTTTAATTTTTATTACCAAAGAAGTTTCATTACTTTAATCTCTCCTTACTTACAACACATAACAAATTTGTCTAATGGCAACTGTATTCCAGATACGATGTTTCATTTTATTAAAAATCCGTGAAAGACTTTTTAACTTATTCCACCTAGTTTGGGGAGGGTAAAAAAAAAAAACACCCCTTTTCTGCCCCGTTTACTTTAAGAGCCATATTCAATAGCCCCAGTATCTGGCGAAGAATTTTCTGTGATTAAATTAGCAAGCCAAAGGACATTTCCATGAGTTTTCGCCAGAAAAGGCCTTGTGTTCGATGGCTGAAAAATCCTCTACTCGCAACCGTAACTCGCTATCCTCACTTTCTACTTTAGATTACACGAGCTTTTATACGGCATTCGTTCTGGCGTGAAGCGTCTTTCCCCTCCCTCCCTCCAAACTCCAATAGAATTTTTTATTTCATGCCCCCCCCCCCCAAACGGTTTTCGCTTTTGTAGCTGAGAACAATTCCTACTCAATATTCAAAAGTCAGGAGAAACAGCATGTACCGAAAAATTGGGTAGACCCCCGTCTTCCAATTACTCATACTGATCGTAGGGGAAGTGGGTAAACACAAGCAGTTTAGCGACGAATGCCTATTACACACCCACTGCCCATCCTCCTCCTCTCTCTCTCTCCGAATTTAAATGGAAAGACCTCTTCCAGTGGAAGACATATTTGGTCACAGAATTTCTAGTCAAATAACGTTGATTGTTTTCGCTTTTCCTCATTTGAAAATAATACTTTGAATTACAGAAAAATATTTAGAACTACAATGTAAAAAACATTTTGGAAAGAAATAACGGTAGAAAGTACATTCACCCTGAGTGCAACATTCCCAGATCTTTTACCGTAAAATCTATTTTTTACCTAAAATTTTTATACCGTTATTTTTGCAGTATTTATTTAATTAGAATGATTTAGTCATTTTATGTTTTTCCGCATCGGTAATTTTTTTTAAAAATATTTATCTGATTACAGTGATTTAGTGATTTTACAGTAAATATTACTGCAAAAATTACGGTATACCAGATTTTTTGTTCTGTAAAATCTTATAGTAAAATGATTTTCGCGGTAAAAAGTATTGAATTTTGGTATTTTTTACCTTAATTTTATCCTGAATTTGTGTACGTTTTTGTAAAATAATTTAATATTGCAGTAACTAGTAGTAATACTTCAGTAAAGTAACTTTTTTTAGAAGGCAAAACTCCTCCCCTTAACAGCATAATAAACGTTTTCATCATTATTCTATGCTTAAAAAATATGTTTAAGAAATAAAAAATGTAAGTTTCTTAAACATTTTTAAAAATGTTTTTAATGTGATGATTCATGGATAGGATGTTCGGAAACACACATAATGTAAAAGATCTTTAACTAATAGACTGTTAAATGCGGATAATTCGGATGCGATTAATCAAAAAAATAATATTAGAAACTATGAATAAAGCTACTGAACGAGAATAAAACCCATAATGAACATACTGCAGTTTTTTGGTTCTATAAACAAGAACATTTTTCAGTGTCAAAACATAGGATGACGTTAATTGTTTGTGATGATATGTCATTTTGTGTTTCCACACTAAAGAAGGTTCTTATTTATAAAAGCGAAACTACAATCGTGCCATTATTTGTGCCTTAATCACGTTGGTTTGCTTTTATACTACTAAATATAAATTATTTTCATTTTAATAGATTAATAATTAATCTGAAATTACTCGAAACAAATTATTAGAAACTATGAAAAAAGCCAACCAAATTAAATAAAGCACAAATAATGGCATAAAACTAGATTTCGGTTCTATAAACAATAACCTTCCTCAATGTCGGAACACAAAATGACGTTTTTTTTTTGTATTGCGACGATATGTCATTTTGTGTTTCGACATTGAGGAAGGTTATTGTTTATAGAACCGTACCATTATTTGTGTTATTCACGTTGGTTAGCTTCATTCATTTGTAGGAAGAAGTATATCTAAACTTAAGTATATCAACACTTCTAAAATTAAAACTATCACATTCTTCGCGATAAATGACATTAGGAATGAAGAACGTTAATAACATTTCTTTTGCAATATTTTTCTTTTTAAATGGCTGATAAATAAATATTTCTCAGCCATTTAAAGAAGAAATTGCAAACTGCCCCAGAAGCAAGACCTTTATGTACCTTCGGATGTATCGCATCAGAGCCAGATTTCCACGTGGAAAGAGCCCAGGGCCCCTCATTTAAGGGCCCTCAACTGTTATTGTATAAAATTACGAATTGCAATTTCTAATCCTAATCCCGGAGAAAGTGTGAAGGGAAGTTACAGAAAAATATTCTGATAGCCGTTTTTCGTCTTTTTTAAAGTTGTCCAATTATTCGGATTTTCCGTTATCCAAATCAGCATTTGTCCCGATTTTTCCAGATAATTGGAGCTCCACTGTGATATTTTTATTTATTTATTCATTATATGAATGGACTTTAAGCTTGATTGAGATAAGCGCGAATAACTTTTACCAAAATAAATAAGAAGAGAGGAAGAAGAAGTCCAGAGGAAGGAGTAGGAAAATTGAAACTTCTTATAAATGCTTTTAACAATGACATATCATGTTTTACTAAAATGATCCAAAAGCAAACTGATTTTTAAAAAAATATAATAATAAGTATCAAGTCAAAATTCAGGCATTAAAGCTGACAATACGTTATAATTAATTGTAATAATACATCATTGTTATAATAAATTTAATATTTGGATATTTAAAAGATTATAACGTATTAGAACGCCCATTTGTACGAAAAGGTAACGAAACTATTAAAAATTATGCATATGTTGAACCCTAGATCACACAGTCTGAATGAGGTATCATTATTTTCTCATAACAAAAAGCATTTCAAAACCTTTTCTTCTATAGGCAAATCAAATTAAGCTTAATTGATTTATAAATTCATATTGAAAAAAAAAAAGGAAAATAGGAAAAAAAAAAATAATTCTCTTTAAAGTGCTTAGATTTTTTTTCTCTCACCACGACATTAATAACATACTATTAAAATACTATGAAGTCTATTAAAGTACTATTAAAATGCTAAAAATATTATAAGATACTATAAAATATTATATCTTACTATAATGCCATCTTAAAGTCATAATTAGTAATAAAAATAATGCGAATGTTGCCATCATAGATTATTATAAATAGCCACAGTTTCATAGTAGAAAACTCTCTCCTATATTAAGCTTAAGATATGATAGTCATAGAAACATGTCATATAAAAATATGCAATGTTAAAAACAAAATCAGTTATTTACATATTATCAGTTAACAATTAATCAACACTGCAATGACTGCAACAATTAGTATTTCACTATTATTATTTTATGTATTGGAGTTATTATCCAATATGGGATGTTTCGTATTGACTACCTTTAATGTATGTTTCTAGAATCCTCGTAAGAAAAGAAATAAAAAAAAAAGTATGCCCTTGAGTAGTCTCCAATATTTAATTAAGGAAAAAAAAACGCATCGAAACACTATTCAAGAACGCAGCACTAAAAATGTTAAATCCTGTTTGACTACCAGAAGAAACTGATGAGAAGAGAGTTGAAAGGTGATCACCTGATAATGAGTAAGCACGAATAGGTAGCCATATTTTTAATTTTTAGCTTTTCAATCAGCTTAAAATTAGAAATTTACATGCATTTCTCTTAAATTTTTTAGTGATTTTTTGAAGTAATAAGCTCCTTTTTTAAAAGTAAAACACTTCTACAACAACCAAAGCTAGTGTTAGATATAGAATTAATGGCTCGAAACCTAGATTAAGTCTCTATAATTTTAAAACCAATGACATAGTAGCAATGCGGTCATCATTTCACCGACAATCTTAGCTTTTTATAGAAACTGGTACCCATTTGCAAAAAGTTGGGAAAACTTCACGTCACCTCCAGGGTTGGAACTCCGGTTCTGCACAATAACAATTCAGTATCATAACCACTGTGCAATTGGGCCTCAATACTTTCTTACTGGATGAAATAAACAAAAAGGAGAAAAAAATAAGAAGACAATCGAGCCTCAGTAGTGATTATTTGTATTTATTAGCTATTTATTATTAGCTATATTAGGTCAATGACCTAGCGTTGGTCAATGACCAACGTTAGGTCATTGACCATTAGAACATTAGGAAACGGGCTCTCTAATGTTTCTAGACATTAAATCATTCAATGCTGAATGCATGCTCAGATTAACAACAATTATGACTTGCCTCGAATAACAGAAAACATAATCAGGTGTTTTAATTAATGCCTCAAATAACATAAAACATAGTCAGGTGTTTCAATTAATTTACCGAATAATATAAAACATAGTCAGGTATTTTAAATAATGCCTCGATTAACATAAAACAAAGCCAGGTGTTTTAAGTAAATTAAACTGCAACAATTAGACCCAAATGCAATTGTGTCTAGTCAGAAATTTAAACATGGTTACATCAGCTACACAGAATGAATACCGGTCGCAGGGAAATTCACAAAGCTCTCAGTGGGGTGCAACGGAACAGTCAGTACACTTTGAATAACGATAAATTCCCTACGGTGATTTTTTTTATTACCGGTCATGACCCTCCCCCCCCATTTTGGGGTTTGTGGCTATCAACTTCATATCCTTATAATTATGAAGAGGTGGTAATTCTGAAGAGGTTTTGTATAATTTGGTTTTCCAAGGCCGATAAGGTAAGAACTGAAGCTAGGCAAAGCAGCGATGCCAAGGCCTAATATTTTCTTTTTATTTTCACCAACGCATATTCTTAAAATATGTTTTTCCATTATATTATTTTAAATATTTCATGTTCCTTATGATTAACTTATTCAAAATTACTTTTTTTTCTGGAGATTTTATTGTAAACGTGAATACTGAAGAAGGAAAAGAATGTCGTGAATTATTCGGAAATGAATATTGGCTAGAATTAAAAACCAATCCAGCCTATTGTACAACGACAAGGTAAGAAATATTATTTGATGCAGTTTTTATGACGCATGACTTGAAATGTTATGGTGTTTGTGAAATTATGATCAGCTCTACGTTCCACTCTGTTCTATCGAAAGTTATACAAATAAAAATAAATGATTTAATAAAAAACCATTTGAACAATGGGGGACTTTTGATCACAATTTTTCTTATGTAATATACTGATAATTATTTATTACTGATTTTTTCTATCTTCATGAATCTTTAATCTGTAGAAACAACACGCAATGAATCCAATAAAATTTTACCACATGGTCCCTTGTCTTAACATTCCGAAAAAAATTCAACTAACATGAGAAACCTGTAAGACTTCTTCACCGCAAGGTTAGTCTCTTGTCGGAGAAAAGAAGCAACGGGATGAAAAAGGCAATAAATTAAACTCTTCTGAATTCGAAAATTATTCTCCGAATATGAGAAACCTGTAAAACTTCTTCACTGCAAGGTTAGTCTCTTGTCGGAGAAAAGAAGCAACGGGATGAAAAAGGCAATAAATTAAACTCTTCTGAATTCGAAAATTATTCTCCTAATATGAGAAACCTGTAAAACTTCTTCACCGCAAGGTTAGTCTTTGTCGGAGAAAAGAAGCAACGGGATGAAAAAGGCAATAAATTAAACTCTTCTGAATTCGAAAATTATTCTCCTAATATGAGAAACCTGTAAAACTTAACTGCAAAGTAGAGGTTAGCCTCTTGGTGGATGAAACAAACATGTGAGAAGGAAAATCAAGAAATTCAAATCGCTTGGTAATATTTCTTATTTGTATAATAGTAATATTCTCGTGAAATAAAGTAACTTTTTATTGCCGTTATGGAGACCATGACCATTTCACACTTTTCTTTACTGTTTGTATAATAATTGAACTCTACTTTTACCTTTCTATTGGAATTGTTATTATTTATTATTAATATTTATTAAATTAATTAATATTTATATTTTAGAACAAAAAAAATAATTTTACTTGTTACTACTTTGTTTAAATATTCCTAGTAAACGAATAATTTATTCTTAGGGACTGGATCGTACGTTTAAATTTTTCCACCGACATTACTATTTATGATAATATAGATTTTATCAATGATAATTACCACGTAATAATTATTTGTTCGAAATTTTTTAATTAATTTGAAATTTAATAGTAAATTTAATTTCATTTAGTATTTTAAAATCGATATTTGAATAAACTTGAATATTCATATAATCTTAAGTAAGTTTGGAAATTAATTTTCTTTTACAGAAATTTAGTGTTGTTTATATATCATTTTAATTTCATTGAGATACAGTTTCTTAATACACTACATATTTTGTAATGCAATTATGTGTAAAAAATTATGTTTCAGATAGAACTTTTTATTTTTCATTAGTTTATTTTTTTTCTTAAGTGAACTTTTTAAGAGTTTATAAGGGCTTTTTCTTGCTATTGCGTGCATTTTTAAAGACTTTTTATGTCCGCAAAATCTGATTTTCAGTTATTACTTCTCAAACCTCAATGGATAAAAAAAATCTCAAAGTTGCAGTCATACTATGAGACCTTTATATATTATGAGAATACTATAATTCAAATAAAATTAAATAACATTTGAATTATAGTATGAATAAAAAAATTCATCAGGTTATTTGAAACATAAATAGGAGAAAATTAACAACGATTAATTTTTTTTCATTCTATGAATTACATAAGAAAATAATTTTTAATTAAAATGCAATGCATTGATAAATTTAATAAATTAAATTGAAATTATAAAAAAATATTATTATTATGCATTTCAATCATTGTAAATCAAATCGCGCATTAAAAAATTAGTCTTTAAACTGTTGAGTACAATTTTTCCGATTAACTTAAAAATTACAAATCAATCAGAATGAATCAAGTCATGTTAAACAGTATAAGAATAATCAGATTATTTCGAATCCTCCTAAATAGGACATAAAATCATAATGAGTATTTAAATACAAAATACATTATTCTGATTAATCTGGTGAGTACATTATTCCGATTAACCTAAAACCAACAAATCAATCAGAATGATTCGAGTCATGTTAAACAGCTTAAAATAATCAGAATAGTTCGAATTCTCCTAAATATGACATAAAATCAGAATGAGTATTTTAAATATAAAATACATTATTCCGATTAATCTGGTGAGTACATTATTCCGATTAACCTAAAACCAACAAATCAATCGGAATGATTCAAGTCATGTTAAACAGCTTAAAATAATCACATGATTTCGAATCTTCCTAAATATGACAGAAAATCAGAATGAGTATCTTAAATATAAAATACATTATTCCGATTAACCTGGTGAGTAAATTATTCCGATTAACCTAAAACTAACAAATTAATCAGAATGTTTCAAATCATAATCAGAATAGTTCGAATCCTAAATATGATATAAAAATGGAATGAGTATTTTAAATATAAATTCAAATAAAAAAAATATTGTATTTTACCCATATAAATTTGGAAATTTTATCAATTAGAATTAACATCTTAATTAGTGTGAAGAAATTAAACAAAATTCAAATCATTCTTAAAAAGTAGTGCTGGTGGCAAATCATGGCCGACTTTTTCAATCACTCCTTATTCCACCTCAGACCTCAAGGGACCCTGTATCTCTTACCCTGGAACCACCCCCTGTATTTCATGAATCTTTCAATCAATCGAACCCTATTTCTTTACCCGCAAGCTATGAAAGGGGGGTGGAAAGCAATCGAATTAACATCTTTTCATTATCGCATTTACGAACAGTCTGTCCAGATGGGTGAATGAGGGGGAATATTTTGAGGGATCGGGGGGCAATTAACGAGATGAAGACGATTGTGAAATAATACACCTTCTGCGCCACGTCGCTTTTAAGAGACGCGTGTCCCTGTGTGCAAAAAAAAGCAGTCCCTATTCATTACATGGTTGAGTGGTGGGTGGCGACCGATGAAAAATGGTTGACATAAATTGTTCATGTTGTGGCGAGAAAATTTATGGGATATTAATATGGGGTCTTGCTTTGTGAGGAAGTTTTATATTCGATGACTTCTATTGTCAAGGAGTGTAATTACTTCTTTTTTGAAAAAAAGTTGTGCCGTGTGCTTGGAATTCAGCTTGTTTGTAATGCTAATTTATTTTATTCTCATTCCCTTTTTTTAGTTTCCTTATCAGGTATTAATGACTATTTTGGTGAATCTATTAATTTTTTTTAAAAATAAAAAATGGAAAGATGATGCCAGATGGTTTAAAAGTGAATAAATAAAATAATGACCTCTGACAGAACTCAAAACACTTCTTTATATTAAAACTATATTCTTTTAATAATATTGCTTCATCTTAATGTTACGATGAGCACTGTTAAAAATTTCGGATCAAATTACAGTACGCGCACTTTGGGTGTATCATCAGTAAATTCAATTTTACATTAAATTCATTTTTACGGTAAAATATTATACCATAATTTTTATAATAATATTTATTTCAATAAAATGATTTAGTAATTTTTCAGTAAATATTATTGTAAGTATTACGGTATATTAGATTTTTTGTTTCCGTAACATGTTCCGATAAAAATAGATTTTAAGGTTAAAAGTACCAGTACCCTGTGTACCGATACTTTTTATAGTGATTTGATCTCGAATTTTTCACAGTGTGGGAAAAAACATTGTGTATTAATTATTCGCCTTTTTTTTCATAAAAGTAACATTAAAATAATTTTGCAAACTTCTTTGAATTTTCATTACATTGTTTTTCTATTCTAATTCATTCCCTTCTGAATAATTTTTTTTTTGTTACGTTGTATTTCTTTTTCTTAAATAAATTAATTTCATTTATGAACTGTGCCAGATGGTTTTTAAAGTAATTAAGTCAAACAATGATCTCTGTCACAACTCGAAAAATTGTATTCTTAATATTAAATAAAAAATTGAATTCTTTATAATAAAAATGTATTCTTTTAATAACATTTTTGCACCTAAATTTTTTTCGATATGGGGAAAAACATTATTCTTTATTTTATTCTTATTCATTTATACTTTTTTGTCAAGTGTAATACTTAGATAATTTTAAAAACTTTTTGTAAATGCCAATTAAATTTATTTTATTTTAATTTAATCGATTCCTTTTTTCTCGATTTTTTTTCATTCAGTTGCTTTTTACTTTTTCTAAATGAGTGAGAATTCTATTTTAAGTGAGAGTTATCCTCCTTTTATAAATAAACAAACACATTACTAAACCACAACATTAAAACATAAAAACTTTAAAGTATTTAGTAATTATACCCGAAAAAAATTCAAACTATTTTTCTCCAAAAATTCGTTTTTCTTATTCTGTATAACATGTTTCTCCAACCACCATTTTCTTAACGCATATATAATATCTTATCCTTATTTGTTCGTCCATCTTCCATGATCGTATCTCGTATATAACGTGTATCATATCTCATATCTTTACCTGTTCTTTGATCTTCCATATTCTTAACTCATATAACATGTATCATATCCTTACCTGTTCTTCAATCTTGAATATAATATTATCGCATATATAAGTTGTATCATATCTTATATCTTTACCTGTTCTTTCATCTTCCATATTCTTAACGCATATAACATGTATCATATCCTTACGTGTTCTCCCATCTTGAATATAATATTATCGTATATGTATCACATCATTACTTGTTCTTCCATCTTCCATAATCTTATCGAGTGTATAACATGCATTTCATCCTTACCTGTTCTTCCATCTTCCATAATCTTATTGCATATATAACCTGTATCATATCATATTATTACCTGTTCTTTTATCTTCCATATCATCTTATTGCATATATAACATATATCATATCTTTACATGTTCTTTCACCTTCCATAATCTTATCATGTGTATTACCTGTTTCGTAAATAGTCCCTTAATATGTAGTTCAATATGTAACCCTTAATATTTAGTTTTAAAACCTAACAAAACAGAGCCGGGATGGCTCAGCAAATAGAGTGCTCGCCTCCAAATGAGGTAACCCGGATTCGAATCCCAGCGATGGCTGACCATTGCGAATTCCACACCCAGCTCACATCAACCACAGTGCTGAAGTAAAATATCCTCAGTTGTAGTCGGATCATGGGCTAGACTCCCCTTGCCGTCGTGCTAACCATGGAAAGTTCTTGTGGTTTTCCACTCCGTGTAACGCAAATGCGGGTTAGTTCCATCAAAAATTCCTTCACGAAGGCAAATTTCTCCCGATACTTGATACGGGAGCTCCCCTGTCTTCCGGATTGGTTTTAAAATTACAAAGCTACAGAGTTGAACATTAGTAGTCGTAAACTGAAAATTCGATCTGCTGCTCAATGAAGGTTATAAAATGAAACAACATGGCAGATTTGATTGCATGAGAAAATAGAAAAGAGTTGAATCAGTACTATCAGAAACACGTTCATTCTTAGCTAAACTTTATATTGAAACGGCACCCGGTGGCTGAGTGGTAGTGCTTCGCACTCCCGTGGCACAGGTCCTGGGTTCGATCTTCGGGCCGGGCAAGGTTGACTCAGCCTTTCATCCCTTCAGTGAGTCGATAAATAACCAAGCATGTTTGGGAGGTAAACACTGGGGGTTTCGCGTTGCGCTGACCACCTAACCGGAACATCTGCTCCTGCAACCCAGATCTCAAGCTCAAGAAAACTGAGATGGACACAGTAGGTCTTGGCCATCTATGGCCTGTTGTGCCACTGAGTTTAGTTTTATATTGATACAGCTGAATATTTTAGTTACAACCAAAAATGAAAATATCAGAATATCAATCAAATCATGAGAAGAAACTAAACCACCAAAAAAAGAGAGTAAAAAACAATTATTAAATATGTATCTTTTTAGCCTTGAAACCTCGAAATAAAATTTATGATTTGGCATCGTATCTGAAACTATCTTCAATTCTAACTGCTACGGATGACATATTTGAGTCAATTTAAAGTAGATACTTATTTTCAAGGGATGCTTATTTTGATATACTGTAAAAATATCTCAAATCACAGAAGATTTCTTAAAAAAATATTTCTGCAGTCAATTTTCACGGCGTCTGCTTATTTTTCTTAGTCCGACGCCATTTATTTATTTTGCATGGGTTAACTGAGCCTAGCTGTAGATGTAGCAATCTATTGGCGAATCTATAAATCTATTGGCGAATGTTATCGTCTGTAAGGTATATAAATCTTTGACAGTGAAAATATTTATGGCAAAGAAACTATTGAAACATTTCCGTTTTATAATAAATCACTCTACACTTTCTATTGTCATTATAAGCTTTATATTTTCGGTCTCCATTAGTGAATAATAAATTCATTCAGTATATTTAATCTCGCAAAGTCGTGAATATACCTGTATATATATATATATATATATATATATATATATATACAATATTACAATTTATAAAAATTTTTGGAGCAATTGGAATGCGTTTCTAATATTGTACTATTTCTTGTACGTGAAACTTACAGCATCAGTGCACTTTTTGATGTGAAATATAAAATAAAAATAATAAAATGAAAATATTGATACTCAACTTAAATCTGCATTATGTTTTCCTTTGTTACGAATTCTCAAATATAGTTAGATAAAAAAAATAATTAGCCTGAAAAAATCATCGCATTTTTATCTCTTACATTATGTTACTAATATGTAATATTAATTATTTTTTACACTATTTATTATAATAAAAGATACAATAATTTTCTCTCTGTTTAACTATTAAAGAAAACTTGTAATCTTTCATTAAATCTACTTTCCGATCTCACAATTTAATATCGGAAACCAGATATATATCGGATTTATATAATATCAACACCAGATTACTTTTTTAATGTTCTTAAGGTAATATCAATATAAAGTATTGTGTATGTCTTGTTGATAAATGTGAACTAATAATAATAAATAATTTTAAAACAAATTAACATGTGTCTCTGTTACTCTTTGTTTCACACTGTTACTATAAACGGGGTAACAGAATAGAAAGGTAATGGAGGGAAAAAAGAAACTGCAATTCAATTTACTTGGATATTTATTATATAAAACTGAACTGATTATGTGATCTTATCATTAATAGAATTAAATGAATATTAAAAAAAAATCAATTTTATTCCCAAAAGGTTATTTGTAATCTTATCATGTACTTTTAAAAATATCCCTAAAATAGACGAGTCAGATTTTAATAAGAAAAAAATTTATTTTTATAAATTAATAAAAATTTATGTCGAATATATTCAATAATCTTCTAATACTTGACATTAATGGGTTAAAATTATATTTTTATGAAGTACTTTAAAGAAGTAATAAATGCCATTTTGCATTTCTAGTACCATTTTTTTTTAAAAAAAAGTTCGCGATGCATTAAAAATGATGGACTGCATTAATTAGTCGAAGCAATATTTTTGTAAAACAATGAATATAGAAAGTCAGTAAATAAGAGAGCAATGAATAAGAAATTAATAAGAACATTGTCTTTTTTTTATTTTTTTGAACCGCTCTTAAAAAACAAACACTCTCTATTCATGAATTGAAATCATATTTTGGTAAAATAATGAATGCCACATTTATACGAAATAACAATTTGTATGGTTTTTTATTGTAGTTTTCTAACCACTTTTAAAAAATAGATATTATGAATTAATGAGTTTAAATGACATTTTTGTATCACATCTATACGAAAAAAATGATTTCTATAGTCTTATTTTTTAAAACCGCTCTTAAAAAAACAAATACTATGTGTTAATAAGTAAAAAGTATGATTTTGTAAAGTAGTAAATGTTACTTTTATGCAAAAAATTAATTTGTCTGGTCTTATTTTGTATTTTTAGAACTATTCAAACAAGGAAGCGAGGGATTAGGGAATTAAAATGTAATTAATTAATTTATTTATATTTTGAAAAAATATCGTGTTTTAATCATACATAAACTATTAAAACTAAAGTCGGACTTCTATTTAACGAACTTTCATTTTGCGAATTTCTCTATTTTGCGATTTTTTTCGAGGAACCAAGAACATTTTGGAAGTTTCTTCGTAAAATAACTTACAAATAGCGAAGTGAATTTTCTATTTAACGATCTTTTCTTTGAGATCTCTACTGTCCTTATTTTCCAAAATATTTAAGAACATTTAAAACTAACGCATTTTATGGGGGAAATGACCTTAAATTGATTTTTGAAGCCACTTAACCTTTAGAAAAAGCAGTAAAATCCCTTTCCCTTTTTGTTTGTCTTTCAACCGAAAAATTCAGACAAAATTAACAGATTTTACCAGTAGCAATTAAACTTAAGAACGCATTATGTTTAAAATTACTTTTATAATAAATGCAACTATAATTTAATACATAAATTTAGCTTTTTTTAGTTTATTGAAATTATATACATTTGCTGACTTGTGTGCTCAATATAGGCTTATAAGTCATTGTCAAGTAGAAAATACAGATAGAACAATTCAGAGAAAGACATCACAAAGAATATATCCAGGGTTACGGCGAGATTCGAACCCGCTACCTCCACGCTTAACAGAGGGTTTTGACCGGCGATACCACTCGGCCAGGGAGGCCCCCTTTTTTTAGTTGAAAATGTATGTAGCATGATAGTGTAACACTGGATAATGTTTTTTTTTTATTTATTTTTTTTAATTTTTTTTTTTTATTTTTTTTTTTTTTTTTTTTTTATATATAACCGTCGTTGAACAGCCGACCAAACTTAATGGGTTTACGGCTACTAATGTTCAACTCCGTAGCCTTGTAATTTTGAACCCAATCCAGAAGACAAGGGAACTCCTGGATCGAGTATTGGGAGAAATTTGCCTTCGTGGAGGACTTTTTGATGGAGCTAACCCGCATTTGCGTTACATGGAGAGGAAGACCACGAGAACCTCCCACGGTTATCCTGACGGCAAGGGGACTCTAACCCATGATCCGTCTACCACTGAGGATATTTCACGTCAGCACTGTGGTCAGTGCAAGCCGGATGCGGAATTCGTATCGACTGGGATTCGAACCCGGTTCGCTTCATTGGAAGGCGAACGCTCTACCCCCTGAGCCATCGCGGCTCTGGATAATGTTTTGATCAATCCTTGCTTTCTGGGGGCCGGGATAGCCTGGTCGGTAGGGCGCTGGGCCCATATCCAAGAGGTCGTGGGCTCGATCCCCGCCGGCCGAAGACTCCCCGTGTAGTAAATGGTGACTGATGCACGTTAAATCTGTCGAGTCTCAAAGTCCTCCATGTTCCCATCACAAATCAATACCTCTGGGGGTACTGATCCAGGAGTTTCCTTGTCTTCTGGATTGGTTAAAAATTACAAGGCTACGGAGTTGAACATTAGTAGTCGTAAACCCATGAAATTGGGTCGGCTGTTCAACGACGGTTATAAAATAAAATAAAATCCTTGCTTTCCATGCAGATTTCTTTTATGGTTAAGATTTATAAAATAAATAGTAGATACTTGTTTACAAGATAAAGGTGTATCAATTTCTATTTTAATTATGTCTAGTTTTTATGAATTTAAAACCTTTTTTTTTTGTTTTGTCTAAGTATTTCAAAAGGTGATTTTATATTTAACCAATTTTCCATACAACGAACTTTTTTTATCGGGATTTAGCGACTCCGTAAAATAGAGGTCCGACTATAATTTAAATTAAAATTAAATTCAACTGACGCAATTCTCTTTATCAGTGTCCAACACAATTCGAGGTGTAAAGATTTTGTCAGATAGCCTAATTTCCGGTATCATTAGAGGAAGACTTCCTTTCAAGAATCTTCTTTTTCCTCTTTTTTTTTAACCCTAAATGTCATCTATTAGACGCTTCCTCCTGTCGATATTTTTACCGCTTTTTCCTCACATCTCAAGCTCAAATGGTCGGATCGATGTTTGCTAAAGATCCCAGTTTTCGACATTATCGACCTTTTTTTTTTTTTTTCCTTCTCCGGTCATAAGAAAAGCACCTCCACCCCTAACCCCCAAATCGATTTGGAACACCCCCACCCCCTCATTTCCGCTTGTCGTAAATCTATGAAGAGAGAAAATCGGTTTTGAGGAAAAGACTATTTTTTTCCGCAAAAGAGACGACATTTTTGAATTGTGTGTGTATGAATGTAATATGAATTTAATATGTTATTCTAGATTATAAAAATTGAAAAAAATTAACGATTTATGGTATAAAAGTCTTTTTTTTATGCTTTTTTTCTGACCAGTTATAAATTTATTTAATAAGGAAAATCGGAAATCGAAAAGGAATAAAAAAAAAAACTTAAAACCATTTATTTTTACTCATTAAAATTCTCAATTATAATTTTTCTTTCTTAAAGAAGAATTAAAACTTTGGAGCAGTATTTATTTCAAAACCTACTAAAAATGCTAATAAATAAAATCCTTAAACTTGTTATATATTTACTTTTTTTAGCTATTTTATATGTTTTTTCCTCAAGGAATTTGTAATAGAGTTTTAGATTTTTTATCGTATTTTTTTAAAATAAGAAATAAGAAAAACGTGAAATATTAGTCTAAAATTTGTTTTTTATTTTTTTATTTTTAACACTAATCACTAATAGCAAAAATATTTAATTGAACGTGTTAACAACTGTAATCTTCAAACTTCTTTGCAACAAACACGGAATATTAAAGTACTCTGTTGAAATTTGTGTAAAAACAAACTGGTTTTGCAACAATGTTACTACTATTATTGATATCATTTTAACAATGCGTGATATAATTAAAGAACATTTTAATAATTAAAAATTGTCATATTCTATTGAATTTTTGAGAAAGTTGGTTGCTCTTCTTGTGACAAGAATTCATTTTGAAAAAAAAATGTCTAAACTGTTTAGATACATTCGCAAAAAGCTGTAAGTAATGTATATTTGATTAATTTGAATTAAAAATACTTGCAAATAGTAATTTTCAATTTCTTAAAGTAAAATAAAATCGTATAAAAGATATACGTCATTCACGCAACAATATGTCGTAGTATATTTTTTGATGAATAAATATATTTTTGTTATCACTTTTGAAACTTTTGCCGTTGGTTTCAGCATTCCAATTGCACTTATTTTTAAAAAATGCACATTAAGTACAATTTACAGGATGCTTATTCACGCATAAATGTATTTATTTCCACAAAGAACTAATCTGAAAATCAATTTCAGATTTTTTAATAAATTCCCTATTAGAGGTTTTATTGATATTAAACTTTTTCTTTAATACAATCATAGCTATTACATCCCAAATTAAAAAAAAATTTTATTAACATTTAGTATATTAGTATTTATTTGTTCTGAGATTTAAATTTCTTAATACTTAAAAATTTCTTGAAAATTCCTACTCGAAAACTACTTGTGTTTTAAGATATTTGGAGTTTATAAACGGAATAGAAAAATCTACTAAAAAAAAAAAAAAAAAAAAAAAAAAAACCCTGCTGAATTGTAAAAATGTTTTAAGTTCTAGGAAAAAAAGTGTATTTCTACAAATGTGCTTAATAAATCGTTTGTTCAATTCAAAGTAGAAAAAAATAATGTTATAATATAAACAGTGTTCTTACTATCTTTAGAAAATTTAAAAAATCAACATTACAATAAAAAGTTACGCTTTTCTTTTTATTAGCTTTCACTTTACTTAGAAAAAGTCTAACTTTTTGAACTTTACATCATTTATTTGCAAATATTAGGAAAATTAAGCACAAAAAACTTCATGAATTTAAATAACATTCCGAATAATTATTTCTTGCATTGAAAATCGTGAAACAATCATCGTAAAATCGCATTATAGAAGTTACAAAGAATAACACAAATAACGAGCTATAATACATACAAATAACGAGATGTATAAAACAATTAACGAGATTTTTTCAAGCACTATAATTAATAGACAAAGGAATTATCCTTTTAGTCAATATATTTAATTAAAATTGTTACAAATGAAAGTTATAAAAAAATTTAATATTGTCTTATTTGTTTAGTTCAAAGGGAAAGAAAGATGACAGCAAATTTAAGTTGAGAGACTGGGCCGAAGTGCTTGCTGAGCAAAAAGCGGCTGAGCAAGAGCGAACTGCTCTGAACGAGGTTCAAAAATTGGATGAGGATGGCGATGAAAATGTTGGCGAAATGTTGGAAGTAGGAAGTCAGAAAATGATGTCAGCAAAAAATATACAGGAAGTGGATAAAGAGACGAGTGAAAATGATGAAAAGTTTCCACTAAAAAATTGGGATATAATCATTCTGGAACAAATGGCACTTGACTTCCATCAAAATGGATTTACAAAGCTTGACTTGAAAAATGTGGCATTTTCTACGCCCCATTTTTTACGTTTGACTGAAGAGTTCCAAAAGTGGAAAAATGAGAAATGGATTTAATGAGACCATTTCTCGTAGATTCAAGTAGAATCATTGGTGAATTGACTGAAAAAATGATTTGATGAGAAATTTGGCTCCTGAACAGGACATTTAGTTCATTGAACCAGATTGTAAAACTAAGAAAACTCTGCATAGACATTTATGTGGTGATTTTCACGAGAGAACTAACACACACGAACTATATATGATAAAATGTGTAATGTTAGTATATTCTCAAAGCGTGTGATAAATCCGATTATGTCATGAACCCAATTTTGACAAGACCTAATTTTGACTAAACTAGCTCAATTGCAGGACATTTTGTATATTGAGCTGTATATAAACTCTCTGCGGACAGCATTGTGGAGATTTTCAAAATGGTGTCTAACCCATGGACTATGGTTAGAATTTCCATTAAATGCAGTAGAAAACACCGAAATAAAATACTCGATTTCGTAATAGATATTTGGCTCTTGGGCAGGACATTTTGTTTCTTGAGCCTGACTGCGAACTTTCTGAGATCTCTACACAGACAATTCTAAAGGGTGGCTAACTAACACAAACTTTATTTTACGTGCGTAGTTAGGATACCCAGAATGTCTATAATTAGCCCAGTTACGGACATAACCTAATTTTGACGCACTCCTGATTGTGACAGTACCCGACTTTGACAGAACTCGACTATGACAGAACCCGATTATGACAGAACCCGACTATAACAGAATCCTACTATGACAGTACCCGACTATGACAAAACTCAATTTTGACGAAACTCAATTTTGACAAAACCCAATCTTCACAAAACCCAATTTTGACTTTAAAAAAGTAGCTCCATGGCAGGACATTATGTTTATTTTGCTGCATGTGATTATTCTGTACGTACAGTACTGTGAAGATTAAGAATTTCAAAATAGTTTTTGCCTAAAATTTCCATATAATGTAATCTAATAGGAAATAATTTATATCGCAATAAAATTTTTGGCTTTGAACGAGACATCTTATTCTTTGAGTTGTATAATAGCATTTTTTAATGTACTCATGTTGTGTTTATGTTATAACATTTTAAGTTAACATTTTAAGCTGTTTTTATTTCAATATTCTGGTTATATTCAATACTCAGGTGCATTTCATTAATTAATTATATTTATTTATCATAAACAGACTTATTGTTATGCAATTTTTAATCTAAATAGATAACACAGATTAATTCATTCTAACTTTTCAAGCATTCCAGCTAATCGATCAAAAACATAAATACAATCACTATGTATATATGCTATGTATTACTTGTGCAATTATCCTTGCGTGGCAGGCAACGGATCGGTATCGAAGGTTTATTGGAAGTCCTTAAAAATACCGTACCATCATATTGTTTGTTTTTATTGTTTTATATATTTTTCTTACAGTCATTGAACAACCGACCTAATTTTGAGTTTACAACTACCAATGTCGTAAACTCAACTGACCCAGTTTTGAGTTTACAACTAACTACCAACTCCATAGCCTTGTAATTTCGAGCCGAATCCAGAAGACAAGGGAACTCCTGGATTAAATATTGGGAGAAATATCATATCCTGTATTATTGCCTTCGTGAGGGACTTTTTGAAGGAACTAACCCGCATTTGCGTTACATATAAACCACGAAAACCTTCCACGATTAGCCTGACGGCAAGGAGACTCTAACCCTTAATCAGTCTACCACTGAGGATATTTTACGTCAGCACTGTGGTTGGTGTGAGCCGGGTGAGGAATTCGAATTCTAGGCACAGCTGGGATTCGAACCCGAGCCATTTCATTAGGAGGAGAGTGCTCTATCCCCTGAGTCACAACGGTTCTTTGTTTTATTGTTATTAAATTTGTTTGTTATCAAATACGGCTTCTTTAGTCGAAAAACCCTTTCACTACTGAATCATTCTGCGATAAAAAAAATCTCTGCAATTAAAAAATCTCTGCAATTAAAAAAAATTGGAGCTACACAACAAAAGATTGTTTGTACAAAATGGAATAACAACATTGGTTTATAAGAGGTACCAATCTTGCAAAACTGGAACATAAAAATTTTATTGTTACATCACTGGAAACATTAGATTTGGTTTTGGTACTTATTCGTTTGAATTTGCGAGGTAGGAGATTTTGACACTTATATTGTCACTGTTTTAAAAATGGATAAGTCTAGTAAATTAATTGAAAAACGAAGCAATGTAAGAGGCGCTATAACGAAATTAATGAAAAGAATTTAACGAAATTAATCAAAGAAACGGAAACTATTACATCACTCTATTTATTAAAAATAAAAGAAATTTAAAAAAATTATGATTGTGAAATTGAGGATCATAAAGACAGCTGACTTGCTACTTGTGACTGCGACATTGTCCTCCTCTCGCTGTTGCTTCTCATTTTGGATCACACTCGACGTACAACGAATACACTCGACTGCTAAAGGCAACACAGGAGCGACCAAGACCGTGAACTTTTAATACAGCTCTCATGACCGGCACTCAAAGAGTACGGTGATCTTAATACAGCTCTCCCGGCTTCTCACAAAGCAGCAATGAATCAACTAGTGGTATCCGTTCATCGAATTCTACCACAGATATAATTCTGGTGGGAGAGTACTGCAGTGTATCTACCACTACAAAAATATAATTCCAATTCACTAGTATATAAGACATTTTAACTCGATTCTATGTTGAGGTAAATTTTCATAGATGAAGGTTGACATGGTTGATAACTACTCACTATTCCCACAGGTAAGGAGATACTTTGTACAGTGCGCAAGAAATATCAACTTTTGATTTAATGATCGAATCTTCTCGCATTAAAACTCAATCTTAATAGATCGAGGTCATAACCTTAAATATGCTACTTAATCAGTGCAAGCAATATATTTTAAGCTATGAAATCACGTACAAAAGAGTACTTTCTCTGAATGAACATGTCATTTTCTCGATGCTTATAGATCCTCGACTCTCAAAAAAGGGGACGCAATCGCAATCTAGAAAATGTGGTCCATGTAGATTAGAAAGTACGGCCCCTTTAATGTTAATTTCCATTTTCATGTATTTTGCATTTCAAAAAAGTCATATTTTTAAATATTTATTTCTTAAGAACTATTTTACCAATTTCTGTTAAACTTGTGATTTTATAATTTAAAACTAAGTTGATTGAATTGATGCAAACATTTGTATACTTTAACAATTAAAAGTTTTTTGACGAGTGTAAATTGAATAATAAAAAATAATAAATAATTATAAAATACATTCTTTTAACTGAAATTAACTTAAGATAAACAAATTTAATAATTGTGAAGCAAAAGTGTTTTTTAAAGACCCTATTAGTTCCAAAGGAAATAAATATACAAAAAAATATTAACATTATGGTGTCCAAAGTGTTGATAACTAACCTGACTAAACTATTGAAATCCTATTTTCCTGATTGAGGATACCTTCCATATTTTGAGGGTCAAGAATCTAAAACCGTCACAAAAAAAGGCATGTTTGTCTGAGAAACTATATTTTTGTCTTTTTCGAAACTTGAAATATCATTTTAAGTTGCGAACTTAAAATATCATTTGGCAGAAATTATTTACCATTTTTTAGGTTAGGCCTTTTAACATCAATATTGAGTCCTAGGACCTGTAAATCTAATTATTATATCAAAAATTATTTTGTTTGAACGCTCTTTTATTTTGTACACTTTACATATATTAGTGATAAAAAAAGTAACAATATACTACTTATTTCCGTTCTGTATATCCGCATTAACCCTTCAACAGATATGCGTTTGTTTAAAATACGAAAAAGATTTTTTTTCCTTCCGATAACTTCAGATGCAAAAGCCAGTGTTAAGAAACGCTTTCGCTCCCCTTTGATAATTTTCAATTGTCTTCAGTTTTGAAAAATATCGTCTGATATAGCAGACGATGAAAAATATCCTCTGATATTGTTGACGATGAAAAATATCGTCCGATTTTGCTCAAAATGCCTTATGTTTAGAGCAATTTGAATTCATTTGCTCTAATTGAAGCAATGGAAAAACTATGAAACTAATTTCTTCCTTGGTGTACCTAATTTTTTTCAACAATATTTTTCTTATTACATAACCATTTGTACTTTAGCATTTCTCGTGTCTCAATAATGGGCAATATTATATGTTTTATTTTATTATTTTTATTTAATTGTATTTTTTTTTATTAATTTTTTTTATTTACTTATTTATTTATTGAGAACATTACAGTAAATTTTTGGACGTTATTTATTGGTGAGATTTATGATGCTTAGATTGTCTTTAATTTTTTCGTAAAATGATGTTATTAGTGGTTTGATGTTTTAGTTGTTATTACTTTTGAGTAAGTAATTTAAAACTACACGTTTCTCTTAGCTTTTGGATCTTTTAAAATCTAATTTTACTATAGTTTAAACTAATGAAAACCGATTTGGATGACGTTAAAAAATTCCTTTAACGTTAATTGCATCAAAAATGCATCATTGCGTTAATTTCAAGATACTCATCAAAAATTGTATTGTATTATAGTAATTTTGTGAATTTTTTTTTTTTTTTATGGAGAATCGAAAATAAAGCACGCTTTCATTGCGATTGGTTAGCGGCCTTGTATTTTGCATGGATCGAAAGATACTGCCAAATAGAATAAATAACCATCAAAAGTTTAATTGTAACCATTAAATAAAGAGGATTCCCAGATGGCAAAATAAGGTTTATTTTAACTCAGCAAAAACCTTTTAATGTAAGCCTAAAAAGGTTTCTTATGCGGTTTAGGTGTAAACCTTCTAACCTTAAAACGAGATCTTTGACAATCTGCTCTATTCAACGCGCATTACTCTAATCCAAAACCTTGGAAAACCACCGTCTATATAAAAACCTTAAGTCGAGGTTGACTTAGGGTTTTCAAGCGTGAAAAAAAAACCCTTATTAAAGCTAGTCTCAAGGTGAAAATAATCTTAAATCTAGGTAATTATAAGGTTTCTTTTCGCAAAGTCTTCTATGCTCAGGTACAACCCACCTCGTCTTGAAATTTTAATGTACATTGCAATTTGATCCTATCGCTAGGGTGACGTCAGCTATAACGTCATTATGGATCTAAGTGACCATTTTACCTTACTTTTAAAAAAGCATTAAAAACTAATTTTTAATCCTTTTAGAATGAAAGGTTTGAAACTGCAATATTGTTGCTTGATTGAAAAAATGTTTTTAGTACAAACATTTTCGTGACAATAAAAAAAAAAAAATTCAGACACAAGGTTGCCGTAAGGTTACATGCTTTCTGGGATTAAAAGCACATTTGGAATTTTTTTCACCCCGACTCTACCCCTTTGACAGTTGAGTGTTTAAGGAGAAGATGGGCTTCTTGAGTCCTTCCGGAGAAAATTCATATAATTATGAGTTTTCAAAGAATCGTAACTCGAATTACTTTTTACAGAATACTTAGATTGAAGACAGTAAGTTTGGAGTTCGTGTGTCGATATTTTTAATCTGATGTATTTCTTGTAACTGATAACAACACTTTCAAGCTTTTAATACAGCGTATACAAATGAAATTGTGCATTTCAAACATTTTTAGAAGAAAGTAAAATTTAAATCCCCCTTATCAAAAACACGATTGAGTCAAATACTTAGAATGCAAAATTACGCTATCTTAACGAGTAACAAAATCAGATATCTACACAATATCTTCTCTTTTATTTCAATCTCTTTAAGGTAGAAAGAAAGAAAGGAACACGAAGAGCACATCTCATCCACCAAAAGATGATGAAGAGGAAGCGCGGGATAAAAATTCTTCCCATCCCTGCTCTTCTTTTATCATCGATGTTTGGGAAAGGGGGGAAGAAGAAGCTCCTCGGATGGAAGGGAAGGACGCGGTCACGTGATTAATTGGAAAAAGGAATAAGAAAAGGGCAGGGGAGGTGTACGAGGGCAGCTGGCACAAACGCTTCACCATCCGTTCCGCAAACAAGGCAGCGTGGCCAGTAATTGGATCATTTCGCGCTGGGTCGTTCCAGATTAACTAGCTAATTAGGTAATGTCGGGCCAGACGTGTTGATCGCACATAAAAGATTGGGGGTAGGGGATGCCAAAGAGAATAACCCTCTGGGCGACCAGGCAGTGCGCATAATTGGCTCGTTAAACGCTTTAATGACGCCAGTTGGCGGTGACAAGTAATTCCTGGGACTTGCTAATCTTCGCTCACTGTTGTTATTGTCCATTTAGGGGAGAAAAGAGAGTTCCTTTTTTTCTTCCTGGAGCGCCCTTGGCGTTCGATGGCGAGGAAGGCGATAGGGGGAGGATATCCATTTATTCATTTAACGACTCTTTCGAACAAAATTGCATTTATGATGTAGTTTAGGATTAATTAGAGGACAAACTCCTTTCTGAGTTGTTAAAAGTCCCCGTCTCTGATTTGGATTTCTGTTTTTCTTTGATACGGTTAGAATTTTCCTGAAGCGGCAGATTATATGAACAAACAAGATCAGAATCTCTATGGTTTATTACTGTTGTTGTATAAATATATTCATCATTTTATTGGATTTAAGCGTTTTTATAACACTCTATTTCATTATTTTCTTCTTTAGGATTGCACAAAAGATTACTATTGATTGTCTCCTTTACAACTCACAGTCATTTTAAAAAGTTTATTTGTATTATACATAACTCATTCATTTACATAATTTATTATTAAATTTGTTTGATAGCCCAAAAGCATTTATTTGTTAGACTTATTCCCTCTGAGACAACAGAAGTCTGTCAACGAAATAAAATTCAGCTATCTTCTGTTTCCGAAGCCTTGTTAGTCGAAATATTGCTTTTTTACAAGTTTCGCACATGCACAATGTAATTTGAACAAAATCTCACTGAACTCAAGACAGCTTGAATGAAATCTGACATGGTTTCAATATTGCTATTCTGAAGACTTAGGTGCAATTAATCTACCTTACATAACATCTCACGTGGACTCAATTTAGCTATCACCTCCTACATCAGAAGGCCTCCACACGGTTCTTTATAAGTAGTCTGCGTAGACTATTTAAAAAGTGAACCAGTGGTGCGCATGAAAACAAATTCTATTTTAAAAGTAATCGAGAAAAAGTTAGCATATGTATTTGAGAATTGAATCTCTGGTGGTAGACAAGTAAATAAAACAAACCAATTATATTCATAAAATTTAAAAAAAAAAATTAGACGTATATTTGCTATTACTTTCTTATTTTTACTAGATTTTTTATTGAATGGCTCTTTCGTAAACTAGTTTACTTTCATAGTGGTCTCATCGGACTACCTATAAGAAACTGTATGGAGGCTTTCAGTTATAGGAAAATCAAAATCTCCCATGGATTTGATTTTTTCAGAAATAGGCTTTTACTGTCTTTATCATTTAGGTGATCAGCGTTTGGTGATGGTTAGAGGGAGATCCTTCGACTATCTTGACCAGAATTTCCTGGACATACTTCATTGAAGGAACTGGCTCGTCAATTCATCCAGCAAATTTCTTTATCCAGAAGATATGTGATTAAATATCATCCATTATAATGAAGTCAGAACCACCTTTACCCAGGAAAAGGTGAACATAATTCATCTCTGTAGCCTATACGGTCAAAATTATTTGTCTTAAGACTTAGACGGACGACATGATGCATGGTCAGACTATCAAGTATCTGTTATCATAACTCTTGATTTCTAAGACATATTGCTGTGATTCAAATGAAAAGATTGTTCACCAATAATTAACTTGTTGCCTTAATTTTTTTTAAATATTACCAACTTTTTACTATATATATATATATATATATATATATATATATACCTATATATATATATATATATATATATATATATATATATATATATATATATATATATATATATATATATATATATATATATATATATAGGAAAGGTTAAGTTAAGTTAAATATATTTTTTCTGCTTCTGCACTTAAAAAAATCAGTTAATTTTGTCATCAGTTTATCATCACTTGTTTAATACCAATTAAAACCTAATGTATCCCCAAAGAGTAAAAACGAAAAAATACAAATCATTCTAATAATACAATTTATGTATAATGAAACAGCTGAAAGATCAGCTCTTATAAGATATAAAAAAATTGAATATTTAGCGAGAACTCTTTTAATATAAACGAAGAAAATGTTCTATACTTTTATTTGAACGATGCTTATAGATTTACATGAGTCACAAAATACTATATTGCTTATTTTAGTTTTGATGATGTTTAATAATTTATAAAAGAGGAAGAGACAGTGAATTGAAACTGTAAATAATGTAACGACAGGAAAAAAAACAGTAATGATCCAAATATAGTTCAATGAAAAAAATTTTTTGGGAGTGATTTGTTATTATTTGTCTTAAAATAGTCAAAACAATTTTAGCTTGCAAAACATGCAAGCTTTTTCTTTTCTTTTTCTCCTTTAGTCTACATAGTACAATACAAAGTACAAAAATTTGATAACTGAAAATAAAACGTTTTTCAGCCATTAATAAACAAAATAATAAAACCAACAAATAATATTTAAAAAATTTGAGCATAATTATGTTTAAATAGGCAAGTTTTATAATTGTGTGGGAAAAAAATTTCAATTCATTTAAAAAGTGTTCGACATATGAAATACGCAAATACTGAATTTTGCTATCTAAGGTATCCAAACGGTCCTAACTTTTGACCGCTCTATCGAGACCATATCTTCCAAAATACGTTTACTCAACTTATTTTGATAATCGAGAATCCATATTTGAAAAAAATATATGTTTACTCAAAGAAAGTACATTTTTGCATTTGATTTCGTAACTTAATTGTCAGAACTAACCAATTCGAGATTAATTCTTCGAACCATTAAGCTTGGCACTTAGCATGGAGAAATCTGATCTTCGGAACAAAAATAACTTATTAGTATTTTTAAGGGAGAGAGTATTCAGTATAAGCAATACTGTAAGCCTGGTTATTACATGGGTGAAGATTCCTTGACTATAGGTCTAACTTTTGCAAAAATGAAAAGAATTTTTATTTTTAAGTTCAGAAGGATTTTACTATATTTACTTTCAGGTTTAAACTGATAATCAAAACTAAACTCAATTAATTGTTTTTTGTTTGAATAATTTTCAAAAATAAGTTTTGCTTTATGAGTTTGAATAGGTCAAAACTGTTTAAAAAATGACAAAGAAGAGCTATGTTGGTTTCCAGAAGTGTTTTTGACATGTTATAAGGGGGTTAATTTTCATACATTTTTCTCCTACTTTAATTCATTAAGTAAAATTGCTTTTTAAACATGATAAAAACAATAAAGTTTATCTAATTTTGTTTATTTTTGATTAATTTAATTTTTTAATTTAATTTTTAAATAAAAAATTATTTTAAGAAAATTAAAATTTAAAACAATAAAGAAAGATATTTTAAATTTCAGAAATTTTTAAATTACTAGGTTTAAACTGATAAATTTCAATAATATAATTTCAGTTAAGTGTTTTTTGTGTGAATAATTTTTAAAAATCAATTTTGCTTCATGAGTTTATATAGGTCAAAACTGTTTGAAAAGTGGTAAAAAGCAATCAATCGCCCAAATGCATGTCAAAAGAACTGAAAAAAACCCACATTGTAATTAATTCCATAAAATTCTACCTATATTTTTAAAAAAAAATTCTACTATTTAAGGGAGAGCGATTAAACCAACTTTTGCACGAAAACTTGAGTCGTACAAGGAAACTGGCAGAAAAAATTAAAAGCATCTATTCTTTAAACTTTAAAAAAAATAGGATCTTATTTTCTAACCCAATAATTTTGATCTGACTTTAATGATGCCAGATCAACTTTGATAGTTCTGAATCTACTTTACTATCATATTAACTTTGATAGTTCTGAATCTACTTTACCATCATATTAACTTTGAAAGTTCTGAATCTACTTTACTATCATATTAACTTTGATAGTTCTGAACCTACTGCTTAATCTACTACTATAATAGTTCTGAATCTATACTTAATCTACTACTATATTAGTTCTGAACCTACTTTAGTACCGTTGTATCTTACTACTATAATACCTCTGAATCTAGTTTAGCACTGATCTACGTTAGCACTACCACTTTAATACTTCTGAAATTTAAAATGAAAGTTCTTTTTCATTTTAAATTTATAAAGAATTTTATTACTTTGTATTTATTACTACTATTTATGGATTAATTTAAATTTAAAAATTTAGTTAATCAAAAATAAACAAAATTAGATAACGTTTATTGTTTTTAGGATGTTTAAAAAGCAATTTTGCTTAATGAATTAGAGTCGGTGAGAAATGTATGACAAATTACAAAAAGCAATTAACCACCTCATAACATGTCAAAAACACTTCCAGAAACCAACATAATAACTTAATTGCTTAAAATTCCCTCATCGAGACAACATCTTGAGTACTTTTAATCGACATTTCCCTTCCTTTTTACATTCTCCAATTTAATTTCTTAAGTGCGGAGAGGGACTCAGAAAGAAACTTTCCCGGGGAAAGGGATCGGTAGGGGAAAAAAAATTAAAAAAAGCGACCGTCTTAAGATAATAAGAAAAAAGAAACCCCACCTCATTTTCCGAAAAAGCGTTGAGCACAAAAAATGTGGCTTTACAATGAAACGAGCTAGAATTTAAAAAAAAGGAAAAAAAAAAATCTTAAAGCGAAATTTCTATAAAGGAGGAAGGTTTGCCCCTTAATTACAATAAATTGGCGAGGAAACGAGCCTTAAATTAATGTGATGGCGCATTTCTTCATGACTTATTAGCCAAAGCAAAGCACCTGCTGTAGGCGCATTACCATAGAACGATGAACACACTTTAATCATGGCAATCGCTCCCATAGGATCGCTCCCTGCTACACTTACTGATGAGTTTTCTGATTACATTATCCCCCACCGCCCATTCAATTAGAGAGCGCATGCGCCAACAGAAACACCCTCTCTTAATTTATCGTCCCACTATAAAACGGCCCTTTTACAACGCTTTAGAGCCAAGTCAATTCTCGCGTGATTTCGCTCTTCGTATTAAAGTATTCCTGTTTCTCAAAAGGTTCCAAAACGGAGATAAAATTCCTTCTCTTCCATTCGTTTTAATGGATGAGTTTTCAAAAGTGTCTCGTTCTAGACCCCCTCTCCTCTTCTTTTTTTTTATTCTTTTTTTTTTTATTCTTCCAAAAGAACTCTTTTCGAAGGTTCTTAGAGTTAAAATATCGCGCCGCAGTCGTAAAGTTGTAAATGCTCTTGTTTGTTCCATGATCAAGCGCCGATTTAGGATTTCGGAGGGCTTTTTTGGCGAAGTAAGAAGATGCCATTCTAATTTCCGGTCGCCTATAAAGAGAGGCATAGTTCGAAACACTAAAGGTACTCTAGTAAATGCTTTGCGTTTGATCAATGGGCCTTTATCACTTAAGAAAGCATAAAATGGAGTGTTTTCTATTACTATAATCTATAGAGGATTTTGAAAAAGCCTTTTTTTCCCTATATAAACTCATCGATGCCATCACATAAAATTCAAATTTGATTTCATTATATCATTAGCACGAAGACGCATTTCATATGTTTCATGGTCTAAGTTATAAATCCGGTTATAGTTAATGATAAATGATAAAAAAATAGCTGATCATCACAGTAATTAAAAATGAAGCTCGGTAATTTTAAATAATAAACAGTTAATGTGATGAATTCTGACTGATTATTAACTTTAATCGATTTATTTGGTTATTAATACCAAGCGGCTACTCGGGATACTTATCCATTATGCAGGCAGTAAAATATCAGTGTCCTTACCCGGTATTCCCTACAGTGGTATTTTTTTAAAGTAAAGTGCCATTGCCTATCTTTCGTAAATAGATGTTTTAGTTAATTTTCCGTTTTCGGGTAATCATCGATAATTAATGATAACCAAATGATACAATCAAAGCGAGATTCGTGTCTCTCGAAAGGAAAAATAAGTTATTTGCTTAATGAGGAAAATGTTATTTTTCTTTAATCGTCAACTTTGTGGCATTTTTTTTCTAAAGAAAGAAAATTTTGCTAAAAGGCAGTTATGGTTATCTGTGGACTTCTGAAACGGAGCCAAACAAACAACCCTTTTCACCAATTACCACATCAAATGAGAACGCCTCAAACGATATTGAGAAACCAAATAAATAAAATAGAGCAGCAATGTATAAAAACACAAAAAAGTAGTGTTTTTTATTTATTTTTTTTTTCCGACATTCGTAATCTTTATAATAATTTGTGGATAGAAGAAAAAATATTTAGCCTGCTATCATTAACTCTTAATTCATAATATTTTATCCAAAATTGCGATAATGTCTATTCTCTGCGATTATGTCCATTATAAGATTCATGCATGAAATATCAATGTCGCACGGACTCATATTCCATAAGGGGCGAACCTAGGCACCAGTATCAGAAACACCACAGAAAAAGAGCAAAAAATTCTAGTTTACGATTTACTTAAAAAAAAATTATTTTAAAAATAGCTTATAATGCGTTTTGTAAATTTTTTCTTCTTCAAAGAATACAATAAATTTATCAATCATACTTTTCTTATTTAAGTTTTTTTTTTACTCTTTCTATGAACTGTTAGTTAACTTGCGTGGTTTATTTTCAAGTTAAAGTTATGGTGTTTATGCATTAGTTATTTATCAAAAATGACTATTTTGAACCAGTTAATTATTTTAAATACATTTTTGACCTCCCCTGTACTATTTTTAAATAGCACTTTTGCGTATATTAACATTAAAAACAATTATCTCATTTTATTTTATTACCGTCGTTGATCAACCGACCCAATTTTTGGGTTTACGACTACCAATGTTCAACTCCGTAGCCTTGTAATTTTGAACCCAATCCAGAAGACAAGGGAACTCCTGGATGAAGTATTGGAAGAAATTTCGCCTTCGTGGAGTACTTTTTCATGGAACTAACCCGCATTTGCGTTAAATGGATAGGAAGGTTACGAAAACCTTCAACGATTAGCCTGACGGCAAAGGGTCTCTAACCCCTGATCCACCTACCACTGAGGATATTTCACGTCAACACTGTGGTCGGTGCAAACCGGATGCGGGTTCGTATCAACCATCGCTGGGATTCGAACCCGGTTCACCTCAATGGAAGGCAAACGCTCTATCTCACGAGCCATTGCGGCTCTAAAAAGAAATATCCTTTTTTATTTTATATTTTATATCCGTCGTTGAACAGCCGACCCAATTTTTGGATTTACAACTACTAATGTTCAACGCCGTAGTCTTGTAATTTTGAACCTATCCAGAAGACAAGGAAACTCCTGGATCAGTTCCCTCAGAGGTATTAATTTGTTATGGGAACATGGAGGACTTTGCGACTCGACAGATTTAACTTGCATCAGTCACCATTTACTACACGGGGGAGTCTTCGGTCGGCGGGGATCGAACCCACGAACTGTTGGATATGGGACCAGGCCCTACCGACCAGGCTATCCCGGCCTCAAAAACAAATATCGTTATCATCAATTATCCTGATTTTTTTTCTATTTCGCATTAAATCATAGTGTTGTCTAAATTAGTCTAGTATTATTTTTTTTATTGCCTAAAAAAGTCGGAGATTGGTCGGCTGGCTCTGCTGATCCGTTTGTATTTCCAGGTTTGACAACTTTCCACGCTTTGTGGAAGAAAAAGCATTTCTAGTTTTAGTAAACTTTATGTATTAATGTTTGATTTTTTATTTGATTTTTCTTGCTGCATTATATGAAATGCATTATATGAGTCAAAATTTAATATAAAAAGCCATTTTGTATTAGTTCTTCAGTGGAGAAGCTTTTAAAATTTGTCAAAATTAACCAAAATTTGGAAAACTTTAGCTTTTGATTATCTACCACTCCATAAAATATTTTGCAAAACGCGTGGTAGTTGGCTGCTCTGTACTCCCCATATCCAAAACCAGAATTATCATAAGGTCTGAGAGGCCCAGGCCTAGGGTTCCTACATATGTGTAGGCTCTCTAATTGTTACAAATATTTCTTTGCGTATTTTTACTGAAGAATTGTCTATTGAAATTATAAGTTAACGAAAATTGAAATAAATATAAACGCGAAATTACAAGCATATTATAATGTATTTATGTTATTAAAAGTTTAAAAGCATTTTGTAAATAAACAGCATGCAAATTCGAGGAACTATGAGGGCCCCAACAGTTTTCTGCAGTCCCCTGACTTATAAATGAAGCTTTGCCAGTATCTCTTCAATCGTTGAGAAGCAACAAAACCCTGCAGTCGATCATGGTTTGGAGCAGGATTTGTGCCAATGGCAAGACACTTCTCATTTGTGTAGATCAATAGTATAAAATCAACCCAGAATTGCACTGACGGGAAATCCTCGAGTCCATAGAACTTCTGTGAGCAGTTTTTCGCAATATTGGTTGGCTGCTTCAAGAAGACACCGCTCCGGCTCCTAAAGCAAAAATGACGCGGAGATTTTTTTTTTTTTTTTTTTAAATTCCACGGAATCACGGAACATCCAAGGAATGGTTACCCTGTTCACCAGATCTTAATTCTATGGACTTGTAGTGTATCTACCAGCGTTCACCAGTGTATCTACCAGCGTTCACCAGTGTATCTACCAGCGTTCACCAGTGTATCTACCAGCGTTCACCAGTGTATCTACCAGCGTTCACCAGTGTATCTACCAGCGTTCACCAGTGTATCTAGTGTCATATTTATAGGACAGTTTCCTTTTACAAAAACATATATTGTGGTAGAACAATTGTTTCAGTTTTGTCTTTTATCAAGGAGAATTAAGAGATTTCCTTCCGCCATAATTTAATAGTGATTTAAGTTTCTATCACTAGATCTTATAAGGTTCAGGGACATTTCGAAAGAAAATGGCAACAAACAGTTGATATTAGCCATTTAGTTGAATTACATATTATACCACTTTTTTTACCGGGATAAAATCGGGATAAAACGGGTTAACTAGATTCTATGTTGGGGTACCTTTTCATAGATGAAGGTTGACACTGTCGATAACAACACTTCCCACCCGGACGTGATGTGAACAAGCATACCTTGACAGAAACTCCCACTTCGATTTGAACACGCCTACTTCAATGGATGGTCCTCATTGAACAGTTGACTTGCTACTTGTGACTGCGACATTGTCCTCCTCTCGCTGTGGCTTCTCAGTCTCGATCACATCCGAGGCACAACGTATACACTAGACAACTAAAGGCAACACAGGAGTGACCACGACCGTGAACTTAATATAGCTCTCACGCTCAGCACTCAAAAAGTACGGTGATCATAATACAGCTCTCCCGGCTTCTCACAAAACAGCAATGAATCAACTAGTGGTATCCCTTTCATCGAATTCTATCACAGATAAAATTCTGTTGGGGTAGTACTGCAACCGTGTTTTAACGATCTGCGGGACTTTATGGCATTTTGAAAATTTTAACATGTTACCACTATTCTATTTTCGTAAAATTTTATCTAAAATTATAATAATGGACCACTCACTGTGACTATGCCCACTGTAAAATTTGTGCATAAAATTTCAATTAAATATATGTCATAAAAAAATGATTCATAATTCAATGTTACATGCCACACGAAAAATAATAATAATAGCGAAAGAATGACAACTTGAAGCATTTCCAGTATTTTGTATTTAATCTTCTCACATAGTTTATTACAATATATACAGCCATCATCAAAATATGAAATCACACACATTTATGTAAAATTACATTTTGTTCTTCCAACTTCATGTTGTTCTGATGATGAAAATGAAACGCATGCGCAGCGCATTATTTACATTCAATCATTCTACGACAAGGAAATTCCTTTTTTAGTATGTAAAATAAAACGATTTTAAAAGCAACTAAATATATTGAAAATCAAATAATAAAACGATGATTAAAAGAGAAGCTGGCATCTTATCTTAAAAATGCAAGAATACTTAAATTATTTGATGTAATATTTTCAAAACATAATCGAAATCTAGATTTCGGCGTAAATAATAAATTGTTACTGCACTGCTCTAAATGTATTTTTTATTAATGAATACTTCAAAAAAATACAGCTAGTTGTACCATTATTTTAAAAAATAATACTAAATAATAATACTAAATAATAATAAATAAATAAAATAACTACGAGAAAGAAGTTTCTTGGAATTGATTGACTAGCTATTCTGACAACAACACCTTATTGAAAATAACACAAGAAAGAAAGTTAGTAAACACATAATAATTTTAATTCAACACTGACAAGGTGATTTGTTTGCTTTCCCAAGAAAAATGTAATATATAACTATCTTGAAAAAATCTTAAGATCGATCTTAATATTTTATAATTATGATAAAATATAACAACTAAAATTATAAAAAAAATATTTTTAAAAGTTTTGCTCAAAAGTTAACTTTTGACTGACAATATTCATTATTTTGAATAAAACTACCGAATAAAAGAAAGCAATTAAAACATTCTCGCGGGGAATTAACAGTTTTCATAAGCTTTATAATTAACTAGGTTGCTTGTCTCGAGGGCCCAAAACCTGAAAATCTTCGGACAAGTAAAACAAAATAATTTTTGCTTATTCATGACAGGGATAAATATATATATATATATATATATATATATATATATATAAGGGATACTACTTGTGTCCCATCCGCGTCAAAGGAATAAAATATATTTTTCTCTTGAATTTTCTTTGTATACAAAATTTCTTTCTTGTTGATATTTCAAACAAAATATTGTAATTACTTAAAACTGCAATATCGTTACTCATTCATATTTTTATTTTATTTCAGGATCCTCATTCATAAAATGAAATTACAAAAAGCTAATAAAATGAAATGGCACTCTTTCATTCATACAAAAAATTTGCATTTTTTCTAATTTTGCAAAACTGACATTTTCTTAATTAATACGTTTCCCTTTAAGCTACCGTTGATGATATTTCAACCAATTATTGAATTAATCTCTTTTGCTCTGATATAGTGCAGACACAACACTATGTGAGGATGGAAAATGCAACATTAACAGATTGCATGTGGGTAACTTTTATATTAACAGGGATGCCAACTTGATACTCTTCACAAGGAAAATTATTTTAGTAGTTACAAAGTTTCAATTTTATTATTTTATTCTTGGTTCAGTAAATTTCATCTGGAATTATTTTTCCAACCGCTACACATAAATAATATAAAAGTTTAAATAAAATATATCTCTAAAAAGTATAATATATTTTAATTCCTTATCAAAAAGGTAAACAAGAAAGTATACACATTAGGAGATCACAAATTAATATTTAAGCGTCGAAAAAACCCAACAAAGACGCTATTAAAATCTGACAAATTACAGTACTGGACGATGAATGCAATAAACATCAAAACAGAATTAATTGAAAGTTAAAACTGGAAGGTGTTTCTAATATTCGCTTTTCAACTCTTTTCTATGACTATTTCCTCCCAAATCCAAATCTATCTTGTAGTATATGATCTTCCCCTTCCTATTCTATGATTTATCAGATTGGGTTTTGTTTTTTTCTGTAATCAAATATTAGTTTGTGAACACTGACGTGCGTACTTTTTTGTTTCCTTCTTTGATGAGGATTCTAAAAATATATATGTTACCGGCAAAGTATGAAATCCGGCATTGTATAGAATGCCTAAAATTAGCCGGCAAAGTATGAAATGATTTATATTTCACGAACTACCTAGGTATTCTATAGAATGCCAAATGAGAAACCGGCAAAGTATTAAATAAACGTCCTGGTGAGGTTATTATGTAAATGATGTGCATGTTACTGGGAATGACCGAAATCGGTGGTTGTTGACATCGGTGAATGTTGACAATCACATAGTCGCTTTGGTGAATGTCCGAAATATTTATTACATCCGATTTGATATTAATTTATTCGGGGATGATATAACTACATCTATTCGATATTTTAATACTTACTGACGATAGATTAGAAGAAACATCAGTGTTTGGAGTATCGGGTAAATGTATACCGGGCAATGACACTTAACTAGTATATATTTCGGACACTAACCAAAGGTCTAGTCATACTAGGTCTAGTTAAGTACCACTGCCGGAATACATTTGCCCGGTATACCCTACACTGATTTTTTTTAAGGTCAAGTGCCACTGCCCGGTATACATTTGCCCGGTATACCCTAAAATGATGCTTTTTTAAGGTCAAGTGCCATTGCCCGGAATACATTTGCCCGATACTCCAAACACTGATGTTTCTTCTAATCTATCGTCAGTAAGTATTTAAATATCGAATAATTGTAATTATATCCACGAATAAATTAATATCAAATCGGATGTAATAAATATTTCGGACAATCACCAAAGCAACTATGTGATTGTCAACATTCACCGGTGAAAGTCAGCAACAACTGATTTTGGTCATTCACACAACATGCACATAATTTACACAATAACCTCATCAGGACGTTTATTTCATACTTTGCCTAAATAGCATTTGGCATTCTATACAATGCCTAGGCAAAGTATGTAATAATTCTCACATTTCATACTTTGCCTAAAAACAGCCGGCATTCTATACAAGGCCGGCGTTTCATACTTTGCCGGTAACATATATAAAAAGCAGTGTTTACTGATCACCTTGTATATGTTAGTTAATAGTTTTTTTAATAAATATTTTTATCGGTTATCATAGGAATGAAAAAGTACCAGACATTTTAAACAAAATAAAATTTACTTTTCTGTTTTGCCTCTGAAAAAGAAATCTCTATTATAATCCTTTACATAGCTTTAAATTTAAAAAAAAAAATAATAAAATTCTCCTAGTCAGGAACAATCAGCTTCTGTTATAAATAAGCCAATCCAACTTCTAAATGTTTTCGCTCAGCATTAAATATATACAACTGTCCAATATATTGCTCATCATTGCACTACGCTGATGATTTATTTCACATAGCAAAGCGTGCTAAACAATGTAAGGTCTATATATCGTGTCTTTAGGCGAAGGGCATGGCCCATGTGAACTGGTGTCGCTACAGTCCCCATTAATGTCCAGCTGGGCGTGACACATTCCAACAGGTAAGTGTTCAGAGTTCAAAATTCGATCAGAAGAATCGCAGTATGGCGAAGAAGGGATGTCGTGCTCTTCCTCTTCGTCTGACGTGGTCCTTTTTCCGTGCTCCATCACGACGACGCCGTCTGACGCTCGATTCGAACTCTTGTTCGTCGAGTCTGAATCAGTCCTTGATTTAGATTCTTGTTGGGCTTTTTTACTTCTTTTCCATTTCATTCGTCTATTTTGAAACCAGATTTTCACCTAAAAGAAATTAAATTTATTTTAAGGTGCACTGAAACGAAAAATGAATATTCAAACATCACAAAACTTGCTTCGTTTTTGACGAAATCGTTTCCTCAGAGCAAACATTTCGTCAAAGTGACGAAAGAACAATCATCACTTCTTCGTGGAAACGAATTTCTTCAAAATTGAACATATATTTCGTCATTTTATTGTTTTCCGGAAGAAAAAAAAAAGAAACTCTTAGAACCCTAAGTACTAAGTTTTCTAATAATCACTTTATCTAGGACATCATATACGTAGATCAATGTTACACCAACAACACAAAAAGGACCGATAGAACAAAGAGACAAATTACACCCATGTACCAAGCGGGATACGAACTGGATCACCCTGGTACGATACCCAACTCTTTGACCACCATACAGGCCAATCGGCATGTTTTCTCACTTTATTCGAACGGGTGGCCTTCATTCTTTTAGTTAACAATCTCCCAAAATGCACTACCTTGAGGTTTCGAGTTGAGGTCACATTTGCATGGCTGACAACTCGTAAGGCAGTTGAGAAATAATTTTCCTAGTGGTAGCAACACTAGCGTTTTGGACGTCGTTTAAATCTTTCTAATCTAGCGTTTAAATATTGAGGTTTAATGTTTCGAAAAAATATTTTGAACTACAACGATGAATCAATAATTTTAAAAAAATATGTAGATAAGATCTATTTGTTGGCCAGTTATACTTATGTTGACGATAAATTCGCAGCCATCTTTACAACAGCCTTGAAATCCGAACCTGCTACCTCATGTGGACAATAAACTCACAGCCATATTTACTACAGCAAGTTGCTTAGAATTATTTTCACTTTTCTTTTCAGTTAAACAAGCAAGGCGCTTGCTCTACAATATCAGTCACCTCAGAGACTCTGTATACAAACTGTTTATATATTTATTTTGGTTGTAATTTCCCAATGAATGGGATATGGGTCTTCTGCGCGGCCCAGGTGCCCAGCTTTTGTTAAATAAAGTAAGTAAGTAAAGTAAGTTATGCTTATATATGTTTTTAGAAAATTCTTCTAAACATAATTGTTGTTTAACTACCATTTTGTAAACTCTTTTTCAACGACCGTACAAGTTGGCTGGTAAGCATTTCCGTTATACATTTGGGAGTTCGAGTTTCATCCTTAATCACGTGATTTTGTGACGAAATGATTCTCAAAATTAACGAAATACAGCTTAAGGATTGCTGAATCATCAAAAGTGAGAGTTTTATTTCTGAGAGTATGGGGCACATAATATTAAGAACAAATCAAACCAAGATATTATATGAAATAAAAAGAAAATTCCACCAACTCTATGCTTTAAATTCGCTTTATATTCTAGATGCTTTTATGTGTTTTAAAACTAATTTTCTAAGGATTACTAACGTGCCACTTATTATCTTCATCCGTCAAGGTTTTCAATTGTTTTAAACACAATGAAATGATTTTTACAACGAATACCTACGACATGCAAGATAAAATAAAGTTATGGAAGTATAAATGTAGCTTCAGATTTGGCTTTATGGAAAAATTTCAAACCATTTGTTCCATGAAAAAAAAAACATAGGTTTACAAAAACCCCTCCCATGTTAAGAAAAATCAGTTTTTATATTTACGTACACAATGGTGGGTGCCTTCTTAAAATTTTCAATAACTATTTAATTCCTTGCTCATAGTAAACGAATGACCACTACTTTTAATAAGTAGACTCAAAAGTTTTCCAAAGTCAAATAAGAACTTTAAGTTTTTAGGAGTCGATCAAAGTAATGGAAACTCTTCTATACGAACTCTATGTAAGCAATTTTTCTTTTATAGCTGGAAATATTTTGGATTAGATTTAATATGGCAAAACTTAGCATATTTTGAAATCTTTAAAAAAATGCTGATCTTTCTATTTTATCATAAAAATTTGCATCGACAAAATGTGCGTATGGTCTGAACGGACTACCTATAAAAAACCGTGTAAATTCTTCCAAAACATTTGCAGCTAAAAGAAAATTTGTTTACATAGAGTTAGTGTAGAAATGTTTCCATTATTTCGATCAACCCCTGTATGCTTAAGCCTCCTAAACTGCGAAAACGATATCTTGAAGATGGTCCCTTATTCTTGCTTCAAAGATGGCGTCAATTGGAAAGAAAGAAGAGAAAGGGTAAGGAAGGAGTAAGGAAGAATGGCGTATAATTAAATGAAGCGGCGCCGTTGCTTCGCTAATTATCATTGCCGAAGCCTTTGTCTGCAAAGGAAGAGAACCCTGAAGACCCTACCAACAATTCATCTCCCTAATTTACTTGTAGTTAGGCTAATCAGGAATCAGGAGGAGTAAAAGTGGGGAGAACAGGGGCGCCCCAACTTTTATTCACCCCAAAATGTCCAATTTATTACGATTCTTCTCGTCAGAGAGTTGTTATTGCTGCGCCCCGGCTTAGAGATGATTGCCAAAGATCTTCTGACTTACGCTCTTTTCTATCTTCTTTTCTTCTTGAGGGTGTGGGCAGAGAGCAGATTCTTCATCCTCTCCCCCCTGTCCCCTCTTACAGGGGCGCTTCCACCGATTGGAATCGTTTTTGGAGACATTGAGGCGGTCAGCATCGAAAATAGAGAGAAAAGGAGTTTTTTGGCCTTTAATGTTGCCAACCCATCTCTTATTTTTTTTCTTTCTTATTCCTCATCCCTTATGGTATCGTTACGAAAAAATAAAGGAAGAAAAGAAAGTTTCTTTTTTATCGCCCCCTCCTCTTTCTTAAGTTTTTTTTTTTTTTTTTTTTTCGTTTCAATTTCAGTCAGGGTAAAAATGGGAGAAGGGTATAGTGGAAATTGACGGGCGATTTCTCGGGAGCATGGAGAAAATAAATGTGAGATTTTTTATCATTATACGTCGACTTTTTTGCACTCCTCCTCCCCCCCCCACTTCCTGTACAGTCGACATTTTGCCCGTTTCGCTTTTCGGTGATTTTCTGGCTTTCAAAAATAAAATATTCTTGGATTGAATTTATTTATTTTTCGTCTGTCGTTTCTATAGTGAATATGGCTTTTAGCTCTAGTCGGAAAACGTAGAAAGAGTTACGGTTAAAGTTTATACTTTTTCTTTACCGCTTTGGAATGTCCTTGTGGCACAAAATAGATTGTTACAATCGTTTGAATTGCTTTTAAAGCACATTAAAATCGAATTACATTCAAATTCCTTCGAACATAACATTGGAATTATATTATTGAAATTGTTTTTAAATCTAACTTTTTATGAAATGTTTATGTTTACCGTTTAATAACCGACTACTTAAAATATTTATATCGAAAATAAATTATAGAACTTTGATTTGAGTAAGAGTTATCCTAAGCTTAAAAGCATGAATGCGTCTACCCTATAAATGGGTATGATGTATGGGTGTGGCAGAAGTCGAATTCTTGGCCACAGATGGCGCCACTGGAAAACGAGAATAATTTCATCCCCTCTGCTGCTCGATAACAACAACAACAATATATCCATTTTTTTAATTGAAAATACACTTCATTTTGAAAGATACACAAGAATTTGGATGTATACTTTTTTGATTACCTCTTTTTTTTTAATTATTGTTTTTGTCCACACTAGCCCAATACCAATTGGCTAAAGTCGACAAGTCATAAAAGCAATTATTTTATTTATTTTTACTCACAAAGTGACCAGATAAAAGCGTCAAAAAAATAAAATGAGATGACCAAAAACATGTTTTGTTCCATTCACAAGAGAAAAGATGTATATTCCAAATTTATGAATTTAAAAGTTCGAACTATTTATATATGTTACGGTCAATGTGAATAGTCGGTTATTATTAATGTTAACTGGTGGATATTAATAATAACCACATAAGTCGGTAAAAGTGAATAATTTAAGCGAGTTTATCACATTTAATCGGTTATTATTAATAATAACCCATGAAGTTTGGTCAATGTCATTCTTTCTTGTTTTTATTGGGGAAATTTCTGTATCATGATCTGCCACGCCAACTACAACCGCCAAGGCTCCAAATTGATTTTAAAATGGAATTATTTTTTAAAAAAAATATGTAGATGTTTCCCTGGGGGTGGCTACGAGTTAAAGTCTTCAAATTGGCCCCTTTCTGTATTGTTTTTTTCTTTTCTTCTTAGTTTCTCGAGGGATGCTGCCCGGAAGTTTCCAAGACGGCGATTATTCTGCCACAGATCACGATACGGGAATCTCCCCTTTTTATTTCTCACTTTTACCAAAGGATGCGGTGATTATTAATTTTGGCCGGTTAGAATTAATAGTAACCGAAATTATCACTTTAACAGTAACGCATGTACAAATAGACACACCCACGTTTACCGTTTAATCACATTGATCAAATTTTTATTGGTTACTATTAATAATAACGGGTTGAAGTGAACAATCTGTGATATTTTTGACTTTGACCAAACGAAGTGGTTATTATTAATATTGGCTGGTTTAAGTATTACTAATAACCGGTTTTATTACTTTAATCGTAGCATATACAATGGTTTTCGAGTTAGTATAATTCCTCAGTGGGGAGCTTTCTTCTGGTCAACCCGTTTTAAAAAAGCATAAATCAAAGTGGAACTATTTTTAATCTAAAAATACTGAATTAAGTAAACACCAAGAAATCTTATCTAAATTAAAAATCAATCTTTACTTTAAAAATCTTTTAATCAATGATAAAGCTTAATACACGAAAGTATAACGGTGGGAGGGTTTCATGGTTTTCTTCGCCATATAACGCAAATACGAGTTAGCTCCGTCAAAAAAGAAGTCCTCAATTTTTTCCCAATACTTGTTCCAGGAGTTCCCTTGTCCTCTGTATTGGGATCAAAATTACAAGGTTACGGTGTTAAACATGAGTAGTCGCAAACTCAAAACTAGGTCTGCTGTTCAACGACGGTTATAAAATAAACTAAAATTTTTCAATCGTATCTACCACTATGAATTACATTTGATAATATTCATATGCAAACATTTTTTGCATTCACTTTCAATAGTAAACAAAAAAAATTAAGCGATCAAAAGTTGCTAATTTTAATTTCTTTTAATAAAATTTTGAATTCTTTTAGTCCTTTTGCCTTTTTAGTTCTAATTAAAATCTTGCAAGAATACATTTTGTTTTAAAATTGACTCTTAAGTCTAACACCGCTAGAATGTTATTTCATAATAACCTCAAATATCGGAGAATATGCTGATGTAACATATTTAAAAATTTTATCTGAACATTAATTAGTAGTGGTATCTATTTAACAATTTTATCTGAACATTAATTAGTAGTGGTATCTATTTAACAATTTTATCTGAACATTAATTAGTAGTGGTATCTATTAAACAATTTTATCTGAACATTAATTAGTAGTGGTAACTATTTAACAATTTTATCTGAACATTAATTAGTAGTGGTATCTATTTAACAACTTTATCTGAACATTAATTAGTAGTGGTATCTATTTAACAATTTTATCTGAACATTAATTAGTAGTGGTATCTATTTAACAACTTTATCTGAACATTAATTAGTAGTGGTATCCATTTAACAATTTTTTTAAAACTTCAGAGCTAAGAAAATTAATTATTTTGTTCGTGAATGTATTTTTTTCTTCTAAGCAAATTGATGGGGAAAAGATGTATAAAACGCGTTTGTGGTCATCCTCTCATTTTTTTTTTTTTACTTTTTAAGGTTTTTAATGTACACTGACTGAGCAAAACTCATGGGATACCCACCTAATATCTGGTTGGGCCCCCTCTGACCTTGCGGAGTGCAGCGATACGGCGTGGAAGTGAGTCTGCAAGGATCTGGAACACGTCCGGTGGTAGTTGGCACCACACATCCTGCAGAGCGGCAGCCAATTGTGGCCTGTTCGTGGGTTGAGGATTCAATGCCCTGAGCCTGACGTCGAGGGCATCCCAGATATGTTCAATGGGATTTATATCAGGACTTCGAGGTGGCCAATTCAGTCGTTGGATCTCACCTGCATGCTCGTCGAACCAGGCACGGACGATATTGGCGCGATGTGGGGCTGCGTTGTCATCCTGATACACAGCAATATCATCAGGGTGTTGAAACATGACAAAAGGGTGGAGATGGTCTCCAAGCAGCTGAAGATACCGCTGACCAGTCAATGTGGCACCCAGAACGACCAGGAGGCCCATTCCATGCCACGAAAATGCACCCCACACCATGACTGATAGGCCACCGGCCTGGACTGTGCCCACTTGGCATGCTGGATCCATCGCTTCGTGCGGTGTGCGCCACACGCGGCGCCTCCCATCAGCATGGAACAGCACGTAGCAGTTGATAATGTGATTCGTCAGACCAGATCAGGTTACGCCACTGTTGCAGTGTTCATCCGTGGTGATTGGTGGCAAATTCACGCCGAATTGTCCGATGACGCTGGGTTAGCAGTGGCACACGCGTGGGGCGACTGCTCTCATACCCGAGAACACACATGTTCCGACGGATTGTCCACTGGGACACGTCTCTATCACGGCCAGTGTTGAATTCAGCCGTGATTTGTTGCACATTTGCTCTTCTATCTCGAGTTACCACTCGTCTCAGGTTTCGCCTGTCTCGGTCAGTTAGGGCCTGTGGACGCCCGGTATGGTGTCTGTTGTGGACTGTGACACCCTCATTCACCCATTCTCGGTAAACTCTCGACACGGTTGACCTTGGGAAGCCGAATTTCTGAACCACTTCCGAAATGGAATGTCCCATGGGTCGGGCACCCACAACCATGCCGCGTTCGAATGTCGTCAACTCACGACGACGTTGCATTTTAACTGATCACTCACACAGCCACTTCAAGCAATGTCTAACACACAACTGAGACGGCCACCAGGTGGCGTTGGTCACACACATGCTGTACAACCACAAATCAGAGCCCTGCTATACCATGAGTTTCGCTCAGTCAGTGTAGAAAAAAATTTTGTCACATTGCTGAAATATGAATAAGATTTTTTTTTCCTTAAATGCTTGAAATATGTCCCAGTTTTTATGTCAATTCAGTTTTTTTCAACAAATTAAATTCGATCATATAAAATTAAATTGTTATTTCAAGATTTTTTAAATTAATTTTTGTTGTAAAAGAATTTAAAATATTCTTACCTGTGTCTCCGTAAGCATGAGGTTGGTGGCCACTTCGAACCTTTTAGGCCTGGAGAGGTATTTGTTCATTCGAAATTGATTCTCTAATTCTAGAAGCTGTTGGCTTGTGAACGCTGTTCTGGGACGCCGCGTCTTACCCAAGACGCTCGGTTGACCTTGACCTGTTAAAAAAAATTTCAGTATATAAATTGAAGGTGTCATAAAACCTAAAACCTCATTTGAAGTGCAAACAATTTGCTAAAAACAATTCAACTATCTGATTTACAGAAGAAAGTAACTACCAACAAACAATACAGGGAATACCCCAGTCACTGCCCTTAACATTTGTTTTTGGAATTCTTGCAAAAAAGTGAAGTAAAAAAAGATACACAATTTACATTTAAGTAAGACCAAAGAAAAAACAGAAACGTTATCGAAACCTAATAAATCAAAATACGGGATTGAAAACAATAAAACCAATTTGATTTCTAGAGAGAGGAGTCAAAAAAAGAAATACCTTTAGATATTCAAGGTGGTTTCGCTGTTTTTTCTTTCTCATTTATAAATCGCTTTTTTTTCCTTCCCCGCCTAAAGAGAAGTGTTGTTGTTGTTTCTAATTTCCACTTACCAATATCAGTAAACCTGCATGGGGAAACCAAGCGAATTTAAGGTAGATGGTGCGTTTCATATTTTTCAGTGGCGCCACCTAATGCTAGGAACATGACTTAAGCCACGCCCATGTCACAGCCCGTTTATAGAGCGGATCCATTCATACACCCGTTCATTCATCCACAGATCGTAATTTTAACCTGAACCAGAGAATGATCAATCTCCAATTCAGTACCCCTAGAGGTTTAATTTGCTATGGGAACATGAAGGACTTTGTGACCCGGCAGATTTAACGTGTGCACCAGTCACTATTTACTACACGGAGAGTCTTCGGCCGGGGGGGATGGAACTCACAACCTCATGGACATGTTCCCAACGCCCAACCAACCAAGCTATTCCGGCCTTTTAAAGAGAAGTTTGGATCTCTAATAACTTTGGTTTTTTTTTTTTTTTTTTCCTCCCTTCTTTTTTGACGAGAATTCTATAAATATATATCAAGAGAGGTCATCAGAGAACACCCTATATAATAAAACATAAATTTGTTTTCAGTAACACTGTATAATATCTCTTAACAGAGGAAAACAAAAGTTAATATTATCAGATAAAATTATTGAAAATATATTATTAATTATGGAAAACATATTTTCAGTAATACTGTATAATTCTCTTAACAAAGGAAAACAAAAGTTAATATTATCAGTTAAAACTAATGAAAATACACACGGGTCTAAAAAAACTATAGAAACACTTCCATACTAAATTCTATGTAAACAATTTTTCTTTTAGCTTAAAATATTTCGGAAAATTTCACATGGCAAAACTGTAAACACAATTTGAATGATCATACTTGAAGCTTTTATAAATAATGTCACTTGTACCCATGAAAAGTTCAGATCGACCAAAATGAGACGTTGAAAGTTAACGAGACTCCTTTCTACCTTTAAAAACATGTTATAGGACTACAACATTTATATAAGAACGCTTTTTTTTATTTATAGTAATATTGAAAAACAATCCGGTTTAATATTTTTAAGTTCCTTTTGTTCGCTGCAGAATTTGCATAGGGAAAAAATATACCATTTTTGAAGATCATTCAAATTGTGCTAACAGTTTTGCCATGTAAAACCTTCTAAAATATTTCCAGCTAAATAAATAGTTGTTTACTTAGATGTAGTTTAAAAGTGTTTCCTTTATTGTGATCAAAACCCTGTACCCTTTCTGACCTGATAATTAAGATTTTACTGAAGTGTATACATAGGATCGGGGATAATGTGTATTTCTCAGTATTATAAAGAGTCATTTAGTGTTTGCAAATTTACGTTAATGCTAGCAGGAAATTCCTTATTTAAGATACCACTTTAACGTTTAGAAATCTAGTAGGGCTCAGTTCTCATGAAGTTATACGTTTTCTTTACAAAATAACATGTAGGGATGGTTTACAAATTTATGGAATGATCGAACTTCGTATATTTGTCACCCTTTATAAAATTGTTAACAATAAAAATTGTTGTAGTCGTTAAAAGAACATTGTTAAATATTTAACTAGGTGAAAATTGTAGATTCTGAGAAAATTTGAAATGCCAGTGTAATAACAGTAAAGGGTAGCAAAGTTTCTTTAATTTGGCTATCACGTAAAAACTTCACCGCACTATTATCAGATCTAATGTAATTATTTCAATTGTTTATGTTCTCTTTCTAATTGTTCTCCCGATATTAAAAAATTGTAGAAATGTGGTGGATCAGGAAGTCAAGCACTCGCCTTCCAATGAGGTGAACCGAGTTCAAATCCCAGCGGCGGCTGGTCGATATGAATTCCACACACCCAGCTCGCACCGACCACAGTGCTGACGTAAAATATCCTAAGTGGTAGACGGATCATGGGTGATAGTCCCCTTGCTGTTGGACAAACCATGGGAGGTTTTAGTGATTTTTTTCCCCATGTAACGCAAATGCGGGTTTGTTGCATCAAAAAGTCCTCTTCGAAAGCAATTTTCCCCCAATATTTTTGATCTACAAGTTCCGTTTATTTCTGGATTGGATTCAAAGATACTAGGTTACGGAGTTGAACATTAATAATCGTAAACTCAGAATTGAGTCGGCTGTTCAATGACGGTTATAAAATATTAAAATATTGAAAGGGCTGCCAAAACTGCTGCTTTCGGTGTTCCCTTTAACGTTGTATTTTGTTTCACTGCATCAAAAGTATAAGACTCAGAAATCTAAAACTTCTAAGGTGTAGAGATAAGTATATAGGAATTAGGATGTCATAAGGAAATTAAAATTTGGTTATTAGTTCTAGAATTAATAACTATTAAACTTGTCGGAAAAAATACCATACGGATCGCTCTAGAGGCCACAGGAATGCATTTACAGTGCTAAATTTTGGCGGGCTGAAAGGGCCATATTTGTTTATAAATTCAAAGTTTATTTTTGCTTTACGATACCTTTTTTTTTTTTTTTCGTTTCTTAAAGACTTAAAAACTCGAAATTACGAAGTTGAGTAGAAAAATGTATAAGGAGTTAGATGGAGTAAAATAAGAGTATTATTCGATTATCAGTTCGTTCGAGAATTATTAACTGTTTAACTTGCAGTAAGAAATAAATAAAATATACATATATATATTAGAGGATTTACTTTTCACTGAAATGCAACTACAGAATTGAAATTTAAAACGTGCAGTTAAGACTATTTTGAACTAAACCTTTGACGAGACGTTATTTTTTTCTTTCCAAAAATTCCTATTTGTTTGAAAGTTACTGCAATATTAAGTTTTTTTTTCTAATTTTATTCTTTAAAAAATAATAATTTATCTATTGTTGTAGAAAAACTTTTCTCTCCCGCAATTTTTATTTTATAAGCTCGTACTTGACTTGATGTCAATAGTAACAAAAAACAATTAATAATTAAAAACTCAAAGGGAGTTTCGATGTTACCAGAGGAGTTAGATGTTAGACTAAGGATTAGTCTAAGCATTCATGTTCTTTCTTTCAATGCTTTTTACGTCAAAACAAATTATGGCATTTTCGCAACTATAGTCTTAAATAGGTTAAAAAATGCATGTTGTTTTTAAATAAAATGCGCAAAAAATGCGTCAAGTAATTTTAAAAAATGTGTTCTATTGCCTTAAATATTGTGAAAAACTAAACGGCACAATGAGCTCCAAGGCAGGAACAACAATTACTAGGGATGCCACAGGCTAATATTTATGTAAAAAATGGTAGAGGTTTACTTTATTTGTTATCTCTTTAGTTATTCAAGCGTACCAACCACTATGACTTATATATATTATTCACGCACAAACATTTCTTATATTCACTTTTAATAATAAACTAAAAAAAAAATACTTTTTATAAAAAAATGCTAATTTTTTAAATTTTTTTAAAATAAATTTTGGTCTGTTCTATATGCAACTATTTTATAACTACAAAATTAATCCTAACAATGAAACACTCGTAAAAAATTTTTAATCAACAATTTTTTTTTAAACATCTTTTATCTCGGATTCTCGACACGAAAAGGTTAACTCTATAACGAATACTATTATTTAGTGACCCCAAAGCGAAGGAGAGAAATCAAAATTAGCCTAATATTAAATCATAGTTATTGCTAAATACAGATCATTAGGATAACCATTTATTAGAGGATGACAGTTGATTACATAGTTAGAACCAATACAATGAATATGGAAAATACATTAACTAAATTATACTGTAAATTAATTACTCTAGGCACCTATTAAAACAATAAGCTACGACTGCTTCCTACAATGCACATTCATGCTAATAATTATGTGTAATACTAGATTGGTATATTATAAAATATTAATTTAAACGCCAGAGATGTATTAATCTACTTCATTCATTAGTTACCAGTGTCTGGCTGATACACAACTAGCAATCTCGTGCTCTACTTATTTTGCTCGTTTCTTTTGAAATAAAATCATCTTAAAATCATTCAAAACGTATAGCTTTGAATAATAATAGCAAGTTTTATTAGTGAAAAGATATCTTTCACTGGAACAAAATTCTTTAACTACCTACAGAAGTTTATTGAAACAATGAAATACTTCTATACTAACTTTGCAATGCTGCAAATGTTTTGGAAGATTTTACGTGGCAAAACTCTTGGCACAGATTGCTTTAAGCTTTTTGAAATAATGTCCTTTTTATCCATGCATCGATAAAAATGTGCGCAGGAAGTTAAAAGTTGATTCCCGTTATCAACACCACTATAACTAAAAACGCATTTTTATATAATTATTGATTTCCTATAAAAAGAATTGCTGGTATTAAAGCTAGAAGGAAATTGTTAATTTTCAATGCTCATTTTGGTCGCCGTTCTAATGTATGTTTAAGCTTTAATGTATTACTCTTGGCTTTGTAAATTTGATTTTAAGTCATTTTCCCTACCATCACCTCCTACATCAGAAAGCCTCCACACGGTTTCTTATAAGCAGTCTGCGCAGATTATTTAAAAAGCGAATCACTTGTGCGCTTGAACCCAAATTCTGTTTCAAAAGTACTTGATAGAAATTTATCATATATATTTGAGAATTGAATCTGTAGTGGTTGACAAGTAAATAAAACAAACCAATTATATTCATAAATTAAAAAATTTTTTAGACATATATTAACTACCACTTTCTAATTTTTAATAGATATCATATTAAATGGTTCTTTAACTAATTGGTATACCTTCATGGTGGTCTGATCGGACTACCTACAAAAAACCGTGTGGAGGCTTTCAGTTATAGGAGGCGTTGCCATTACTCAGAAATGATTCAATTTTTTTTTTTTTTTAAATTCGAAGCATCATTTTGTTTTTGCTCTCTTGTGATGAGGCTTTTAAAAATACAAAAAAAAAAAAAAATACAAAAAAACAAACAAACCAGGAAGCTTTAGTTTCTATTTGTCTACTACTCTTTAACCCTTTGACGCAGATGGGACACCGGTGTCCCTTTTATATATTTTTTATGACGCTCTAATTACAAGCGAAAATATATTTGGGTATTTTTTAATTATAAAAAACAGTCTAATAGTTACTAAAATCAGAATTATATTTGTACTAAAATATAAAATTCAAAAACAGTAGTTTGAAAAAAAAAATTTTTTTAAAGATGTATCAATAATTAATTTTAAAAATTAAAGAAATTTCAATGATGAATCTTTGATCTTAGATTTCTTAGTACAATACTTGCGGCGATAAAGTCACTAACGTTTTCTTACTTGCGTTCACTTTAAAATTAAATCAACAAAACTCTTGTTTTCGAAACTAGACATATTTATTTGGAAATAGTAACCATAGCGTCTAACTTTCTATACACATTATTTACTTACTTTTACTGCCACTTTTTAATATTTAAAAACAGCACGAACCCTGGTTAAGAATTCGAAAAGACCTTTTTCAAATGGAATCTGAATCTCTGCCTTTTTTTTTTTTTTTTTTTTTTTAAGTTTTGGAACGTTTTCGAAAAAATTCTGTTCATATTATTCAATTTCAAAAAATAAAATAAAAAATCGATTCCACAAGCATAACGTAACATATTGCCTTTACAAATAAATTTTGTTTGCATCCAATTCTAAACCAGATTAACTACAATTTATCAGCCATTGCTTCAACCATACCTCATGATTTATATAATGTTGTCTGAATTATATTACTATTTGTTTAACAATAGAACTGAATCTCTTTATTGACGATAGTAGGGCAATTTACTTATCATAAAACAAACATGGCTACCGCTATTTCCTGTGTTCTTGTGGGCGAACAAATGGTCATGGAACTGCTTTTATCGACAATGTCAGTCTTTATTGACACATATGTGATTTGTGACAGTGGGACCTTCTTGTCAAACCCGGTTGACATTTTCACACCTGCGTTAACTCAGATAAATAATCGTTGAGCCAGTAGCGGTGATAAATGCATGGATGATATCTTATTTGCTTGGGTGTGCCCATATATGATGACGATTAAATTGCTTTTGATAATAAATGTTTTTGGATCATTTGTGGGCTGAAATATTTAGATTGAAACGTGAACTTTAACTGTTCTCAAATCTTTTTCTTTGCAAACACATTTTTAGAGATAATTTTAGATTCGTGTTTCATCAAAAAATAACGTCAAACATAACTAAAACTATGATATTGTAAAGTGCGAGAAAAAAAATAAACGGACCACCCTGAATAGTTTAAGAAATCAGACACGAAAACGTACTTGGGCTAAAAAAAATCGTATTTTTAAAATTCACTTTCTTAGGAACTATTCGAGCGATTTCGTTGAAATTTTATATTTTATCGTGTAAAATTAAATTTTTTAACCTTTTCTAGACGTTCGAGTCTTATATGCATTCTCAGGGTGGCGATAATCAGAGTAAAAAAGATGAAACTGGTAGCCAAAGTATTTTTACAGCTGTTTATTTGTGGCCCGGGATAATGATCGTTTGCTTTATTTAATTCACCACTACTTAATTCGTATTAAAAACTGTATAGTTACACTTTTAACACACATGAATGTGTCCAACATCTAAATAAAACCAGAACTTTCAAATAGAACTCTAATAAATCTTTAATAAATCCAATAAAAATTATACTGCATTACAAAACACCACAATAGAATCTTCAAATATGTAAACACTCAATCTGCAAACTCCAAATCATCAACTGTAAATTTATAAACTTTATTTTTGTTTTTTTTTTCTGTTTTTGCCACCACATTGTTGCAAAATTTCAAAATGTTTTTTAACCCAATGTTTATTTCATGATGTATGGGATAGGGGCCGCTGCGCGGCCCAGGTGCCCAGTTCTTTTAAATAAAGCAAGCAAACATGAATGTGTTAAATTTAAAGTGAAAGCAAAAATAAGTCTGTCAAATTAGTTGTGCCCAAACTTAAGCTACCGCATTTTTATTTTTTAACATCCTGATACTGATTCCTTACGAATACATTTATGTCTCACCTGTCCCGAAAGGGTTAAAATGGTGTAAAAAAATTGTATAACTTACAATTCAAAACTTTTTCGACTTTTTCTTAAATAAAATAATTAAAAAATAAATAAATATTTGCTTGAAGTTGTTTCATGTTCGGAATTATCTTCGCATTAACGACTTTTAAAATAGTGTGCAAAAATGTTTTCCGTTTGCTTAAAAAGTTCTTGAGATGCGGTGAAATACACGAAAGTCCAAACTTTGGACCGTTCTCTTGACCGAACTATGAGGACCATATTTCCCTGAATGTCTCTACCCCGAACGGTGATAAAATTTGGGGGTCGAAAAAAAGGTATATTTATTCAGAGAAAGAACGTTTTTCTGTCTGATTCTATAACTTAAAATATCATCTACACTAATATTATATCCTATTTGAGATCACCCACTCGAACCATTAAGATTGAGTCCTAGAACGTGAAGGTCCAGTGTCAGAAAAATAACCTTAACTTATATACTTCATAAAACCTAAGAAAAAAACTTAAGAAATTACAAAAACCATAGTTACTATCATAAAAGTTATAAGTTAGAACACGAATTAAAAAAAAATTACACGGTTCACGGAACTGAAGAGTACCTTTATAATACTATAAGAGAATACTACAAAAAATAATTTTCTCAGTTATATAGATATGGTAATAACTTTCGATAAAATCTAATCTTTTGCAATTTAAGTTGAAGTCCGACTCGATATTGCCAGAAGAAAATAAATAACAGTCTCGCAATCTAACTTATACCGTATTCTTCAAAGAATCACGTACCTGCAACACGAGAAGAAGAACGCCACTGAATTTACATAGTTTTGCCTAATCACGTGGTTGCGTATGATGCGTTAACGTTACAGCTATTAATCTTGGTTAAAGCTCCTATACTATGGCTAATTCAGGGGCTCTAATCTGAGTTTTTTGCCATGATGAGAAAATTTTCGGATCAGATTTAAATGGATATCTGCAAGAAACTGTATCGAAACTGATTGGCTGCGAAATCGTGGCAGAAACAAATGCCACGATTACCCACGCGTGACGTCGCTCGCAAGGATCCAATTGTTACATGCGATAATACTTAGTATATAAGCAGAACTGAATTTTTTTTAAAAATTCAATATATTTCTTTTTAGTGTTTTTTGTAAGTATATGGTGGCAATTCGTCTGGAATTTCTGATAGATTTAATTATGATTTTTAATGTGGCTAAGAAACTTAAATATCCATGCTGGGTTCTTATTTTAATAATTTCTTTTGACTACTACTACGCTTTATTAATTTAAGCATATGGGAAAATTCTTTACAAAAGTTCCTCAGCCTTTATTCGATTTTTTTACCAACTTTTTTAAAACAATATTGAAGTTTTCCGAATACACTTTGCAAAAGAATTAAATTTAATCAATCAGAAATGTAGAAAATAGTAGACATTTTCAGATATTTTCAAAAATTACATAAAAGGGTATAATGTATGCTTAATGTAACTGGATTTATTTTTTTACAGAGTTCAGTGATAGCTAAATTTATGTTTCAATGTATTATTATTTGCTTTACAAATTTGATTTAAAGTTATTTTCCACACTACTACATGTAAATTATTGTTGTTTTTGTTGTCATAGCCACTGAGAGAGCGATTGTTCTGGTTTTTCAGTGGCGCCATCTATGGCTAAGAATTCAACTTCTGCCATACTCATACATCACACGCGTTTATAGGGTGGACACATTCATTCATCCACAGATTGAAATTTTGACCTGAACCAGAGAACAATCAATCTCAAATCTAGTATCTCCAGAGGCGTAATTTATTATGGGAACATGGAGGACTTTGTGACCTGACAGATTTAACGTGTACCAGTCACCCTTTACTACACGGGGAGTCTTCGGTCGGCTGGATTCGAACTCCCATTCTCACGAACGCCCGGCCTGCGCCCTACCAACCGCAGGGCTAAGAGAATAGAAGTGCTGGTTCACTCCTTTGAAGAATTTTTCTCCGTGCCAAACGTCCGATTTTCTCCAGTGACGTCACTGTGGCGCAAAGCTTGCACTTTTACTTCAAGAACGGAGCGTTCGGTCTAACTAGCTCTAACTAATATTGGACTAGTCCTTTTTGTGGCATATTCCAAGACATTTGTTGTTTAATAAAATGGTTTTCCTCAGTTTATTGCAGTGAATTTACAAAGAATTTAAAACTATTAATGAAATGCCAGTTTGCGTGATTGCAACTTTCAAAATTTCTGAAAGAAACACAAAAGGAAAAAATATAATTTTCCACGTGTTAATATAGTAGAACTAAATAGAAACAGCCTCGTTGCTTCAAAAAGAAAGGCAGGCGAAAAATTAAAAATGCATTAAGTCAAAGAAAATTAAAGCGTAAATATAAAATATAAATAAAATATATAGTATATAGTTAAAATTCTCCTAATTCCATAACATATTTTTTAATGTAGTTATTCTAACTATTTATTATTTTTTTTTAATTATATTCTCTTCAAATTAAATATCTATAAATTATATTATCTTAAATTTAAATATCTATAAATTATATTATCTTGAATTTAAATATCTATAAGCAATTGTAAAATATCAAATATCATTATGAACCTAAATTATTATTTTGTTTCAGTAATTAGCGTTTAAGGTTGATGTTTCCTAATGATTAAGTATGAACAAATTGCTATTAATGGCATATTTTAAAATCAGGATTCTAAATTTAACCCTACTTATAGTTACCAAAGATTATGTAGATAAAAAAAGTGTCGATGTATGCTTTTCTTAATAATTAAAGTTAAAACTTAACTTTTTAAAATAAAGTATTTATAGTGTCATTTTCGCCAACTAGTAAAATATTTTTATAAGTTTAAAATGGTATTTTTTTAATATAATGGCCAAGACAGTTTTTTTTTTTAACTATGTTTATGAACGGAAATAATGTGTTAATTATGTAAAGTTTGAAAGCTAATAACCAGAAAAAGTCTAACTTATTTTTACAGAGAGAAAGATGCAAAGTTATCATAATATCTTTGCTAGCGATCTCCGAGATCTGTGTACATAGTGACGTCATAAGGAGAGAAATCGTAGCTTCAGCTCTAAGAGCGGAATGAACTTGCCCTTCTCTCTTCTCTCTAGCCCTGTATCGACAGGGTCATCCCGGCCCATGCAAATGATTCAAAAGTTCATATGAAATGCCTTTTTTAGTGAAGCGTTTTTGTAGGGAAGCTCTTAAAATGTTGGTTAATTTTAATTAACTACGCTTAAAATTACTTGAAATTTAGCTTTAGTGATTATTATCAACCACTGTAATATATAGTATATACTATATATTACATATAGTATATACTTTGCAAAAAGCGTAGTAGTTGTCAGTCTGTGATAAAAATTGACGATAAATCTTTCAGTTTTAGTTAATAGGCGAGGTCTTCAAAAATCCCGCTTAACAAATTCCAAAAAGTTCTATGAATTCAAATTGTTAATAATAACGTCTCAAAAACAAATCGTGTCTTTGTTATAGTTTTAATTTAAATGTTTATCTGAAATTTCTTTCCCTTGATTTTTCAACAGAACTTTTCATTGTCATTTTGTTAAATGTGGCATTGTGGTTGGGTTCCTACACAGTTGTGTTTTAAAAATTAGATGCAATGTAAACAAAAAAAGAACTTAATGCAGAATTGTTTTTTAGACAGATATCTAGTCACAAAAATACATGGTAATAATTAGGGTAAAGATGAAAACTGTTTTCTAAATTGTGATTAATCTTCACACGGTGAAGCCCTTACATTAACACGAATCGCCAAGATTGATTTATTGATTGATTGATTGATTGATTTAATTTTTTATTAATTAATTTATTTATGTTTGTTATTTTTTTTGGGGGGAGGCAGAATAGCCTGGTTGGCAGGGTGTTGGACTCACGTTCAGGACTCCCGAACAGGAATTTTTGTCAAAAAAGAAAGAAAAATACATAGTCATTAGAGATCCAAACTATTCTTTAAAAAGACGGGATAGCCTTGTTGGCTGGGCGTTGGGCACATGTCCAAGAGGTTGTGAGTTTGATACCTGCCTGCCGAAGACTCCCCGTGTAGTAAATTGTGACTGGTACACGTTAAATCTGTCAAGTCACAAAGTCCTCCATGTTTTCATAACAAATTATACCCCTGGGAGTGATGGATTGGAGATTGGTCGTTCTCTGGTTCAGGTCAAAATTATGATCTGGGGAGGAATGACTGAACGTATGAATGGGTCCACCCTATAAACGGGTGTGATGAATGGGTGTGGCAAAAGTCGAATTCTTGATCATAGATAGCACCACTGGAAAACAAGAACAATCGCACCCCTTGCCTAAATGGCCTACGACAACAACAACATTTTTTTTTTTTTTTTTAATGTAACGGAAACTTATATTTTTCACCTTTATGATGATAGAAATAACTGTTGAAATAAATTATTATTTTTAAAAAAAACATTTTAATTGAGATGCATTATTTTCACTTAAAGTAAATTTAAACTGTCATAAGTTAGTCACGAGCAACAGCAATCATGCCAAATGATTGAACTTTATAAATCATTATTTTGATGAGTTAAACTTTGATGAGTTACAGTTTTGATGAGTCACCGTAAAGGACAACAAGTAATAAATAAAAAAGAAAAATGGAATTATGTATTTTTTCTTTTTTAATTGTGTCGGTATATGCCGTTTAGTTTTGTGCATGATTTCGTGAGGTTGATTAGTACAGAGATATTGATTATTTCCTGTTTTCTTTTTTTCTTTCCTTTTTTTATTTTTTTCATTCTCTCTTTCTTTCTTTTTTTTTCTTTTTTTTTTTTCCCCTTTTTCTATCCGCACAAAAAACGGGTATACGTTTAGTGATAAATAATAAGTTAAAATTGACAAAAAATAAAATAAAAAGAATTTTTCTTTCAAGTGGGAAGTGGGGCAAAATTTTGTCCCTGCGTAAAAACAGAATTCTAAATTTGGAAAATAAATTTTAAAAAATGGAATTATTTTATCTTTTTTAATTTTGTCGGTATATATCTTTTAGTTTTGTGCAACATTTCGTAGAGTTGATTAGTACTGACTTATTGATTTTTTTTTCCTTCTTTCTTTTTTTTCCCCCTTTCTTTTTTTCTCATATTTTTCTAACCGCACAAAAAACGAGTATATGGTTAGTGATAATTAATAAAGTAAAATTGACAAAAATAAAAATACTTTTTCCCGCAGACTGTGAAGTGGGGCCCAATTTTGTCCCTGCGTAGAGTTCTAAATTTTGAAATATTTTGGAGATTGTAAAGATATTTCACGGAAAAATGAAAAATACAGTGTGAACGCATTTTAAAAAGAACAACAATAAAAAAAAAATAAAAAAATTAAGGAACGAATAATAGAAAATGGAAATTGGAATAACAATGAACTCCACCCTCCCATGAAAAAGTTAGGACTTAATATATAAGTTTGAATTCAATTTTAACTTCTGCCCCCCCCCCCAGATTATCTTTAGCCGCCATTTTGAAGTTACAGATGGGAAAAAGGGCTGAAAAAGACTGAAACTTACACTTTATTATCTAAACGAATCAAGTATTAAATAAATAATCCCAAGAAACTGAAGCAGTTAAATATTACTTGATTGAAAAAAAGAAATCAAGATGGAAATAAATGTTGACATGTTTCAAGCGCTCAAAAATAGGAGTCCATTCTCAAGACTTGCCAGACGTGACTGAGAAGAATCCAAAATGATCTCTTTGGTTTCTTGGTTTTCTTTCTTTTGCAGTTTTTCCAGAAACATACGATTCTGGATAGAAGTATAAAAAAAAAAATTATAAATTTTTTTTCATGATTATTAAATTAAATTATAAAATTTGTAAAATAATTATTTTAAGGAATCTATTTGAAACACCAATCACGATTAAATGACTCGAGGGGTGGTCCATAATAGTAGTCGATACTATTATTACCGATTTTGCTGAAATAGCACTACAATTCTACGCTGCTACTTTTTAGATATGATTACAACTTTATTTGATATTTTAATTTTATTTAATAGTAATAAATATTTAAAGGTATTTACAAGTTATTTCAATGGAAAAATACAGTACAAATACTATTGTTAAAGAATCATTGATAGTAAAGAGTCTAATATCATTCACAAATTCGACATAATATGTAGATATTTTAATGATTAATATAAATTCATATAAATTCTTCAGGATTTTGAAATTTTAATAATTATAATAATTTAACTTTTTAATTTTAATTATTTAATTTAATAATAAAAATATTCTACAGATGTGGATATTTTAATTATTGAAGCATTCATATAAATTCTTCAGGATTTTATAAAAAAAAATATATTTTCTTATAAATAACTAAATAGCTACAACATTCGTAAATTTCAGTTGAAAAGAAAAAAAAGAGACTTTCAAATACGACGTAAGCACTTAAGCAAGGAGAGGGGTTTGTGCGATGCTTACGTAAGACATTAAAGTTTCCTCATTTCAAAATCTTCTAAAGAAGCAAAATGAAAATTTAACAAAAAAAATTACTCGTGGAAAAAGTTCAAATTTTGAATAAACGTTATATTTCTGTTGAAAAAGATGAAAAATTTCTTTGTAGAGATTCATAAGTCAAGAGTTTCGAAAAAAAAAAAAAAAAGCACGAGAGATTCCACACGATTATTTTTTTTTATATAATTACACATTATTCTTGAATTTTACTATATATACTACTATTCCAAATCATTAGACAGTAAACATGATAAAATTGGCGGTTATTGGCACAGAAGCTACTTTTTGGCGATAATATCGGGTTTGGCGAAAATGATTGTCCGGATATAATCCCAAAGTACGAAAATCATCGAGGAGATAATTCCAAAGAAAAAAATGGTGGACGGGATAATCTTAAAGTAAGAAAATAGGCTGAGATAGCGTGGTTGGTAGGGCACTGGACCCATGTTCAAGAGTTCGTGGGTTTGATCCCTGCCGACCGAAGACTCCCTGTGTAGTAAATGGTGACTGGTGCACGTTAAATCTGTCGAGTGGCAAAGTCCTCCATGTTTCCATAACAAATCAATACCTCTGGGGATACTGATCCAGGAATTTCCTTGTCTTCTGGATTGGTTCAAAACTGCAAGGTTACTGAGCTGAACATTAGTAGTCGTAAACCCCCAAAAAAATTGGGTCGACGACGGATATTAAAAAATAAGTATGAAAATGGTGGAAGGGATAATCCTAAAGTACCAAGTTTCTAAAATGAATTAAAACGTAACTTTTGTTTTCGGCAGAGTTACATGTTTTATATGAATTTAATCCTTAAATTAGATTACGGTAAAAGTCTAAGTTAAAGCAAAAAACGGGGAGCGACTTTTTTATGTAAGCATTGTTGGGGATTTCTGAGGGGAGAGTGAGTCTTCAAATATGCTAGCAAAAATACGCTTACCTAATATTTGAACGACATCCAAAAAAAAAAAAAAAAAAAAAAAAAAAAAAAAAAAAAAAAATCTTAAATAATTACAATTTTCCCAATTTAAAAATAAATCACATTTTAGTTTTTATTTTAAATATTTTCAAAGACTTTTTATAAGCAGTAAAAAAAAAGTGAATAAAAATAAAAAGAAGAATTAGTTATGATTCATTAAATAAAAACATGTTTTAACACATAAATTTTATTCTTCATAAAAGAGAAAAATCTCTTTTAAGCTAATTGAAATTCTCAACTACATTCGTGAACAGTTAGAAAACGAAAAGAAGTGATAAGAATTCATTTAAATGAAACCAAATTAGGTTTAAATAAGTCCGCAATTAACAAAATTCGCAGTTAATCATTTGCAATTCTATTAAAAGAATCGGATAACGAATTCCCCTCTATCCTAATGAGTCGACACATTTTTATTCTCTTCATTCTTTCAACATGCATTTCCCTGCGTCAATCAAACCGCTAACCACTCCCACTTCTTTCATCTCTCAGCCAACCAGCATCGTTATCGATCGAGGTACGGTGTCGTAAATAGCGGCTAAAGTGTTACCCGGGGGACGGCAGCTAATTAAAGGCGAACATACGCCATTTACATAATCTACTCAATTTAGAGAGGAACCCGCAGATTTCACGTTTTATAAGTTCCCGTTTCTGATTGCCTAATCTGCATATACAACGGGAGAATTATTTATACAGTACTATCGGCTACTATATTTTTAAGTTATTGAGCGAAACAGTCTCTAAAATTACCCATCTGCTCTAACTTAGGGTTAAACGAAAGGAAAAATTGTCTGGGGACGATGTTAGGTTACGGGAAATATTAAATATCGGGGAAGTAAGAAGGAAAACTTGTTGCCATTCCGAAGTTAAAAGTTTTTAAATGCTCAACTTTAGAACTTGTGGAATATATTTATTTCCTACTTCATTTTTATGTTTTTAAATTTTTCTAACTGGTTTTGAAATGATTGCTGAGTTCTTCATTATATGCAAATTGTAAGAGGAGTTTTTGAATTATCAAACAGTTTGAAGATAATATTATTCGAATTTTTGATAAGTTTGAAAACTTAGAAGTAAAAATGACAGCACAAAGTATCTAAATTCCAAAAGTATAGTTTATTTAAACTTATAAAATTCACGTATGAAAATTTTTTATTTAAAAATATATTTATTTATGCGAAAAAGAAATCCAAAAAGAATATTAAGATTTGAATAATTTTGTAAAAATATTTATGATGTTTATACTTAAAAATGTTTATACTTAATCAAGTTAACGCATAATAATGCATTAAAGTGTTATTATTGAATAAAAATCTAAATGATTGAACATTTAGAATGTTTCTACAAACATAAATTTGCTTATGTAAAAATAAGAAATCAAGTTTTGTTGGTTTAAAAATTCATTTAATTCTGAAAATAAGTAATACATTTCAAGAAAATTTGAAAATAAAATGTAAAAAAAATATCGAAAAAATTACATGGGAAAATTACAAAAAATTACAAAAAATACATAAAGTACATGGGAAAAGAATGTCAAATGCCATAAGTCAGTCATATTTTGAACTTGCATACTGATCTCCCTAAACTTCGAAGAAATATGTTTTTTAAAAAATTAAAAATTGCATGGAGCAAAATGTCAAATACTGTCAAATGTCTGTTTTTGACTTATCGAAAGAAAAAAAAGAAGAAAAAAAAAAGGGAATTTAAAAAAAAAAAACGTAAGACTCGTCATTTCTGTAAAACTCCAAGAAACTACGAAAATAATCCCTCATGTCCTTCGAAATTGATGTGCCGAACGTTTTTTATTTTTGTTGGACAAAAACAAAATTATTTTCTCCTTTTTGTCCACTTCAAGAACATAGTTTTTAAAATTTTTATTTTATTTTATTATTATATTGTATCTAAATTCAGAATTACTTTGTTTCAATTTATATTGATATTTGCTATCTATTAAACATTACTTTTAAATTTACAACTTTTATTTTAATTTGCTTCTTATATTAAAAAAATTTTTAATTTAATAAGGAGAAATTAAAATAACAATTTAAGCTTTATATGCGTTAATTATCGCATAGCGTTGGGGAAAAAAAGAAATTTTATACTCAAAACAAAGACAATTAATTTAATTAAAAACGTTTTTTACAACCTTTTCAAGTCAATTATATACCCTTTTGTGCAAAAAAATTGCTACTAAAGAAGTTCCTGGAGCGATAAAATGCATTTTTTTTTACATTTTCAAGAACAATAAAAAGTTATTACGATATTAACTTTTTGAAAGAAATTGCCAATATTAAATTAAACATATCATTAGTTTTGAATTGATATTATCTTCAATTTTATTGTTATGAAAAAAAATCAATAATATTTTCTTAACAAAACTTACTGTTATTATACTTATTCAGCAAAGGGATTTTCAGATTTATTTTTTTTAATTGCCTAAGCACTTAATTTGAATGTAATTAAACCTCACTTCGAACCATTGGGGAATTTTCTTTTGTTCACATTTCTTTGTCTTAAGCTGACTTCGTTAATTAGATTCACCCCGGCACTTAAGAAAAAAAAAATTACACTTATGACTAATTAGGGAAATTCGTTCGAGGGTTCTTCATTGTGACGAAACACATACGCAGAAAAATCCCTCTTTTTCAGGAAATTTCTAACTTATTAGTAAAACTATTTACTTAATGAGGTTGTAATGAAATTAATGAATATATATGAATCACAGAGCTTTGTATTTGAAACAAATTCAATCTTATGAAGTATTAAACAAAGATTTTTATGACGATTGTTTGCATTATGACCGATAATTTGAGAAGAGTTCTGAAGAACTAGATTCGACATTGTTGTAATTTACAAGACGATCATGTAAGAAATATTTCAGAAATTTTGCTGGCAACACAGTAAGTATTTAATTAAGAAATGTGGAAATAATATTTATAAGGATTCTTAATTTAATTTGATAAAATGCAAATACTCATTGTCACAAATTTAAATAACTAGTATTCCAACGATATTTCAAGATCTCTGAATTCGTTTTTGTGTAATAAAAATGTAAATAAATAGATCATGTCTTTCGGTTAAATAGTTTAGTTTGTTTGTCTAAACTATAATTATGATTAAATATTTGACACAGAAATAAATATTAAGCTTATCTGAAAAATAATTATCGTTTGCATTTTGAGGAATTCTTTAATAGTATCAATGCAGCTTTCTTTAAAAACTTCATGAAAATAATGAATTATACTTACAAAATAAATTGCATTAAAATATTATCCATATATTAAAATACTTAGACTGTAAGAAAATATTTAAATGTTTAATTTCTAGGTTTTTTTCCCCCTTAAATAAATAAAGGAGAAAGGTAAATGAACACCTTATATGAATAGCAGACAACTTCAGTTTCATTCAAAAATAAACAGACTTAAAATCTGAACAGTATATTCCTTTTGCATGAGATCTACTGAGAGATTTTAGTGTTTCCACTCTAACACTTTAACGCGTAAAAAAGCAATGGCTTTTTACTTTAACGTATAACAGCGCCCCGCTGCGGTAATAAGTTTAACTACAGGTTAAACGACAATTTTGAAATTTTTTTTTATTTATTTATTTATTTTTTTTATAGATTTCTTGAAACTTTTTAATCACTTGGCTATTGATGTGTGTAATTAAAAAATTTTCGTTAAGGATATTGAGTATTCTTACAACTCCAAGTACCTTTTTTTTTAGTATCGAAAGAAAAATTACGTTTTAATTAAATATTTTAACTCCGCACTATTTTTACAGTTTTTTAATTCATTTCTATAATGAATATAATACATATTAATAAGCGTAAGTAGTAATCTTTTTAAGCTAACACAAGAATAAATACGGATAACTAAAAGACTGTTATAGCTGTTAATAACTATTATTGATTGTAAAAGCATTTTGTTACTACATAAATGCTTTTTGATAAAATATCAACACACATCATTCTTTTCTCTATTTATACTCTGTAAAAACTGTGGTGTTATACCCATGCGAATTCGGTGTTGAAAAACTCCGAAAAATTGAAAGAATGATTACTTTATTTCAAGTTAATATCAAATCGCGTTAAACACACTTTATACACACGATTATCGCGTTTATACACACTTTATACACACGATTATCGCGTTCATACACGCTTTAAAGGGTGTAGTAAAATCTTAACACCAATATTTGATAAAGCTCATGCATTTATTCCATTCATAGTTGCCAACAGTCCAAAAAAAAATGTTTTCTTCTTTTTTTTTTTCTTTTTTGTCGTCTTTGAGTGCTTTGTAAACATTGGAAAACAAAGGCAAAGTGTGATTTTATTTGCGTTGAAAGTGATATAATCGATGATAGAAAACTCCTGCCGCACATAAAAAGTGAGTTTACTTAACTATCAACATTATTTCTGAAGATATGAACATTTAAAATTTTCGATTTAGAAAGGCAGATATTAAATAACTAAGCTTACCTATCGACCTCAGCATCCACGCGAGAATAGGTTTCAAGATCATAGTCGACTATTTACCAAGTAATTTCAATTTTCTTGTCGGTTTGAGTTGACAAACTGATCATAGCTTACTTAATACCTAGTTAATTTCAATCCTCTTTTATTGATTGAGCAAGAATATTGATCGTGGTTGATTAATATTATTTTTTTTTTTTTAACAAACAAACTTTAAACTTTATTGGGAACAAACACATAAATGCAAAGAATATATAAAATCCTGTCCAGGCGACAAAGAAAGGTAATACAATAAATTTAAAATACAAATTAAGAAAAAAAAATAACAAAGGTAACAAGATTATTTGCCAAGCAACTTCAATTTTCTCGTCAAATTTCGATAAATTTATCATTTTAACTATTATGAAAAGCCTGTATGCCTTTACTTGTATAATACGAATGTTTATAATGTCGTAAGAAGATTTACATTAATCTTTCAATTGTATTAAATAATTTTACAATGTTCAATTTCCTGTTTCGTTATGCTTAGTTCGAATTCATATTAATCTCGGTGCTGTATGGTTGATAAACAAACTAATTTTATTTTATTTTAAGAAATATCGTATATATGCCAATTAAATTTCTGATTCTTGCTTTATATTATTTCGTAAAAAAAGCTTTACTGCTTCTTATGTGTATCATATCCTACAATAATTAAAAAAATTTCGTGTCATATACATTTGAATCAATGAGTTCGAAAACCGGTCATCTCCAAACAAAACTAATTTTCAAAGAGAGACAAAAAACTGAATATTTAAGTATCGGCTTCATATATATGAGCTTTTTTTACTACACAAAATATAGTATACTGTGGACATGATGTTTTTTAAATCTTAGCAATGTGACTACGTCAAGGAATCTTAAAAATGCAAGAATCTAAATTTAAAAAGAGAAGAAAAAAAACTGAAGATGACTGGTTTTTGGACTCATCGAATTACGATTAAGATTAAAAAGTCTTCAGTGAATCGATAAAAACAAAATGGCCAGATTATTTACTCGATCCACTTCATTTCTTCGAATTTTAAAGAGCAAAGAATTTGAACTTCTTTTCAAAAATTTAATCAGCAAAATAATCGAAGTTTAAGCGTAATAGAATAAAACTAGACTTAAATCTAGTAAACTCTAACTTCTAAGCTCCTAGAAAATTTAAAATTGAAATGAAATTGATCCAGTAATTTTACCTAAACAATTATACTAATAATATTTTAGTTAAACAATAATTTTTTATTCGGTAATAAACCATTTAATTCCAGTTTTGTTTCCTTTTAACTATAAGACTCTCGATATCTTTTATATTAATTCTGATTCTATATAATTTCATATTTCTATTACAAATATAAATAAAGAAAAAATATATACCAAATATAAATATAAAATATAGATAAATAAAAATTTCAATACGCAACATTGTTACATTCTAAAGATATTCAACTCTATAATTTTGGTTTGATTTCAATAATTTTTCAAAATGGTTATGAACTCTTTGGTTACTATTCTAATTGTAATTGATACATTATACGCATGTTACCGTGGACGACCGAAATCAAGAGAATGTCAACTTTTGCCGGTGAATGTCAATTCAACATAGTGGCTTTAATAAACGTCCGAAACATTTGTTATAGCCGATTTGATATTATTTTAATCGTTAATATAATTATATTTATTCAATATTTTAATATCTTCTAAGGATAGATTAGGAGAATCATCATTGTTCAGAGTACCGGTTAAATGACCTTAAAAAAGACATTGATGTAGGGCATACCGGGCAAACGTATACCGGGAAATGGCCCTTAACTACTATATATTTCGGAAATTTACCAAAGCGACTATGTGATTGTCAACATTCATCGGTGGAAGTCAACAACCTATAATTTCGGTCATTCACAGTAACATATAAAAGTACCCATATATTTCTTACAGCTTTATTACTCTATATTAAATTCTATATTTGAAAATAATTCAAAATGAGTACGACTCCTTCAGTTTGCAATTTTTTTTTTTTCATTTTATATTTCTATCTTAAATTAGATAACTGAAAATAATTAAAAATGGGTATTAATTCTTTGATTGTCATGTTCTGGGGTTTGTGTACTGAATCCTTTAATTACTGTCCTTATTGTTTTTAATACTTATAGAAATGGCGCTGTTTTTGTTTCCTCTTTATAATTCTATCTTAAATTCTATATTCGGAAATAATTCAACATGAGTATGAAGCCTTTAGTTCCCATTTTTTACTTTGTTTTTCTTCCAACTTTATGATTCAATCTGAAAAATTCCATAACTGAGAATAGCTCAAAATAAGTATGAAACCCTCAGTTTCATAATCTTTTCCATCTTTTTAGTGAGTTATGCCTTATTTACTATACTTATTCTGAGTAATACATTGTACAAATGAAAATGGCGCAATTTTTTTTCGAACTTTATAATCCCATCTTAAATTTCATAATTGAGAATAATACAATATGAATAGCATTATTTTAATTTCAGTTTTCTTTTCGTTGTATGCGTATATATATATATATTTTTTTCAAAGTCATGCTGATTTCATTTAAACGTTATTACTCTGACTTAACTCTGCCTTGAATTCCAATAACAGAAAGTACTTTAAAATAGGCGTGAATCTTTCAGTTACCATCCTTTTTGTGGTTGGTGTACTTATAAAAGTTTTTTTTTTTTCTGAGCTTCGCCATTTCCAATCCAACTTTATAGCTGTAATTGAATTTTTATTCTTTCGTCGTTAGTCTCAGCAATCGTACGATGTTAAAAACGGTTCACAGTTAAGGATAAAGAAGCTTTTCAAAAGAGACCTCCGTTAAAAAAAGAAGGACAAATAAAACCGGTAGCATTACGTTCGAAATAGGGTGAACTCCAATCAAGAAAGTAGTGTTGACTAACTTCAACCAATCCAGCTGGGACAAACGTTCTAATGGCATCCTGCTTTCAACCTAAAAAGTCTTTATAGAGCCTTTTACTCCCCTAGGGACCAGGTGGCAATGTACATCCAACACACACCACACTCTATCAAGAGGGGGGAGGAATCCCCTTCGATGTAAAATAATCTGAGAAGATCTTACAAAAAAGACTATCCTAAAAAGAAAAACTATGAAATAAAAAAACGACATACTCTCGATACTGTTATCGTCCCATTTATATCGCCTCCTCAGCTTGTTATAGCAGGTACATAAGAAATGAAATAAAACCTCGAACCCATCCACTACACCTCAACTCTCCTCCGCCAATCCACACACAAACCAATCAAATTGTAGCCACTGAAAGGAAGGCCCAGTCCAATGGTAGCTCATTGTGTACCAACCCGTAATAAAAGCCTATTGTTATCCCAAGAAATGGTGGGGAATAGTTCTCTAGAAAAACAGAACCCCTTTTCGTCCAGAGACTTGAAAGACTCATAAAAGACCCTGTGGTGTTTTTTATCCCCAGGCTAGGGCAGACCACTTAGAGAAAGCTCCTGTTCTTATTAGTTGAGACCCCGACGAGAAATTTATCGTTTTGCAGGGTAACTATATTAGATTAAATGGAAAAGGTGAACTATTCCGTTGATTGTTCTTTTTCCGTTTTTGTTCTAGAACACTTCAGAGAACGTTTTGCTTCCAATTCTCAGAAACTGTTATTCCCCGCTCAAGCATCCGTTTTCCATTGAAATCCTTACCTTTTTTTCTTTTCTTTATTCTAGATTTTTTTTTTTTTTTTTTTTTGTTCGCTTAAACGATAATTGTGTTAACAGAGAACGCGCCAAACTTGTGAATTAGGATAAAAATGCAGGTGATATTTCCTGCTTATAATTGGCCGTTTCTTTGGCTGTAGAACAGTGGAATTCTATTTTGTGGATTTATTGATTGTTTTACATAAATGAATAAGAGAATATTAAAATAAGCTCTTTGTTATTCCGCTGTAATTGTATTATTTCAGTAATTGGAAAAAGGAGAGGTTTTAATTTTCGATGTTTTTGATTAAACTTATTTCTAATCTGTGTTTAATACAATCATTGAGAGTAAAATAAATTGCATTTTCGGTCATGGCTGTAATTATTTTGGTGATAATTCATTTATTGCTGATAACAGTTCAAATTAAAAATAGAAACTTCAGTCTTTCTTTTGAATTTGTGGAAATTGCATTCGGTTTAATTCTTTGTTAAGCAATTATATGTATGCATTTATTTTTCAAACGCAATTTTTAATTTCGAAATCGATTTTTCTTTACTTATCGTTTTTTATAGTTTTAAAAATCGTTTTTCGTTCTGTATTATAAAAAAAACACTTTTATATTTATGTCTGTAAAATTATGACTCCTGGTATTATTAGTTAGATTCTTAAATACTTTGCTCTTTGAAAAGTTAATTTTTGTTTCCTGCCAATGATAAAAAGGTCAATTTTGAAAGAATTTTTTTAGTAAACTACTAAAAAATTATAAATGTGTTTTCGCTGTTAGTATGGCAAACTTCTTAACTTAGATAATGGCTAACTTAGGTTTTATTCTTTGGATAGTCCAATTTTATATTCCACCCCAAAGTTAACCAATTTAAGGGTCAACTTTGATGGATTTTTCTAGAAGACTATTGAAAAGTTTAGAAGATCACTGTTGTTATTATTATATCAAACCCATTAATTTTATCTGCTTTTACACTTTGGAGGTAAAAGTTTAAATTCCAACTCATTCTGATTAAATTTGATAGAATTTTTCTGGAAGACTACAGAAAATTATAAATGTTGTCACTATTCATTTAGCAAACCTATAACATTATATTATAACTTGCTTAGGTTTTGTTTTTTGGGGAGACATATTTTGTATTCCGACGCATGTAATGCTCAACTTTGATAGAGTTTTTCTAAAAAGAAATAGTGAAAATTATAACTGCTGTTACTATTGGTGTACCAAATGTATTAATTTAGATTATTTTAGGGTTTGTGTGTTCTTTGAGGAGTTAAGTTGTGTAATAATGGTCAACATTAATATCATTTTCTCTTGAATTTTCTTTTTAGAGAAACTCTACTGAAAAACCAAAAATAAGAAAATAAATAAAAAGGGGTAAAGTAGTTTAAAATAAACCATTATTTAAATAGAAAGAAAAATTTAACATTAAGAGTGATTTTTTACTAGTAAATATATTTTAAAAGAAATAATTTTTATTATATTATATATACTAGTAAATATAATTTATGAGAAATATATGAGAATGTTAACCAATAAAAACCAAATTTTATTCCAAATGTTTAAACATTTATTTCAAATGAGTATTTTAAAAAATTACATTTATGGGCATTTGTTTTAATTTTTTAGTTAACATATACAAAACCCTGCTTATTGCATGTTGGTATATGTACCCTTATATATCTCTGTCAAACTAGTTACAATTTTATATTTTCAATACAATTTTATTTTAAACAAAAAGTAAATGCAAAAATCAAAATTTTTTTTTAATTTTTAGAAACGAATTTCTTTTTTTACCTTTCTGAATATATTATTCATACATCATAAAACAGACTACTTCACTTTTTTTTTTTTAATATTCATAAAAATTTATATTTCTGTGGGATTTTTTTTTTTCATGTAAAATATTTTTTAAGCGTATCTAAAGATATATTATCCATCATTAAGCAATTGCCGATAGATACTATGTATGTTCTCAAATATTCATCAAAACAAATGTCTAAGGATTTAAAATGAAATTTGACTTTCTATAATAACAAAGTGAAAAGTTTGTGTGAGTATCTCTCTTATAACTCATGAAGCATTTTAGCTATTGTCCTGAAATTTCGACTGTGGCAGCAAGAAGAAAATTTAGTCCACGATCCTAAAAACCATTCAAAAAACGCTTTGAAAATTAAACGTTCACGTTTTAAAAACTAAATTTTAGAACTCGTCATTGATAAAAATGAAACTGCGAACTATTTTCACTCTTTCAAATATTTTAAGGATTATATCAGTGATCAGATTCATAAAAAAAAGTTTTCTACACCTTTTTTTATTATTTAATTATTTTTTATTCGTTATATCAGACTAGCTGAATACCCGTTCTTTGTACAGGGTGATGTATCAGTACCACATTACGAAAACCCTATACAAAATTGAAAGACTTAGAAACACAATAAAACTAAATAATTCCATTTTAAAAATTTATTATTCTATTTTGTTCTTCACGAAGCCTTTACGCTATTAGATTCAGAAAAACACGTTTTTATTAGTTCATCTCTTCAAAATAAATTTTGACTTTATTCAGAATCATTTGGCATGATACTGTAGCTAGTGGCAACTATGATAGTCATAATTTACCACAACCACGCAATTTTCTTTACGCCTCAGTATCTATATTAAAGTTTTCCAGTACTGATGAAGTTTTAATAGGTATCAAATATACTAATATATTGTACCTATATTTGTACATCTGGTACCTATTAAAACGACACCAATTACCATAATACCAATAGTGCTTATTACCTAATTAAGCATCTTTGTGTCAATAAATGGTATCAATAATGGCGATTACACGAATTAGTGCCATTTCTCTGCTAATTTTGCTTTGTGTTACTTAAAGTATGCAGCTTATTAAGATTTTTTTTTTTTTTTTTTTTTCATTTTAGTTAGAACTTATTACCAAAAAAATAACTGAGCATCATTGGCGTCAATAAGAATTTGGCAATTTTTTACGATTCTCTTAAACGGATAAGTAACATTACGCCATTAATTTTGCTTTTTAGTACATATCTTATATTGAATTTCAATTATTAATTATCAAAATTAATTGAGCATCAATAATATGGTGATTTTTTACGCTTTTCCTAAACGATTTAGTACCATATTTCTATTAATTTTGATTTATAGTACATAGCATTTTTTTTTTTTCGTTTAGTACTTATAACCAATTTAATTAAACATCTTTGGTGTCTATAATAGTTTGTTTGTTTTTTTACGTTTTTCTTAAACGGATAGGTACCTTTTCATCAGTGTTTTTTTTTTATTTAGTGCACAGTTTATTTTTTATTTCAATTTGCACATACTATTACCAATATTATTTAAGTCTCATTAGAATCGATATTAGCATGGCAATTTTCCACGGTTCCCCTAAAAGAATAAATACATTTTCTCCATCAATTTTGCTTCTTAAAACATACCTTATTTTTTTTATTTTAATTAAAACCTATTACCGAATATAATTAACACTAAATTGCCCAAGGAAGTCATTTTGACTGCTTTTTAATTTCAATTAGAAAAACAATAATGTATATAATAACACAATTTCTTAGAATTTTGTGACTTTTTTCACAACATATAATTCTTTTTATTGTTAACATTCACTAATAACTTGTAAATAATATAAAAAAATATTAAAAATTAATTTTAAACAAATTCCTTAACACATCAGTTATTCTTTCACAATGCAGTCATTTTGACTGCTTTTGGTCAATATAAGTATATACTAAGTTCATCAGTGACGGTAATAATAGTATGGCGATTTTTTTTATGTCTCATTTACGAATTGGTACTATTGAGGATTATATATTAATCGACAAGTGAACTGGTATTTAATATTTATAGTGGTAGTTACGCCACATTATTACTGCATTAAATTTGCTTTTCAATACAGAACTTAATACTTTTATTATTTCAATTACTGTCGTTTTTAAATCTTTTAGTTTTATAGATTCACGTTTTAAAAGCATAACTATCAACAACTGTAACATAACTAAATAAACAGAAGCTGCGTTTTTCTCCTTATAGATAAAATCCTGTGCAGGTTTATGATATTCTGCAATTGAACGGTCTTCTGGACTATGTCTAGTGGAATAAGAATCTAGAATCTAGTGGAATAAGAAAGGACAGGATCAAGTGGAATAAGAAACAACAACATAAACAAAATAACAACGTGGTTTAAAATAACTTTAGAATTATTACATGATTAAAATACTTCATTCGCTTCAAAAATATACAGATTAGAAATAACAGTTTGTGTTTCAAGCTCTCAAAAATATGCACCCATTTTCAAGACTTGCCATGGATGAAGAGAAACGAAAATGATTTGAAATTTAAAACGTCAAATTGACAACGAAAAATGGAGGGGGGGGGAAAGTGAGAAGCAAAACTTGAAAAACCTCCGCAACCGACAGGGAATAAAGATGGAGAGAAAAAAACCAGAACAAGACTGAGAATGCCTTTCCCCGCACTATGAATAGGTGGTGAGGAACTAATGTCGTTAACAAGAGAATCAGCATATGAATATGAATTTAACATCAGCATAATAATTTAACATTTGAATAAAACAAGATTCCAGGACATCAAGATGAGCTGATATGACTGGAGTGGAAATAATTTTGGCATTGTTGAATTGTGTTTATGCCCAATATGCAGCGATTGATGATTTCGCGCATTCTCGATAACGGACACATTTATCGTGTTCCCTTAGGTCTAAATTTTAAAGCTCGACTAGTTTGTCCAAGGGAGCCAAGGAAGCCGTGGTGGCTCAGTGGATAGAGCTTTCCAATGAGGGATAGGTTTTCTAATGAGGTGAACCGGGCTCGAATTCCACACTCAGCTCACACCAGCCACAGTGCTGACGTAAAACATCCTCAGTGGTAGACGGATCATGAGTTAGAGTGCCGTCAGGTTAAACGTGGGAAGTTTTCGCGGTTCTGTCTCTCCATGTAACGCAAACGCGGATTTGTTCCATGAAAAAGACTTCCATGAAGGCAAATATCTCCCAGTAGGTGATCCAGGAGTTCCCTTGTCTTTTGGATTGTGTTCAAAATTACAAGGCTATGGAGTTGAACATTAGTAGTCGTACACCCAAAATTGGGTCGGCTGTTCAACTGCGGTTATAAAATAAAATATAATGTAGGCAAGGTTGCACTAACAAGAATGTGATAAATGTCCGGGCGATTATCAGAACTGATATAACAGATCAAAAGGTATCAGTTTTGATATACACTAGGGCATTTATCACATTCCTTGTCAATATGAACAAGATGTGATAGCATTGGTGAATTACGTCACCAAATTAGTATTCCTAAAGTTATTTGAATCCACATGCTAATTTTGTTTCTAGTTATACTTTTAACACATGAATCAAGGAAACTAAATAATTAAAAGCAACAGGAATTTAAAAAAAAAAAAAGATAATAAGTAGTGAAAAGCGAAATTAATGGAGAAATAGTACTAATTCGTATAATCGTCATATTCTTATTAAGGTCAATGATACTTGATTAAATTTGTTATTAGGTGATAGTTGGTAATAATTTAATTAAAAAATAGCTATGTTTTTGAAAGAAAAATTAATGGAGAAAAGGTACTTGTTCCCCTCATCTTTTAGGGGAATCATGAAAAGCCGAAATATTATTAGAAACGAAATACTATTACAATTTAATTAATTTTGGTAATATGAACAAATTGAAATAAAAAAATATACTGTGCACTGAAAAGAAAAACTAATGGCGAAACGGTACAAATTCGTTTAAGAGAAACTTAAAGAAAATCAAACTATTATAAACGCCAATAATGCTTAATTAATTTTCGCAACATGTACACAATTGAAATTTAAAAAAATTATACTATCTATTATAAAGCAAAATTAATAACGAAATAGTACTAAATTGTTTAAAAAAACGTAAAAAATTGCCATATTATTATTGAAGCTATTAATGATTAATTAATTTTTTTAATAATTACTAATTTAAATTAAAAATAAGCTATGTACTAAAAACCAAAATTAATGGAGATATGTTACTAATCCGTTTAAGAGAAGCATAAAAAATTTTCAAACTATTATTGACGTTGATGATGCTTAGTTATAGTTGGTAATAAGTACAAACTGAAATAAAAAAATAATCTATATACTGTCTTATATATATAATATCTTATATAGCAAAATTATACATTATCTTATTTAATGTAATATCTTATAAAGCAAAATTATTCGGGAACTATAAAAAAATCGCCCTATCGTTATTGAAGGCTTAATTAATTTTGGTAACAGGTACTACTAATATTATATTAATTGGTGAAATTTTAATAGGTACCAAATGTACAAATGTGAGTACAATGTATTACATTAGTATATCTGATACCTATTAAAACTGGGAAGTTTTAATATCGAAACTGAGAAAACAAGCTTTTTACGACGTCGTTAAAGCGATAAGTACCGGAGGAAATCGCGTGATACTATATTTATAGTAAATTTTGACTATTATGAGTTGGCCTCGAGCAATTAATATTTATTTTACAATTACATCTATCGATCCTTAGAATTAATCCTTATTTTGATGGGATGAACTACTAGAAATGCGTTTGTTTAATCTTTAAAATATGGAATTATTTCAGTTTCATCTATAGAGTTGGTATAGGTCTTTTAGTTTTGTGCAGAATTTTGTAGTGTTAATCAGTACTGATATATTAGTTGCTTTTTTCTTCAAAAAAACGTATATTCAGCTGGCACGGGATTAAGGCATTTATTGTATTTTTAAAATAGTATGTATTTTTATAAATACAATAATGAAAATATTGGCATTTAATTGCATTTGATCTACACATTGAGGTAACTAGGTTTTTTATTAAAGAAAAAAGAACTATATTTTTCATGGCTAATTTTTTTTTCTGTCGTCAAAGAAAATAAAAGAAATCCATAGTTTAAGTGCCTTACACTTGAAGCAAGTTGATGATTTTAAGCTATATATATAATCTTGCCGTGAAGATTTATCTGGGCTTTAGAACAGGCAAATAACTTAAACTTTTTTTTTTATTATTAATATTTTAGTTGCTAAACTTTCTTTAAAATCACCAATTAGCCGACATTCTTTTACCTAGATGAAAATTATCAAAATCACTACTGTATTCTCGATTTTCGCAAATTGTCATGAGCCCCAGGTAATGCTGCATTGGAGTAAGTTTTTAAATATTCAAAAATTAGACCACAAACGCTTTTCATTTTCTCAAAACAGTAATTTTTCTAGATATTGACGTTTACGCCATTTTTAAAATAACAGGAACAGTCATGGGTAACAGTTGCAAACTCACAGCAGTTTTAAAGGTAGCATATCATTCGCAAAAACGCATCATTTCATGTTGCGACTGAGCCTCCGAAAAACAGCCTTAAAATAAATTATACAAAGCGTCCATTACATTGTCATCATGTATTAATACTATTTAATTAATTAATACAGGTCAATAAGTCAAAGAAAAAATGTAAGATCATTTTACCATAAAAAAAAACAACAAAAAAAGTTATATATCTTCTAAAGATATATTCCATAGTTTTGCAGAGAAATTTCTGTTCAATCAAATCCATTGTTTAGCTACCATGGGGAAAAAATCTGAAGTTGTCGGAGGAAACCAAAGAATTTTATCAAACTCGTCTGGGTTGCCCGGCAACGGAGAGGAATCTAATGTAATTTTCCTTGAATCCCGGATTTTTTTTTAAAAAAATGCCCCTTAAATATAGCATCTTCCCGTGGGGTTTACCTTCTTTAGATTAGTACGGATATCAGGACCCCTAGAACACCTTTAGCCTACTTTCCCCTTATATTTTAACGCCATATTTAGCTTATGTTGTCTTTTTGATTTTGTTGTCTAGTGATGTACGTAATGCCTTTTGAGTTTTGCGCAGTGTTGCCGCTTTTGGTTCTTGTGTCATGATTAAAAATTACATGGGTATTAAAATTTTAAAATATTAATTTTAGAAAAAAAGAGTCAATTATTTACTAGTAACATCTCAAGAATATTTTCCCAAGGTTTTAAGTCAATTGGAATGAAACTCTTGCGAGAGAGATTACAGAAATTCTACTCAGGTTTCTCATTAGGCATGCCTAATTGAGACGAAAATCGGAAAATAGGCTTTTCTCAAAACTATATTTTAAAAGTGGGTAAGAATAAATTCTTTAAAGCTAATGTATCGAACTTTTTTAAATCGCACACTTCTTCAAGATGAAAATAGCTAGATGTTGAAGATTTCTTTATGCACGATTTATTTTACAAAACAGTTCATAATTTAAAATGTACCAAAAATTGTATTTTCTTTTCTACTTACGGCTTTTTCAAAACTTCTAATTTTAACTGCTTTTTTTTTTTAACCCATTGTTAAATATTTAGACAATTGTAAAAAGAAATAGTGCGCAAAATTTCAAAACGTTCGGTGCATTAGTATTTAAAAAATCGTCTCTGAAAATTAGTTTCAACAATTAAATTTTCAAAATGAGGTGAAAATTTTATCAAATTTTGTTCTTTCTAGCACTTAAAACATGTATATTGAAAAGAATTTTTTTTTAAAAAAGGATCTCTTTCAGCCTTCAAAACCGTTTTAAGCCCTTAAATTTTACATTCAATCAATCACGACAAAAAAAAAATTATAATTATTTGAAATTATATGATATATTTTAATGAATTTCTAATTTTGTTAATGTCATTATCAGAAAAAAAAGATTACACTAGGTAATAATCTTTTTTTTTTTATAATTTTCTATTGCATAAGATTTTTTAACAAATCTTAGATACTTTCGTATAGCTGATTTCAAATCTGTAATTGGTTTTTCTCTTCCAGGTACATTTTTTTTAAAAACGGCATTTTTAGTTTATTTTTTGCCGAAATGTGCAAGTTTAAAAACGTTATATCCAACAGAGGGTCGCGTAAATGTAGCTACAAACTTCTAGTGGATACACATCATCCGGTTTGAAATTGCATAGGAACGCATGCTCGAAATTGTCGTCACACTCCGCAAGGAGCGCTTCTGTTCCATGAACTGAATTTGTGAGTACTTCTGATCAGGTCATAATAGGGAAGCTCCCCCAGCCGCGTGCGACGGCATTTATGGGCATGGATTCCTACGCAGTTTTAATCCTGGAGAAATGCTCTAACTTCTCTTAAAGTTTGTCGCAACATTTATGTGATCCCTGTTCCATATAACGTTTTCAAACTTGTGTATTTTGACAAAAAATTGACTAAAAATATCATTTTAAGAAATTCTATAGCTTTGGAAGCAAAACTAATTTCAGATTTGAAATACCCACTCCCCAATTACGCAAGATCAAGTATTTGCATAAAAGCCAAAAATTTGTTCCCCTCATATTATCAAATAACTTCAAAAGTTCGGTTTTAATTTCGGAATTGAACACATAGACGCACGTTGTATTGTTCTTTAGATAATATTTGCTTTGTTGCCAAGAACAGGATCCCAATTTTTCCTCAATAGTAACTTACAGTAATCAAAAAGGTATTTTCATTCATAAATTTTTATCAGCTTAACAATCACTTTTTTTTTTCTTCAAAGAATTCACACCCACATCCTATAAACCGTTGTGCTGATAAAAGAAAAAAATAATAATAACAAAATCAAATAAAAGTCTGCAGACGATAATGGTTACACGTTTTTGAAGTCCTACTTTCATTCGAAATCTGCATCAACGAGACAATAATTGTGAAGGTGTCAGATAAGAAAATTAAATCGATATGACTTCGTCGATTGAAAATTTTAATGTGGATGTCAGGATAAGCTTGACACACCTTTGACGGATATTTATTTGAATAATAAAGGAGCATCTTCTAAAAATAAAAACAGCATCATCAACTGAAAAATGTAAAAATCTGCCCCGAAAAACAATAATGAAATTTGAAGAATTAAAAATCAGAATAAGTTTTCAATTCATAAAATATTGCCTTACATTGTTTAAAAATTGATAAACAGGTACAAAATTTGAAGAATTATTTGGATGATGTAAGATGCATTGATGCATTTGCATTTTGAATTTGATGAAGGATATATTTTAGTGACATTTATTTAGTGACATCCGAGTAAATTAGCTTAAAAATTATGCGTTGAAAATAAGAAATTAAGGTTATGCCTCACCTTTATTTCTTATTCGTGAGCTTCCAGTAGGTAAAATTTATTTATCCCTGACTCTCATTTTAAACTGTTCGAGTCATAGCGCTCTGGGCGTTTACTGCAAAGCAAGAAATTTTCGAAAATTTCTTGCCGATTGCTTGTGGCCTAATGCACTTGTGGGTTATCCTCCTCAACAACGATTATCTAAATTTATATTTCTAGGAAAATAAGACTAAAAGAAAATTTGTTTTTTGTAACTCAATTTTTTTTTTTTTTCTTTTTAAAGAAAGTCACTGAGACGCTTTATCCACTAACCTCTTCATTTGCGATATATAGAAAAAGTAATACTAGAAGGCTCTGTCTCCTGCTCGCTATCACTCACCAGTCCCCAACAACTGCTGCGCAATTACTTATTTTTGTTTTGCTTCGCAATAAATAATTTTATCGTAATTTCATCCTTAATTTTTACAGTGTTAGCATGAAACTGTTTTCTCTTCGATAGTTGAAACTATTCACTAGTATACTTATATACTAAAAAGAATGTAAGGTAAACCTTGCCCAAACATTATTTTAGGATTCTATTAAGATCTATCTGTGAACATAAAAAATTTTATTCAATAATAATTTTGTAAAATAACTTTTAGAACTAGAAGTTTTGTGTTGAGTGAGTTCACAACTGTCATTTAATATTTTCAATTAAACAAAAAATGCATGCATTATTGCAATCTGTATAAAGCTGATCAATAAGTCTTCGAATCTCTTTACGGCTATTTATAATAGCATATTAAAGTAATTTACATAAAAAATAATACGAATTGTAAAACGGTGAAAAAGTTTAGACACCTATTCAAATAAGTTTATCTTAAAATGTAGCGTAATAAATTAATATTAAAGAATTACATTATAATAAAGAAAAAACCTTGGCGAACAAAGAGCACGGGGCGAACTCATATGATCAGAAGGTCGGGTCCCCAATCGTGGTTGCCGGGAGAAAAGTGTTGCACCAAGCAGACTCCTCAATTCTGCTTTTAACATGTAAAGTCTATGGCGGGCTTGTCATACTTTGAATCCATTTTTTCTTGTTTAAGAATCGGAGTGATCAATTTAAAAAAAATACTAATAATTTTTTCAATCTTTCCTATCCACGAAAATGTAGGTCAATTTTTTTTATCTTTATTACTTTTTGTAATATTGCCTTTGAAACTCAAGTCACTTTCTACCTTTGAGTAAGGGAGGAAGGCAACTTCCACCCCCAAGTTCATTCTCCAAGAGAGGATTGCGGTCTAATCTTCTCCGTAGATGGTCTTGGTCTTACTCCCTCCCTCCCCAATACTTTTACTCTGTTCAACTCTTTTGAAAATCTTTTTCTCTCTCTGTCCTTTTGAAGAACTGATATGGGGAGCTTTTATAAGCTTGTAATTTATTATGGAAATTATATTCGCTGATAATTCGTTCATTCTACATACATTTTATTTATTTAGTAGTAATACTTTTTCTTGTTTTTATTCATTTTGAGAGTGGAATTTATTTTTTAAATACATTATTCCCCCTTTTTTTTAAACTTTTTTCCTTGTTTTTTAAAGATGTTTCAGAATAAAAAAAAAAAAAAGCTTCTGAATAAAGTTAGATTAATTACAATCGAGACAATGACGTAAAGATATTCCAATATACTATAAAGCATCACAAAACTGCAGTTTTCCTTTTTAAAAATATATATATATATATCGTACACTCATTTGTAGGTTTAAAAAAACATTTACATTATAAAAATTTAAAAGGTTGCAATTTTTCCATTCCATAAATCGTTTTAATTACTCCAATAGCTGGGATAGTTTGTTTTTCCACGGTAAGGAAAAAAAAAAAAAATAGCTAGTACACAAGAGCACACATCATCCAAACGTGAACAAGCACTTAGCCCTGTGTTTAGGGCTTTAATGTACATACACAAGAACACTAAGTATTATGAAAATTTTATTTAAATCAGTAAATGAAGAAAAATATGAAAATATACCCACGTATTGTAAAATTCTTAAAAAAAAGGAAGTAAAAGAACATTAGTGGACATAATTAATATTCACGAGAGAAAAATAAAAACGGTATCAAAATATAATGAACCGCTGCTTAGGAACGCAACACTGAAAATATTGAAACCAGTTTGATTGCCAGATGAAATAGAAAGAATGAGAAATGTGATTATTATAAACACCACGAAATTTTATTCACGATATATTAAAAAATAAAAATAAGTTGTATTACTTAGAGTTAAGTTTCTCTTTGTTACTTCAGACAGTCAAACTGGTTTTGATGTTTTCAGACCTGATTCCTTAGTTGATTCACTAGATTTTGAAACTATTAGTCTTTTTTTATTGCTTTAACATTAATCTGTAATTCCTAATTAATACACTTTTTAAAACTTTTTTTAGCAATATTCTAAAAATATATATTAAAACTAGTAATTATGCAATATCTTAGTATTTAATAACGAGAAATTTTTCGAATTCCTATTAAAAGTGTGTAATGTAATTTTTATTCACAATTTTTTGCTCTTTTATATTGATAGAACAAAGTATGTAATCAATGTGTTATTTTAATTTCGCTTCCCTGACCCTCTTTTGCCATTCATGGAGAAGAGTTTTCTGAGTAGAAATTTCTGCACTGCAAACTTTAATTAGTGTAGTTATATTTAATTAAAATCCGCATTAGCATTACATGGAGAGGAAAAACACGAAAACCTCCCAGGGTTAGTGATAAAATTTTGTAAAGTAAACTTGTCTCAATCAGTTGTTATGTTGTAAGTTTTAATGAAAATCAATAAATGCCTTTTCTTTCAAAAATTTCTGTATCGTACTTTTTATAAATTAATTTCGATTTTTTTGATAAATCTTTATATTAATTACAGTGAGCAGCTTCACAAATCTATATATTAAAATGTAAAATAACATAGAATTGTTTTTGTTTGTTGTTTTTAATGATCCATCGAAATGATCTATTAGAAAAATGGTACAATCTTTAAAAAAATTGAAAAAAATTAATTAAAATTAAAAAAAAGAAAAGGTTGTGAAAAATATATGTATTTAAATTGTAATTGAAAGAAACAAATTAAAAAAGTAATAAAAAAATAAAATCTTGAACTCCATGTTTTACTTTAACAAAAAAAGTTTTACAAGTTAGCAAATCAATTTTTAAAAAAATTAACAAACTTTATTTGATTTATAGAGAAAATATAAATTTATTTTTAATGTAGTTACTTTATATGAATCACTTTCATATGACTACATAGTAAAATTTTATAAATTTAAATACTCTGGTTATTATTAGTTCTCTAAATAATCAAATCAAAATAATAAATAATTCAAGATATAATTAGAAAAAGTGCATGTTAAATAAAATGATAAAACCATTTTGAAAATAAATAAAGCCGTTTTAGAGTTTAAAAAAATTATTTTCTTAGAAGGAGAAAAAGCATAATGTAGAGTGAGTCTCTTCTGATTTCTTTTGAAAGCTAGTTGACCCCCGCAGGTTGCAATTTCCCCTTTTCTGTGACAGTGGTTAGTCGATTAGTTTCAGATTACTTAACACCCCAGGAAGTACGCGCACCCCCACCAAAAATGTAGGGGAGACAGTGGAACGGGTTTTGGAGGTGCTATATTTTTCGTCCCTATTCGGGACTAACTCTTACTGAAGGTTAGAAGGGAAATGAAGAGGCCTTCTCACAGTATCCTTTGGCCAAGGAAAAAACTATATATTTTTTTAAGCTCAGAAAACAATCAAAATTAAATCTTAATAATAAGAGATAGAATAAGAAAAACAAATATATGGGTAAATAACTTTAAATTAATGATAAAAAAAAATACTTTATAGAAAAACATTATCTTAATGACTTTTATTAATTTTATGCTGCTGGCAATCAAACAAATATGGTAATCAGTGAGGAAAAACGGGATCATACCATGAAATTTTTCAATCAATAAAAACGCTTGCAAAACTGTCTGATTAGAATTAGGATAAACTTTATTTTAATTATATACTAGGGGTTTAAGCTCCCTGTTCGCTGCCACTCACCAACCCCGATGATTGATTCTCAATAACTGGGTACTTGCACTTAAAAAAGACGAAGATCACAAATGCACTCACATGTGACCTATGACGTCAGCGTCAGCTGATCGTTTATAAGCAAAATGGCTTATTAAAGTTGAGCTAAGTTTCTCCTCATAAGTTAGAAAGTTAACTAACGTGAAGTTAATTAAATACAGCGCCATATCACACATCAGATTTTTTGAAATATAGTTCTTTCTCGTCTGCATTCTTTACTTAACATGGATTTCTTATTTGTTTACACATTTTATTGTAACCGTGGTATATTTTTGTTTTGTGTAACTGACCACTTTGATGCATAATTACTTTTCTTATGTTCTACGTGGCTTCATTCCTGTCTTTGTTTTAAGTAAGAAATACATAATTAAAGAATTTAAAACTTTATGAAAGAATCTTTGTGTAAGAATATAGAATGTGTCACTGAAAAGGATTGATACTTGACGTTCTTGGCTTACTCGAATTAGAATGGAAAAAGCAGTTGCAAACGTAAACAAATTCCAGGTTTCAACAACCAATCAGGATCAATATACACACCCTACGTCACTTGCAGGTATCGAATTGTTGTTCTTTAGAATAAAAGAGTTTTTTCTGAGATGTCTAAACTCTATATCTATCACAATCGTGATTTAATATTTTCACGTACCAAACAGACGGATATAATAAATACAATTTTTGCATGTATCACATACTGTACGAAGCTGATCGTTTTGTTCTATTTCATTTAACGTCATCATTTAATGAATATCTATAACTGTAATTTATTATAGTATATAAATGTAATTTTCACAAAAAAAATATCAATTGTAAAATGGCTCATAAAATTAAAAACCGATTTAAATAACTTTATTTTAAAATGTCACGTAAAATTAGGTTATAATTAAAAAAAAGACATTTCTCTTAGTTTTAAATTCTTATTTTACAAAACAATCAAAATCAAAAGCATAATAATATCAGTACAGGTTTATCTTGATATTAAATAACATCTTACGATCCAGTCGAGTGAATTTCAAAAAATTCCTGGCTAGGCATTTATTGTTTCTAAATTCCAGAGAAACCGTATAAACCGGATCCAATCCGAATCCGGATTTGCGATCCGGATCCATTCAAAAATCTCATGCGGAGCTTGATGACTCAGGGGATAGAGCGTTCGCCTTCCAATGAGGTGAACCGGGTTCGAATCCCAGCGATGGCTGGTCGATACGAATTCCGCATCCGGTTCGCACCGACCACAGTGCTGACGTAAAATATCCTCAGTGGTAGACGGACCATGGTTTAGAGTCCCCTTGCCGTCAGGTTAATCGTGGGAAATTTTCGTGGTTTTCTTCTCCATGTAACGCAAATGCGGGTTAGTTCTACTATCGAAAAGTCCGACACTGAGACAAATTTTCTATTAATACTTGAAAGTTAAACATTAGTAGCCATAAACCCAAAATTGGGTCGGCTGTTCAACGACAGTTTTTAAAAAAATCCTCATGCAACAGAAAGCAAAAAATAAAATAAAATAAGTAATGATGTTGTTGTAGTTGTTGTAGTTCATTTACGTCACACGAGAGCTGCGCAATGGGCTATTGGCGACGGTCTGGGAAACATCCCTGGGGATGATCCGAAGACATGCCATCGCAATTTTGATCCTCTGCAGAAGGGATGGCACCCCCGCTTCGGTAGCCCGACGACCTGCACGCGAAGTCGAGCACTTTACGATAGAACAGTTTAACGAGGACCAATACCGCACACCCTCGGTCCCTACGCAGACTGATCCAAGTGGTCACCCACCCGCACACTGACCGCAGCCAGTGATGCTTGGCTTCGGTGATCTGCTGGGAACCGTGTCTTAACGATCAGTCCACTGCGGGATAAAATAAGTAATGAGGACAGTAATCGTACCTGTGAAGGCAAACTGTTTTGACCAATATCTTTTCTGACGTCACGATACTAGTGAAAGAGGTTAAGATAAAGGAGACGATCTAATCAGGCTAAGAGTGGGCAATATATTGGATATAAACAAACCATTTGATTATATTTGATACAAGAGAAGAAGAACCTACTTTTAAACAAAATTTCTAATAATTTTATTGATGCTGACTTATAAGTTTGAAATAATATAATAATAATAAAAATAATATAATAATAACAATATAATAATAATAATAATAATAATAATATAATAATAATAATAATATAATAATAATAATATAATAATAATAATATTATTTATAGTACTAATAGAATTTAAAAAAATAATATTAATACAATTCATAATACTAATAGAATTATTAGTTATAATAATAGAATTTATAATACTAATACAATTGTTATTAATAATAGAAGCAATAATAATTGAAATAATAACAATATTATAATTACGTGTAACTATGAGAAAAAGTTCTCTTATTTTAAATTTTTTTTTTTTTATTTATCAATAAAAAGAAATTTAGGAAATTACGTATTAAAAATTTTAAAATATATTTTAAAAATTTTGTGCCTATATTCGAAATCAAAAAGATTAACTGTGTGCTAGAATATTCTTGTAGCACATTTTAAGGCTACAAATTAGACGTCAGAATGTTACCCAACACAAATCGGTTTGGGACACAGTTACAAATTTTAAAAAAAAAATTTACTTAGTATTTAGAATACAGTTTTAGTCACTGCGTTAAAAAGAAAAGAGTTATACTGATATATATTATAAAATATTGCATTTTAAACGAAATATCAAAAAAAGGTCTAACAAAGTAACCCTTCTTCATGGTAATCTTTATTACATAAAATTAATAAATATGAATGATAAAATGATTCAGCGCGTTCCTCGAATTCTGAAATAACAGAGAAAAATATAAAAATTTAACAATGATATCGTTCAAATTGAACCATAGCATCGTTTAATTAGATTTAATTAGGAAGATAATGCAGCTCAACTTGGCACCTTAATTAAAATTCTGCAAATTTGAATGTATTGATTCCACACATCCTATAACTTTTAACAGTGTCGGTAAAAGTATTAATTTATATTATTTATTCCTAAAATTTAACCACAGTATCGTTTAATTAGCAAGATAATGTAACTCAACTTGACACCTTATTAAAACTGCACCAAATTTGAATCATATTATGATTTAACACGTCCTATAACTTCTAACAGTGTAGAGAAAAGTATTAATCTGAATCAAGTTTTTTTTTCTCAAATGGAACCATAGTATTACTTAGTATTAATTAGATTCAAATATGAAAATAATTTGTAGCTCAATTTGACACCTTAATTTTAGTTGCTGCAAATTTGAATGCATTGATTCCACACATCCCATAACTTCTAACAGTGTCGAAAGAAGTATTAATTTTGTATTATTCTTTTCCTAAAATTAAACCATAGTATCGTTTAATTAAGTTTAATTAGCAAGATAATGTAGCTCAACTTGGCTTTTTGTTTAAGCTTCTGCAAATTTAAATGATATTATGATTTAACACGTGCTATGACTTCTAACAGTGTAGGGAAAAGCATTAATTTGAATCCATTTTTTTTTCTCAAATTGAACCATAGTATATTTTAATTAGATTCAATTATGAAGATAATGTAGCTCATCTTGGCACCGTATTAAAGTTGCAGCAAATTTGAATGATGTTATAATTTAACACGACCCACAACTTCTAACTGAGTAGGGAAAAGTATTAACTTGAAAAATGTTTTTCCTTAAAATTGAACAATAGTATCGTGTACTTAGGTTCAGTTAGTAAGATAATGTAGCTCAATTTATCACCTTATAAAAGTTGTAGCAAATTTATATGTCCTTGAATTAACACATCCTATAATGTCTAACAGTAATGGGAAAAGTATTAAATTGAATAATGTTTTTCTTCAAATTAAACCATAATATTATGTTACCTGATTCAATTAGCAAGATAATATAGTACAACTTGGCACCTTATAAAAGTCTCAGTAAATGTAAATGCTGTTATAATCCTACACATCCCAACAGTGTAGGAAAAAATTTTAATCTGAACCATGCTTTTCCTCAAATTGAACCAGAGTATCGTTCAATCAGGTTCAATAAAAAAGATAATGTAGCAACTTAACACGTTAGTAAAGCTGCAGCAAATTTGAATGTAATGATTCTACACGTTTTATAGCTTCAAAAAGTGTGGGAGAAAGTACTAAATTGAAAAAAAAAATTTTAAAAATTCAACCATAGTATCGTTTAATCAAGTTCTATTAGGAAGAAAATGTAGCCTAACTAAGAACCTTATTTGTATGACATTATGATTCAACTCGCTTCATAATTAACAGTGTTGGAAAATGGTGTTCATTTACAAAAAGTTATCCGAATTTTATCCAATTTCAAAACCTCCGGAGGATTAATTGTATGACATGATTCAACTCGCTCCATAATTAACTGTGTTGGAAAATGATGTATATTTGCAAAAAATTATCCGAATTTTATCCAATTTTAAAACCTTCGGAGGATTAATTGTATGACATGATTCAACTCGCTTCATAATTAACTGTGTTGGAAAATGATGTATATTTGCAAAAAATTATCCGAATTTTATCCAATTTTAAAACCTCCGGAGGATTAATTGTATGACATGATTCAACTCGCTCCATAATTAACAGTATTGGAAAATGATGTATATTTGCAAAAAAATATCCGAATTTTATCCAATTTCAAACCTTTCGAAGGATTAATTGTATAACATTATGATTCAACTCGCTCCATAATTAACAGTGTTGGTAAATTGTGTATATTTGCAAAAAATTATCCAAATTTTATCCAATTTCAAAACCCTTAGATGATTAATATAAATGAACCAACAATAAAATAAATGACTTCCAAAACTTTCACAAAAAAACCTTAAGATAGAAACATTTAGTAATCAATTATACCAAATGAGTAGCTTTTATTTTTGAGTAAAAAAAAAAATACTTTTAAAATAAAATTAATTGACTGATTACCATGCGATAAATTAAGCGAAAATATTTTTTCTATGAAGTTAAAAGATCTCAATTTCTTTATATAAAAAACAAAAGCGGAAAAAACTCGAAATCAGTAAATCAAGTAAAAGTAATCGGATTGCTAAAAGAATAATATTTAACGACAAAAAATAGCTTAAGAACTGAAATGAAGAAAATATAAAGAGAACAGAAGAAAAAATCTAACAAGAGCCTAAGAAATTCGATCGAATCTGATCGCCTATGCAGGTCAATGTTAGAAACAACCAACAAGCAGACAGGTTACATTTGTGTTCAAACCTTGGTTCTGATTTGGTCTCTTTTTTTTTTTTTATTCTTCTGATCGATGGTTTTTTCCTCTGTTCTCTCTGTTGCCAGCTTCCATTTTGAAAAGTTATTTAGAATTTATTTTTATTTTTTCATTTAAAAAAAATTTACTTCCATCCAGGAGTTCAACGAAAACAAGGCCTCTTGCCAAAAAAGTCGTCGTTTTTCCGATTATAAAAAAATAAGTAGATGTTATTCTTTTTTCGTAATTTTGTTCTTTTTTCTCTAATGGTTTTTAAGATCCTCATGAATGATGAATTTTAATGCGTCAAAGGCGAATACATTTATTTTAAAATACTCTCCTTTAAGAAAAGAAGGGTTTTGCCAAAGCATTCTAAATTGATAAAGTGGGTGTGTACTTCTGAATCACTTATCTTAAATGATTATGCTTCGAAGAAAAAACTGCATCTTCAAAATAAATAATTGTTCTAAAAGCGATTTTTCATTTCGTTTAGGTTTGATAATGAGCTATTTTTTTCATTTAGGGTTTTGGTTTCATGATGAGCCATCGTTATGTATATTCGTAAATTTGTTTCTTCAAAAACATTACTTTTAATAACCATATAATGTGCATATTTAATGGCAGTGTTCGAAATATCTGGACGGAAAACAATTGAAATAACTATCGAATATTCGAAAACATGATTCAAATAAACATTGAATATTATTGATAATCGGTACTGAAATAACAATGCCTTTTCTTTTTATCTAAACGATGTTTTTGCTATAATTTGTTGAAATTTTAATGATAAAGAAGAAAAACTTAATGAATTGAATTTTACTCTTCTTTTTTTCAAACTAGTTAAAAGATGAAAATTCTAAGAAGATATAAATTATTTTATTTAATTCTTAATGCAACTGACAAGAAACATGTGTATTTTTTTCTAATCTCGGAAATTTTTTTTCTATAATGTTTGCCGTTTTAATATCCTAAGTCTGTCTACTAACAGTACGTTTTCCCAGTGAATAATTTCAAACAATTTCATCTGTTTAAATTAAAATATTTAATAAAGTTTTTTACACTCAAGTTATGATGTTACGTCTATGCATTTAATGCATGAAAGAATATCTTAAACGAACAATCTGTTTATAAAATGCCCGTTTAAGTTAATTACGTAAATATTTGAATACATTTTTAAAGGTTCAAACAGCATTCTCATTAGTAAACAGATTCCTCATAATCTTTACTTTCTAACACTGTCATAAGAGTTTGTGAGGTTTTTATAAAAAGGTTGCAAAATTATGAAAGTCATGGGCATTGTCATAAATACTGGAGTATTTTTTTTTTTTTCTTATTTATTTATTATTTTTTTTTTTTTGTAAAGATTAGAACGTAAAAGTTTTTTAAAAAAACTTATCAATGCCTATTTGTAGGTCGTGATGAAGTCATATACAGTGTCATAAAATCTAAGGACTTTTTTCTTGTAATAAGATCTCAATTTTTGTAAAAGTTCCCAGTGCTCAAGGCATAGTCACAGGAGTTCCGAAGATTAATTTAGATTTGAAAAATAAGAGCTGTGGAATTTTTTGAAAAGGTTCCCGCTGTCTATTTTTAGGTGACGGTGTAGGGATATGCATCGTCATAAGAGCTGTAATAATTTTTTTTTTTTTTTTTTTTTTTTTTGTGTGCACAATTATATTCCACAAATTATTAAAAACAATTATTACAAATTATTAAAAAAGTCATTATCGGCATTATATAGGACCACACCGTATTAAAATATGTTTTATTTCGCTTATTTTATTTTCTAATATTGATACAATCCTTTTAGGATATTTGTCATGAAATTTTGTTTTGTGGTACGAAAGTCAATTTGTGGAAAATCTCTTATCATTTAGAGCTTTCACTAAAAAGGTACAAAAGATACTTAGAAATTTGCTAGAATCCTTTTACATTTTCAAGATATTCCAATCGGACTTTTTTCAAAAGTTACCAAATACGATTCTGAACAAAATTATGAAGCAAAAAATTTTTTATGTTGTCCGCGCATGCTCAGTATGAAAGGATTATTATAAATACTCATATCTTGCGCAATTTTTAACGAATTTGTTTCAAATTTTAAAATGACATTTTTATTAATAATTAAAAATTACTTTTAAAATTTTATTGAATATTTCTGCAGCTATAGTAAGAAACCGTAGGTTAAGAAAATTTATTTTTTATAAACATTTCTATATTTCCATGAATATTTATACACACGGATTTTAATTTGAATAACTTCATCAACTAAATAAAGCATTGTTCAAATATTTTAAAACATTCTTCTATACATCATCTAATAAATTATAGGTGGCTTTAAAGAAACACCCTGTGTATATAGCATGTAAGAATTGTAGATAAATAATATGCAAATGTAATATAATTATTTTTAAAAAATTTGAGAAATCTATAAAATATTTTGAAAGAGAATTCTATGATAATAATGGATTTTACTAATAAAAATTTTGTTGCTTATTCAATGAGTAATCAAAGAATCAATTTTGTAATTAATTATCAATTCAGCATTATTTTTTGTATCAAATATTTTTGTCGATAAGGGTTCAAATTTTACTTTTATAAATAAATTTTACCCTAAATAAAAATTAATATTCATCAAATGCCACATACTAAGGAATCTTAGTGTTTCCATTGAGCTATTTTTCTTTTATGAGAACCACTCCTTTGCTAAATTATAAGCAAAAATTAGAAAATTTCATTATTTTATTACGCTGTATTTAAAATAATTTTGTCTATAGAACGTATAGTTAAAATAAATTTTGCGAATGATAATTTTGTTGCCTAATAAAATGAAAGACATAGCGTGATTATTGTATTACTAGGGGGCTAAACCCCCTGTTCGCTGCCGCTCACCAACCCCGATGATTGCTTCGCAATAATTGTCTTTTCTTGGCAGAAAACAGTTTTTCTACATAAGTTAAAATTATTCACTTAACATATATGTACTAAAAGGAATTCTGTTTGCTTACTCTTGTGCCTCTACTTCCCAAGTCCAAATATTACTATTTATTGGTATTATAAACATTTGGATCTCTTGATGAACGGAAGTGATTTTTCGAAGTAATCAGTTTTTAAAATAACATTTATATTCTTATAACATTATATTGTTCAAACAAATTTGATGAGTTCACAACCATAATTTAATATTCTCGCTAATAATAGCAGTACTGGAAAATAAGTTTAAATTAGGGATACAAAAATATTTAAAGAAAAACAATACCTTTACGACTATTATTAATTTTATGCTGATGACAACCAAAACAATATTTAAATGAATGAGGAAAAACTGGATCCTATCACGTGATTTCGCGGCCAATAAAAACTCACGAAATTGCGACACCATCATTAGATTTTTATATATAGTAAGAAATTAGCAATTTTGTCTGCTTTGATTTAAACTTAGTTTTAGCAAATATTAACCCAAATATATCATCAACCAAATGTTACTTATTAAGCTCAAGTGCTTCTTGCTTTTAATAAACAAGTGATCTAGCGTTTCTTATAAGCTAATACATTTTTACAAATTACTCGTTTAAGAAATTTAAGTAAATACGCCGAATTAAAGTCCAATTTTCATTTGATTACTTAGAAATTATATATAATTACATATAATAATAGGTTGCATATTACAAAGCCCAAAAGATTGAATTATTTTGAAATTGAGCTTTAAAATGTCTATCTTTTCCTTAATAGTGATTTAAAAATAAATCATCACCATCATTTAAAAATTTGATTTCATCATAAAGAGTCACCTATTAAGTTTTAAAGACACATATTTGTTTCATTTTTGAAAATTCATTGACATAATTAAAACGATCGTTCGACACGATAATGAGAAAAATGAAATGCAGTATATCATTGCAATTGTAAGATTAAAATATAATTACCGTGTCCTAAAGATAATACTTTTATATCGAGAAAAATAAAAGTAATTTCATAATAAGAATATTTTTTGGAGTTCTTTCATTAAGAAAAATTTAAAATTCTCTTAATAGAATGCTTTAAAAATGCAGAAAAAGTTTAATTTTATACCTCTTTGATGAAAATAATTAAAAATCAATTAACAATTTTGAAATTTGCATAATGCAACGTTTAAATATTTTTTCCATTTTTTAAAGTTCAATTCACAAACGTTTTTTATTTTCTCAAAACTGTGGTTTTTCATAATTATCATATTTGAAGTTGACTAAATATAGATAAAACAGTGATTCTCAACCTTTTTTGGGGGGCGGCACACTTTCAACGATTTCGAAATTTGACGGCACACAATGAAAAAAATTAGTTTAAAAGTTGTTTACTTACCCATGTGTTAAATAGTTTGTGATAATAATTTTGAATGTGAAATCAAATAATATGTACTACAAAAGCATGTTTATTAAGGGATTAATTATTTCTTTCGAGTAATTTTTATTAGATAGTAATTAGTTAGTTTTATTAGTTTATCAGTTATTTATTTATTTTTTTGCTAGTTATTAATTGCTAGCTTTTTTTTATATTTATTAACTGTTAGTTTTTTTAACATTGTTATTTTTTGCGATTTCCTGTTAACTAGTATTTTTGCTAATTATTAATTATTAGCTTATTTTTTTTGTTAGTTATCCTTTGTTAATTTGCTTTTACAACTATTATTGCATAGCTTACTTTAATGATTAGCTTTTATTTCCGTTTAAAAGTTAATATTTAGCTTGCTTTCCTTTGTTAATTAATAATTTTAATAATCATTAAATTTCCTACTTAATTCAACATTTTTTTAAATTGTCAAAGACAATTTAAACGCTTCCTTCTTATTTTAACTTATTTTAAGATTGTCAGAGACAAAACAATCGCCTACAAAGATGCTCACGCGGTTAAAGCCTCGAAAAATTATAAAAGTATATATATAATATTATGTATGTATATATAATATTATATATATACACTTTTCTTTAATTTAAACTTTACTCGTAATAAAAAAAAAGCATTATAATTTTTATTGCATCATTTCTAATATTTGGCGGCACATTTTAAGAATTTGGCGGCACACAAAAGTGCCGCGGCACAGTGGTTGAGAATCACTGAGATAAAACTTAATCTAACAGTCATGTAATATCATATTTCTTATAAAGAAATTATTTTGAATGACTGTTGTGGGAAAAAAACGCCTTAAAATAGCAAACTGTTCCCAATAAAGCACTGTTTTACGCAGCAGTACTTATGAAAAACTGTTTTAAAGTATAGAAAATCCAATAAACATGGTCACAATGAAAAAAAAAATAAGTGACATAGCTTTCATATTTTGAGCAAAATATTAATACAAAGCAACAAAAAAAAAAAACTTAGAAATAAATTAAAATAAATTAAAAATACTATAACGACAATTAAATTTACCCATTTCTTAAATCATATTTCGTAAATGGAAATTATTTCAAACACATATGTTGTATCAAACTCTTTTCAAATAAAAGTTATTCTTCATGTTTAGCTGAAACCCCAATACCAGTTGTGAAGTTTTTCTAATTTTTATTATAACATAATTTATCAAACCTTTATTTATATTTTTCATATTTTAATCACCAAAGAATTAATCCAAAGTCTAACCATTGTTTGATCTATGCTACATATTATTGGATTAATTTTATGTCTATAGTGAAAAAAAACAACGTCCATTTCTGCACAAATCTAGTACAGAAGTGAACATACTATAGTTTCGGTTCTCTAGACAAGAATTTTCCACAGTGTCTAAAAACCAAATGACATTAAAAAAGTAACAAAATAAACACGTGCTAAGTGGTTTAACCAATCAGGACAGAGGAATAAGAATGGACGAGATAATAAAAAAAAGGAAGAAAAGAAGCCTGTGTATGGGGGGTTTTGCAGGAATTCCAGGGATCAAAGATTAAATTAGAATGGATTTTCATGCATTCGGAAAGGGTGGGATACTAGAAAAATAATTAACCAAATTAAAAAAAAATTTCAAAATATGGAGTTATTCCCAGAAATCTAGTTCGGTAGATGAAAAGCAATGCTGAATGGTTTCAGTAGAAAGAACCATGATGCGAATTTCAACTATGTAAGGTGATGGAAAATCGTTTAATATCCGAAATTTCGAAGTATCTTTCATATTCTTTTAGTCGATGTTTTAAGGTACGTTTAGGTCCATTTTGCCTTCACGAAGGCAAATTTCTTCGTTTTCCGGAGTTCCCTAGCCTTTTGGGTTGTGTTCAAAATTGCAAAGCTTTGGAGTTGAAATATACGATATACGAGTATCACACTGACAAGAAATTTCGTAAACGCCGCAGCTATTAATATCAGCAATAGGGTCGTTAAGATTGGGGGATATTTAGTTAGTTCATTGAGGTAAACACGACTTCTCACTCAAATTTAGTGAAAATCTTAGCAATTTGTGATAATATTTGGGATAATATGTCAAAACAATGAAATTGTTAAAGTTCTAATTAAAAGTTTTGTTGGATTGCATCATTAATTTTCTATAAATGGTATCAATAATATTAAAAGGAAATTCACGGTCAACAATTTAAGCTCTAAGGTAAATGAACTCTTCATTGATAATATAACTATTAAAACAAATTTTAGAAGCACGGTAAACAAGTGTTCGTAAAGCAGCTATCTTTTGGTTAGGGAGATGGAATGAAAGATTATGAGGGGGAAAGTGTGGTCGCTATCGTTTATTGAACAAGCTAAACTTACCTTTAAAATTCTAAAGAACATAAAAGATGTGTCAAAAATCAGGATATTAAACAAATTTGCACTGCCTTACTTAGCATTATTATAATTCTAATTATTATAATTCTAATTATTATAATTCTAATTATTATAATTCTAATTATTATAATTCTAATTATTATAATTCTAATTATTATAATTCTAATTATTATAATTCTAATTATTATAATTCTAATTATTATAATTAGAATTATTTTAATTATTATTATTATAATTATTATAATTATAATGATTATAATTATTATAATTATAATGATTATAATTATTATAACTATTCCAATTCCAATTATTGTAATTATTATAATTCTATTCCTTATTAATTCTAATCATAAGTTTGAGTTTTTTCTACTAAAATTATTCAACACTGCTCTTCAACTGCCGAACTTGATTTCTAGGAATCACTCTATATTTTGAAAACTTCTACAAATTTATTTAATGATCTTTCTTTCTCTATGTATTGAAATTTATTTTAATTTAATCTATTAACCCCTGTAATTTCCGTCAAACCCACTCACTTCTGTTTTTCATCACCCTTCTTTTTATTATTTTGAACAAACTTATTCTTCTATCTAGACTAGTTAAACCTCTTTACACGTGTTTATCTCTTTACTTTTCTAGCGCCATTTGGTATTTAGACACTCAAGAAGGTTTGAGAGAACCGAAACTATAGTATGTCCATTTCTGTACTTGATTTGTGCTTCGTTCAAGATGGTTTTCCTATTAGTCTACGTAGTACAAAGTATACCGCATTCTTTTGGATATCAATCCTATGTCTTATTTATGTTTTATGTGTCATTTTTCGAATTTTGAGCCATTTGTTACCCATCTGAGAAATATTTTTTCTTGAAAATGTTAAACATTTTACATGATTTTTCTTTACAACATGAGAATTAAAAGATACTTCGGAGGAAAATATATAATTATAAGCTAATATTTTGCAGAAATTAATTGAAAAACAGCTCAATATGTATCTGTTCGAAACACAAAATTCTCATAATTACTTCCCTAAAAACTTTAACTCTTCCAGATTTTGTATTAGTGCTAAATACACTATATTACATTTTAAAAAGGTAATAAAAACCTATAAGTATAAGATTTCACTTAACTAACTATCGTTTTTCGAAAATTGATGCCTTATTTATACTTTCTTTTAATTACACTATTAAAATTCAGGAATGACAATACATTTTACTAGTGACTTATGTTTTGAAAATAAACATGTGGAGCTATTTCAAATATTCTGCGTTCAGATAATGAACAGGAAGCTTTTTAGTAGAAAGCACTTTTTCACTATGTCATGTTTCTTACCATAATTTGTTGTGCAAAAAATTCCATTTAATAAACTGGATAATTTAACTTATTAGATTTTTATTCCAATTCAAAGAGAGTTACTATTATTCTAGAATTATTTAACTTCATGTTCTTAAAAGTATCATGTCTTTTACTCTACCTGGTTACAAACTTAGTAGGCCACATGGTAAATCTGATATTATTTATGAAATTCCTTTTAAAATTTTTCCTTTCAAAATATTAAAAGAAATTTTATAAATAATATTATAAATTCATTCCTTTAAAAATTTTTACTTTAATATGTAGATATTATAACAATTACGGTAACAAACACTATAATTTTTATCGAATTTAGCCAAAAAGGGAAATATATATAATTTCAAAATTTAAAATATGTTTAACCTGCTAAAATATAGATATTAAAGAGTAATTTTTATCTCAGGAAAATTATTCTTTATTTTGAAAGATTGCATTTACCATCAATAAATTTTACGTTTTCTCAATAATTTTTTTTTTCTATTTTACTTTATATTTATATATACATACATACATATATATATATATATATATATATATATATATATATATATATATATATATATATATATATATATATATATATATATATATATATATATATATATATATATATATATATACGTATATATATATACATATATATATATACATATATATATACGTATATATATATACATATATATATATACATATATATATATACATATATATATATATATATATATATATATATATATATATATATATATATATATATATATATATATATATATATATATATATATATATATATATATATATATATATATATATATATATATATATATATATATATATATATGGGTGATTCTCACGAAATATGACAATTCACTGTCCCTTGCTCCAAAATCTAGTACTATAATACTAAAAGAACTTTTTTTTTAAAAAATTAATAAATAGCATTTCTGTTAGCATTTTAAAATAACTTTGCACTAGCATAGACTGTTTTGTATAGTTAAAAAATTTAATTACTACTTAATTACTAAAAATTAAATTAATAACTAGCTTCAAAACTTCCTATGAAATTTTCAATATCTAATTTTTTTTATCTCAACCGGTGTAAGCATTTCTAGAATATACGCAGAGGGTATTATTTACAAAAACTTCGTTTAAATTAATTTCTTCTGTCAATAATTTGTTTGTCCCAAGAAAATCTGTCATTTTCCTGGCTACTTTTATTTAGTGGTTTATAACCAAAATGGAAAGAGCCAGCAATCAATATCTTATGTTAATAGATTGATTAGATAACCTCCTATATGAACATGTCTTGTTGCATGAATAAAGAACCAATTTTCTGGTTCAAAATCTATTTCAAAAATTTTTTCAAGGTGAGTAGGTTTTTGTGTTGTCATTTTCCTGGCTTCTTGAAACCATTAATAACACAAACTACATAGATTTATCTGATTTATTTCAATAAATCCTGTTGTTTTCTACAGAATATAAACGTCTTAGGCCAAAGTATTTAATTAAAGTAAAGTTATATGCTATAAAATGGCGAATTTGTCATTATCCTGGCTGTCATTTTCCTGGCTAATGAATGTCAGGACATTGAAGTGTTACCAGAAATTTTTTTAACTGCTAATACTGTAAGTAGGGAAAGCAAATATTAACCTAATACTAAGTTTATGTATGATTGTAATATGCTTGGATGTAATCAAAGTTATTTATTTATTTAATGATTGGTTATTATCCGCAATTTTATTCTGTACATATCAGCAGCAAAATTTTTTTTGATTCTTTCTACAGTGGATAAACAGAATTAATTTAAGCAATTTATGGTTCATCTAACATAAAGGCTTAAGTTGAGTTACTTACTATTAACTTAAAATGACTGTTTTTTAAACTTCTAAGCTAATAAGTCATTTTCCTGGCATTCAAGATTTGTTTATTTATTTTTTCCCCGAGCAAATGTCAATAAACTACACTGCTATCTGTAAGATATTAATAAGTGTAACTAAAGAAGTATACAAAAAAAATTTTAAATTATTTTGACGACTTTAAATTTCAAGAAATTTTTTGGCCCGAATTGCCGAATATATATATATATAAATATATTATAAACACAAATGACTTAAAATTAAGCGAAAATGGCCCTTATAATAAAAATGTTATTGCTAAATTTTATCTGTGTTTTTCCAATGTTTTATGACAGGGGGATTATAATCTAATATTTTATCATTTTTCTTTTATATGTTTTACGATAAAGGATCTAATCCCATAAATTTTCTTTTATGTTTTATTGTAAGAGTATTAATCCTATGTTTTATATTATTGCCTTTCTTGCGTTTTGTTAAATTACTTAATGAATACATGTGAAACAAATATATTCGAAGCAATTGCTGCAAACACAAGAATAATATAAGAAACAAACATTGCCAATTTCAAAACTAATTACAATTTTCATCTTTTAATTAAAATGTTCAACTTAAAAACTTCCTGGCTTACTGTTTTGAAATTTTTTTCAAAATTTAATCTTGTGCCCATTAAATTTTTTAACCGTTTGAGGGATTCGATATACTTTGTTTATGTTTATTCATTTTTTAATATTAAAAAAAAATTATAATGCAAATATTTAAAAATACAAAACTATGCTGTTTCTAGATTCTGCAAAAAAATCGATAAATATAGCATAAATATAAATGACAGTATTTTCTTTTTAATCTTAAGAGGCGAAGTTTATTCATTTTGAGTAAACATAGCCTATCAACAAAATAAAATAGCCCCCATCAATAATATTTATCATAATTTCTAATCAAAATCAGTTCGTAAAACCATCTAGGCCCCCCAAAAAAATTTTAAAACTTTATACAAAGAAAAAATATCAAGAAAGCATATTTTTAAATATATAAGTAAAAAAATAAGTACAAAATGTTTAATAATTCTGTTTACTCGATAATTATTTAAAAGAAATACACTTTAACCTCATAATAAAACCGGGTTTTTAAAAAAACTAAAAATAACATTGATTCATAATTGAGTTAAAATTGATTCGAATCAAAAACCAATTCTGTCCAGAGGACTTATTAATTTAATGCTTAAATGATATGTTTCTAAAATAAAATGTTTTAATAACAAGTGTCTTAAAAATATCATAAACCTTATTTCTTTCTAAAATCATAGGTTCCCAAATTCAGGTGTCAAATTTTCTTAGTAGTTAATGTAAAATGTAATGATGTATTAATAATGAATGTATTTTTAAACCAAGTGCCTCATTTGTACAAAGGAGTTTAATTATTTTTTGAGTATTGTTTGTAGTTGGAGAACTAGACGAACGCCTTACCGTGAAAACTGTAACTACTTTCTCTGCCTGAAATGTACCGTTGCAGGAAAAACACATTGACAGAAACATTTTTCATTTAAAACGTTCTTCTTTGAATGCCCACTTTTCGATTTGATTATATATATTTTCTTTTAATTCACGCTTGAATTGAAATTTTGTCCATAATTTTAATTTGTTGATTTAGAAAAAAGCAAAAGAATCTGGGTTAATATTTTTCTTATTTGTACTTAAACAAATCCTTTAAAATTATCGTTTGACGTTCAAATATTAATTATTTATTTAAGCTACGCAAACTTGCATTGTGTATAATTCTTCAAAAACAGAAATTTTAAGATACACAAAAATTAAAATAGACAATTGCATTATCTATTAAGTAGGTACGTAGTTAGTAAATCAAGATAATACTATTATTTTCACGAAAAAAACAAGGATGAAAAATAGTAGTCAATTTGTATGTATGTTCATTTTTAATTGCAAATCAAATAAATATGTCTGAGATATATTTTAAGGGAATTAAACTGTGTGTATACATTATGCAAAACATAATTCTTAGTTTTATTAGAGACTGTAACAATAAAATTCAAAAGTTGTTTTTTGTTCTCTTTTTATCTCTTTTTTTATTGTTATTACCCACCATAAGAAACAAAACTTTACTGAATAAAAAAAGGTATGTAAGTTGAAGAATTTTTGTTGAAGAAGTAAGATGAAGTAAAATTAATTTAAAAACAGATAAGCCTAAAACATGTATTGAGAATGAAAGTATAATTGAGAAAGGAATAAAAATAGAAATAAATGTAGAAAAGGAAAAAACAAAATTAAAAATATTAAAAATATTAAAAATATGACCACTGAAGCCGACGTCTTCAGGGGGTACCGGCCCCAGTGGCCAAAAAACAAAACCTTTTCTATTGAGGAAGAAGGCAAAAGCCTAAAAACCTTCCTCAGTACCCCGAAGGTTTTGTTTAACAGTTTTTTTTTTTTTTTTTTTTTTCTCCTGGACTGTTAAACAAAACCTTCGGGGTACTGAGGAAGGTTTTTAGGCTTTTGCCTTCTTCCTCAATAGAAAAGGTTTTGTTTTTTGGCCACTGGGACCGGTACCCCCTGAAGACGTCGGCTTCAGTGGTCATATTTTTAATATTTTTAATTTTGTTTTTTCCTTTTCTACATTTATTTCTATTTTTATTCTCTCTTTTTTTGAAAATTCTGCTGCTTTTTAGCGCATTTTTTTAAAAGAAGTTTTGTTCATTTTGTTTAGATTTTAATTGTACTCTATTAGTATTGAGAAAGGAAGTAATAATTAAATTGTGTAGCAATAGTCTAATTTTTGTAATCAAGTTATTTCTATTCTATTTGCATTTTTTAAATTAAATTACAGTATTTATTTAATAATTCTTTCTTTTTTTTTTTTTTTTTTTTTTTGTAAATTTTATGATGAAACTATATTTCATATTTAGCTAAATATAGTATAATTTTAAGATTAATAATTATATAAATATGTTCTACTCTTTTTTTCTGTAATATGTAACAAACTACATTTGTAATAACCAAATTTAATATAAAACATTATTGATGAACTATTTCAAAAATAAAATATCATGTGTAAATTAAAATATTCGAGTTAATTTTTTTTCCAGTTTGTTTAGATTTTTTTTCCAGTATATTAAGTTTGACGTTACCTGATATCTGTGTAAGTAAAATAAATAGGAATAATTGCATCTCTAAGCTTTTAATTTTTTAAACGAATGTAACCATTGTGTTGTTACATAAAAAATATTGTTAACAAAAAAAAGTTTGAAGTTTCACAAAGAGGAAAAAGATCTGTGACTAAAAAAAATCTAAATTATTTAATAATTTTATAAAGAAAGCAAAAATGTATATTAATATTTCACCAATCATCCTGATACATTTTCATTTTTTCAAGATAACTGAATTAGCCATATTATTGGTACCTTGATAGGTATCCACAATTTCTAACTTAGCTTCATTACTTTTATATGAATGGCTTGTGTTGTTCAAGACAAGCACACATTGCTTTATTTGTGTTTTTTAACTATACAATTATGCATATTAAATAAATTTAGAATATGGCTTCAAAATTTTCCCCATTTAAGTTATTGCAAATCAAACTCAACAGAAGTTTCCTATTTTATAAATCAGAATCAATTTTGCTTAGTTTTTACTTTTTCAATTTACAATAAAATAGGCCAGCTGCCACTGTATATTATATAACATTATTTTATTGAATATATATATATGGGTGATTCTCACGAAATATGATAATTCGGATCAAAAAATTTCTTCAAATTTAAAGTCGTCAAAATAATCTAAAAAATTTTTTTGTATACTTCTTTAGTTACACTTATTAATATCTTATAAACAGCAGTGTAGTTTATTGACATTTTCTCAGGAAAAAAAATAAAATAGAAATTCACCAAATCTTGAATGCCAGGAAAATGGCATATTAGCTTGGAAGTTTAAAAAACAATCATTTTAAGTTAGCAGTAAGTAACTCAACTTAAGCCTTTATGTTAGATGGACCATAAATTGCTTAAATTAATTCTTTTTATCCACTGTAGAAAGAATAAAAAAAAAATTTGTTGCTTATATGTACAGAATAAAATTGTGGATAATAATCAATCATTAAATAAATAAATAACTTTGATTACATTCAAGCATATTACAATCATTCATAAACTTGGTATTGAATTAATATTTGCTTTCCCTCCTTACAGTATTAGCAGTTAAGGCATTCATAAGCCAGGAAAATGACAGCCAGGAAAATGACAAATTCGGCATTTTATAGCATATAACTTTAATTTAATTAAATATTTTGGCCTAAGACGTTTATATTCTGTAGGAAACAACAAGATTTCTTAAAATAACTCAGATAAATCTATGAAGTTTATGTTATTAATGGTTTCAAGAAGCCAGGAAAATGACAACACAAAACTCTACTTACCTTGAAGAAGTTTTTGAAATAGATTTTGAACCAGAAAATTGGTTCTTTATTCATGCAACAAGACATGTTCATATAGGAGGGTATCTGATCAATCTATTAACATAAGATATTGATTGCTGGCTCTATCTATTTTGGTCATAAACCACTAAATAAAAGTAGCCGGGAAAATGACAGATTTTCTTGGGACAAACAAATTATTGACAGATAAAATTTATTTAAACGAAGTTTTTGTAAATAATACCCTCTGCGTTTATTCTAGAAATGCTTACACCGATTGAGAAAAAAAAAATTTAGATATTGAATAATTTATAGGAAGTTTTGAAGCTAATTATTATTGGAAACATTGTTTGGGACATGCCAGGAAAATGACATTTTGAAGTTCAATTAAATTTTTTAACTATACGAAACAGTCAATGCTAGTGCAAAGTTATTTTAAAATGCTAACAGCAATGCTATTTATTAATTTGTTTAAATAAAGTTCTTTTACTATTATAGTATTAGATCTTGGAGCAAGGGACAGTGAATTGTCATGTTTCGTGAGAATCACCCATATATATATATATATATATATATATATATATATATATATATATATATATATATATATATATATATATATATATATATATATATATATATATATATATATATATATATATATATATGTGTGTGACTTTTGCTACACTCATATAAATAAATCATATCATTAAACTAAAACTTTCAGTAAACAATCAACTTTTTACTTATTATCTTAAAGTAAATAAATATCATAAATATCAAACTTTTGATATTTTAAAAATAAATTATACAAAAGATTGGATACAACGATATGAAAAAAGTTTTTTTTTACTATCTAACATATTCTCTAGTTTTTTTTTTCTTAATTTATTAACTTATATCACAGAAAATCAAGCAAGAATTGAATAAAGTATTTCAAAATGCTTATTTGTCGGGTTTTTTTTTTTTTTTTTTTTTTTTTTTTTTTTTTTTTAATTTTAACAAAATGAGTATTGTCAAAAAGAGACTTATAGCAATCTTAATTAAATATCTAATTCATTATTAAAACAATGTTATTTATTTGTAAAATTTATTTCTGTAATATATTATTGACCATTGTTTCTAATTAATATATTATACATCATCTAAAACAATGCCTCAAGCAAATTCCGAATCAAACCAAAAAAATCATGAAATACATTCGAATAGTTTGTAAACGATCTATCACAGATTTTTGTGACATAAAAAATATTTTAATGCTCACGTGTGTGATAAATATAAAAAAATGTGCCGCAATCAGGGTCAAAAGTGATATTTAGTTTTAAGCATCTTCGATTGTGCAGTACATCATTTATTTTTATTTTTTTAGTTTTCATATCTTTAATATGAATATTTATAATATGGTACACTTGAAATTGCATTCTGATATATTTATTCTTTTATTATTTAATTTTATTTTATTTGACTGGTAGAAAAATTCTTCCAGCATTCTGATCACCAAATATGTGTTTTAGTTGTTAGATGGAGAGGAATGGTTGGGAAAGTTTACTTTAAAATGGCCTTTCACTGTAAAACCAATTTTGGTTTAAAGTTTTAAATATATTGGACGCATTTAATAAGAAATGATGAATTGAATGTTATTCTTAAAAAAATAATTAAAAATTAGTTATATCATATAAAAAAACTCGAAACGTTTTTAATTAAAAATTACCAATATTATTTCAATAGCACTTATTATTTTCTATCACTAAGATGTGAACTATTCAAAAAATACATACCAATGTAAAATTTAAAAAATATTTAGAATTATTATTATTTTATAAAAAAAAATTTTTCTCTTTAATTTCATTAAAATATGAAAATTCCGTAAAAAAAAAATTTTTTTGTTATGCAATACGATATGAAATGTATTGTGATAATTTTTAATTTTACAAATTATTTTTACTACTTTTAACCACTGAGTTCATAAAATAAAAGAATGACACAACAATACTGATTTGAATAATCAAAACTTCTCTAAACATTTTGGCCTCCAAATAGCTTGTTTTAAAAGTGCAGTTTTAAGAAAAGATTTAAAATTCAGTTTCATTTACGTTTCATCTAAAATGTTCACGTACAAAAACTATGAAAACAGTTTTGATTTAAATTTCTAAATCTGTTTGATGTTTATTGCAAAAATGGTGTAACCCCCTACCATAATTTTATTTATTGTCTTTTTAACGATACCTTATTAACACATCTTTAAATTATTAACACATCTTTATTTTTAACATTATTAACACATCTTTAAATACAAAAGGGGAAACAACACCAAAAATTAAATCCAGTTGAAAACGCTGAATGAAATGAAAACTTGAATTTGTTTATCTTCAAATAAATCTGAAAAAAGCTCGTTGTTTTAAAATTCATTAATAAGGAGACTTTTTTTTTTTTTTTTTTTTTTTTGTGGAAAGAATGATTCATATTTTAATAGAACACGTGTAGTAGGAAACCTGACATAAATTGAAAGTTATGTTAAAAAAAAAAAACATTTTTTTTTTTTTTTAAATATGCATTGGCTAAAACAAGTGCCGAGACGTTTTTTGTTTACTTTTTAAGCATTTCTTCAACAGCAAAAATAAGTATCTGAATTTCAGAAAAATCGATTCAATTATAAACCATGCTATCATTATCTTGAACCGTACCCCGGTTCGAATTTGTTACAAACTGTTTAACAGAACCATGTTTCCTTACGAAATGAACCATAATATCACGCCATCTAGTTTAAGAAGTGCTATAATAGGGTTCCAATTAGTACCATATTAAAGTTGCAATAACGATAATATGGTTTAACAGTGTAAAAGATGAACTATGAAAGACATAAAGCTATGTAAAACATTAAAAAAAATTTAATTAAGTAATGAATGTATAGTAAAGTGGCTGCACTTACATAAGTACTCACCTGGCGCTTCACCAGACCTAGGATAAAACATGCCCGTGCGTGCCAGCCACTCAAAATGTCCAGATTTAAGTCCAGCGGCGGCCGCGGCTTGCTCCGCCAGTGGCTGGTGAAACGCGCTGGTCATAACAGGAAAAGCGGCAGAGGGTGGATGTAACTGACCATGATGCGGATGATGATACTGATACAGAGGATGAGGTGAAAATACAGGCAGAGCGGCCAATGGCAGTCCGGCCAGACCAACGGGTGGCCTCGGGGATGCGGCCACAGGGCAGCGGTCGCATGAGGAGTCGGTCACCGGCGAACTTCGAGCTAGCAGGGCCTCAATACAGAACGATTTGTTCGACTCGGCGGCGGTCTTAGCGCCGGCCATGGGCGGCATTAATCCGCGATCAGCTCCGGCGTCACAAGAAAAGGAGAACAGGGCACATAGCGATTGCAGTTTAATCTCTTTTTCCCTGCCGAGGTGTGGGAAAGGGGACTGCGGTGATTGTGCACCGCCCCTTTTCTCCCCGTGGCCCCGCCCCGCCCAGCGGCCCTATCTCTGCCTCTGTTAATGTGTCAGAAAACAGCGGCCCGAATGGCTTCCCAGCGCCCGCTGGTCGATCCATTATGTGTTGACAGAGACTGAAATTGCTATCATCTCTTCGCCCCCCCCCCTCTCTGATCTCTCCTTTGCAGTGGGGGGAAGGGGGTTAAGAAAGGGCTCCTTCGTCTTCCTATTGTGTGTAGGAGGATGTAAAAAGAAAAATCCTTTGGAAAAGGCGCCCCGATTAAGTCAGCCCGATGTACTCATTATCGTACTTTTAGCTCAACTTAGTGGTTCATTACCGAAGCATTTCGCGCGAGCCCCAGGCTCTGCTAAAAAATTATCATCCTGATAAGCGATGTTTTAGTTTTATCGTACAGAAAGAGAGAGAGAGACGGTTACGGTTAGATAGGGGGGTGGGTGGCAAAGAAAAGTACCGTTTATTATTCTATTTTTGCTAATTGCGTAAGCGGACATTGTAATAATCTAATCAAAATTCATTACTACTTTTAGAGGCTAATTAATAAATCTCCCTTTTTTTTAGGAGAGGAGAAAAATTGTTCATGATTTAATAATTTTATTTTTAATTTCTAATTGAGTCTTCGAGAATTGAATTTTTAATTCGGGTTTTTTTTTTTTTTTTTGCGACTTTTAATATGTTTATCATTTTTTTCTTCTTTACAATTTCTTTTATTGAAAGATTTCTCCCATTTTGTATCTTTTTCGTATCTAAGAGACGAAATATCGCATAAAATTTGTATCAAAAACTTCATTGTAAAACTGTATTCATATTATTGTTTTTTAAACTATAAATAAAGTTAGTTGAAATTATATACGTAAAAAATTAAATAAAAGTAAAGGTTTAAAATTCAGTTTCAAATTTCAGATAGAAAAGTTTTGTAATAAAAAATATGTTAATCTTAGGTATATGGTAGAAATATTCTGTCGTGTTAAGAATTATTTTTAAAAAAAACTCTGAAATGAGTTTTTCGATAATTATTTCTGGAGCTACTTCAGCCAAATTGAACGATAATGAGGAAAAATTCAATTCCTTTTGCAGCTTCTGTCTGAATTACTAATGAATTTCTTCCAATAAGTTTTGATAAATAATTCGAACTTTTTAATGAAACTGAGATTGGGATTTTAGACTTAACAAAATTTTAAGCAAATGTTCGTTCTTCGCAGATTTAAAATATTTTCGAGCATCACTAAACATCCAGCGGAAAATTTTACTACACATATTTATATACTTTTTAGATATTTATTTGCTGGTTAATATATTTTTATAGACTTTATAAAACTTAAGCAACAACTAATCGATATATTTTTCAAACATCGAGCGGGAAATCTCACTTCGCAGATTACAGATTTATGTATTCTTTACATATTTATTCACAAATCGATATATTTTTTTAAGACTTAAGCGACAAAACTTAAGCGACAACTAGTCGGTTTATTTTTCATGCATCACAAAACATCAATTTTCATATTTTAAATCATATTTTTATAAAATCATATTTTTTAGACATCATTAAACGTAAGTTAGTCGATGTATTTCTCGGATTTCGCAAAACATCAAGCTAGAGAAATCTAATTCCGCAGATGCATACAATTTTTACATATTTATTTGGAGGTCGATATATTTCTTTAGACTTCACAAAACTTCAAGCAGTCAATCTTTCTTCGTTGATTTACATACTTTTCGCAATTTTATTTGCATATTGACTCATTCTTTTAGACGTCAGAAAACTTCACGAAAAAATTACTTCGCAGATATAAATAACAGAAACAACTAGTCAGCACCACCATCCGCGCTGACGAAAATACCCACAATGACACGTGTAATTTGTTAGAAGACAATATATTTAGAAACAAAAAGTTTCTACGCATTGCTTGAAAAAAAAATTATTAGGTGTATTTTATAAGAATCGATATAATTTTCAATCGATTAATTATAATTTTTAATCGATTAATTATAATTTTTAATCGATTAATTATAATTTTAACCGATTAATTATTATTTTTAATCGATTAATTATAATTTTTAATCGATTAATTATAATTTCGAATCGATTAATTATGGAAATGTGTAAAACTTGTCTAATTCGCTTGACGAGTTTTCGAGTTGTGGGTGTAGTAGTTTGTTGTAGTTTATTTGCGTCGTCGTCTTAGAGCTACACAATGGGCTATTGTCGACGATCTGGAAAACGTCCCTGAGGATGATCCGAACACATATCATCACGATTAGATCCTCTGCAAAGGGGATGGCATCCCCGCTTCGGTAGCCCGACAACCTACGCGCGAAGAGCTATGGCGAAAGTTTCGAGTAATGGTAAATACTTAGCGATGCTAATTTTCGACCACGCTCCTGATTAAACTGATGAGACCATATTTTCCAGATTTCGGATAACTCTCCATGTTTTGATGGTAACAATTAGAATACGTCGAAAAATAGTATGTCTATATAAAGAAAGTACGTTCTTACGTCTAATTTCGTAACTTAATTGTCAGCTTCAATTAATTAGTTGGTTTGAAGTTAACCCCTTTGAAAAATTAAAATAGGAATTAGTACATGAAAATCCGATCAATAGAACAAAAATTATTAAGAGAATTTTTTTTTTTTTCCCTTCGTTCCTATGGTATGTAGTGACTAAATTCTAGTAAACTAAAATACTATCACTTTTGAAGGGTCTATTAAAAGTGTGTAAGAATTTTTAATGTCTTATTTTCCTAAAAAGTTTCCTTAAAAATTTACTTGTTTTTGATGAGTTTCTAATGTAGTAAAGCCTATGCGAAAACAGTACATTTTCTTCTTTAAATATTTTTTAAAAGAGAAAGTATACAAATTTGGCTCAATACTCTCCAAGAATATGACATTTGTAAATTGAAGTGATATTTAAAATTCGAAACTAATCACTACACTTAATCGAAAATTTGATACCTCATTTTCATTTTTTAAATTTTTAACAGAAAATAAAATACAAGGCATATATATCCCCTTTACAATGGCATATTTGTCTGTTTCTAACTTAAGGTTGGCGATTCAATGGATCAAATGTTTAAGGTTGGCGAGTAAACTTAGATTATCATGACTCAGTAAAATGGTGCACTGTTAGAATTTTTATTCTAACATACGGTAAAATAACCAGGAACAGTCTATTCATCCAATTAACCGCAAATCTTAATGTAAAGAGCATTTTTTTTTTCTACCTTTACGGTTTTGAAACTTTTTACAACTAATATGGTTTTTTAAAAAATATATGAATACAAAACTATACGGTTTCTTAACTATTTACAATTAGCATGATTTCAAAACCGAAAAAAAGAAATTTAACTGGATATTGAAGTTAGGCTTTTCGTTGTAGTTAGGTTGTGATTGAGTTGTGTTTTATCAAATGAACCATGGAATGTGTTTTAGTTAGTTTATCTGGTTGTAGATGGTGGGAAACACTAGAGCTGGGAAATACCTAACTTTGTTTTTATGTTAAGCAGCTTTATGGTGCTACCATCTATGCGTGAATGAAGGTATCGTATACTAATAGTCCAGGGTCACATATTGGGGAGTGCAGTGCACTGGAAACTCTTCGTGTGTTGAAATGAATGTAGGAAATATAGTGGTGTCAACTCAAAGAATCGAACCCCCGTTCTGCCGATTATGAGATTGATATAGCCTCTCGGCTATAGTATGTACCCAGCTGCCTGGTTGATGCGATAAATTTCGGGTAGTTTAACCGTATTAGGTGAGAGCAGTTTATAAACGGTTTTTCTCACAGTTAACAGTTTGAATACCATCTTATTTATGGTTATTTGACTGTTTTGTTTGTATATGGAAAAATAACAATTAAATGAATTGTTATTTAACTATTTTTTCAGAGAAATTTCTCAGTGTGCGAGGAAGTGTTTTGAAATCAAATAACCACATATTTCTCCTGTTTAGAACAAAAAATGCTGGGTAACCCTTTGTTCACCTCCGAAACCATTACTTTTAAAAACATATTAACAACTTTATTTTGATTGAATATTATTATTGCTAGAAACACACGGTAAAAAAAAAAGAAAAAAAAATAAATAAATAATAAATAAAAAAAAAAATAAAATAAAAAAAAAAATATATAAATAAAAAATAATAAAAAAAACTCTTCTATTACGAAAAATTTCCGGCAGCTAAGTTGCCAGATATAATGCGCATGCTGCAAAGCAAACTCCAGTACCTCCAGAGGTATTGATTTGTTACGGGAACATGAAGGACTTTTGCGACTCGACAAATTTAACCTGCATCAGTCACTTTACTACACGGGGAGACTTCAGCCGGCGGGGTTCGAACCCAAGAACTCTCGAATATGGCCACAGCGGCCTACCGACCAGGCTATCCCGGCCATTATGATTCTATCAAGAGCTAATAGTGAACATGAATAATTTTATTTCGAAATCATTTTTCAAAATAATATTTAAAATTAAAGGGATGACTTTATTAAAATTTAATGAGTTCGCAAACCATAATTTAATATTTTGATTCACAAAAGAGAAATATAATAAAAACAATTTGTGCATGAAGCTGGTCTAATCTCTTAATCATTTAAATCTCTTTAACAGTGATTTATAACACTATATTCATGTAAATTGCACACAAAAAAAAGATTGTAAAACAGTTAATAAATTTAGACAACAATTTAAATAAGTTTTTTATTTTAAAATGTAGCGTATTAGGGTAATATATTATGAAATTACATTATAATAAAGGAAGAACTCTTTTTGTTTTAATTTCTTAGCTTAGAAAACAATCAAAATTAAAAACTTAATAATAAGAGAGTTGAATAAGAAAAACAAATATGAAAGGTAAATAACTTTAAATTGATGATACAAAAATACTTTATAGATAAACAGTACCTTAATGACTTTTATTAATTTCATTATTATTTCTAATTTGATGACATTCCTACATTTGATTGGCTGGTTTATACATAGTAAAATTCTTAATTTTATGTTTTCGGTCACGAAGTAGTTCGTAATACTAAAGATTGTTCATATTTTTCATGAATGTTAAATAGTGCTGAGTAAAAAATTTAATCCGACTAGTATGTTTAAAATTGAAATCCCATGCCCTCATTTTTGTATTTAGTTTGTATACGGTAAGAACTCCCCCCGCCACAAAATCTGAAGCCGTCTCCTGCTATGGAAACAAAAATAGCAGTATGCTGGTTGCCTTCCATGAACCAACCTCAGAGGCTTTGAAATGGGCTAGTAAACAAAATATCAAAAAAAAGTGACGATAATATTTTGCAATTTTTTTCGAGTGTTACAATAAAGTGTCGTTTTATCTGATTTATGAAAAACGCATCAGAGGTTATTAAATCTATGGTTAAAAAAATGATTAAATTTATACCTTCTAAATCAAAATAGAGCCCTGGTTGCTCCAGGGAATAGAGCGTACGCCTTCCAATGAGATGAACCGGGTTCGAATCCCAGCGATGACTAGTCGAAACGAATTCCGACCTCGTACCGACCACAGCGCTGACGTAAAATATTCTCAGTGGTAGAGGTGAACCGGGTTCGAATCCCAGTCGATACGAATTCTGCATCTGGCTGGCACCGGCCGCAGTGCTGACGTGAGCTACCCTCAGTGGTAGACGGATCATAGGTTAGAGTCCCCTTGCCGTCAGACTAACCGTGGGAGGTTTTCATGATTTTCCTTTCCATGTAATGCAAATGTGACTTAGTTCCATCAAAAAGTCCTCCACGAAAACAAATTTCTCCCAATACTTGATACAGGAGTTCCCTTGTCTTCTGGGTTCAAAAATTCCAAAGTTTCGGAAGTGAATATTAATCGTCGTAAACCCAAAATTGGGTCAGCTGTTCAACGACGGTTATAAAATAAAATGTATCATAATAGCCACGTTGTACATAAATTTCTCCTCCATATTGTTGGCGAAAACTTTGGCTTTGTCTTCTTTTGTATAAATCTTTACCATCAGGCTCAGTGAGAGGACAATTGTTGAAAAAGAGATCTTTTAAATGCTTTCGTCATTCTCCATATGGAATTATCTTCAATGTGTAGGCTTTTGAGATTTTCATTCCAAAGGTCATTGCGATGTGTAGAGCATGCAATACTGATTTCTTTTTGCTACGACAGCGATTAAGTTGTCTATTGAGATCAAGATTGAAGGTATGTTGGTATCTTTTTCTAATTTCATTCTTAACTTTGATCTAGGGCTGTCAACTTTCCATGCTTTTTCTAAAAATTTATTCTAGCGGTAACTAAGTTCATGTTTTAACGTATTATTTTTTTATTCATTTGAACTCATTATCCACACCACTACATATAAATTATTTAAAAGTTCATATGCAACGCCATTTTGTTCCAGCTTTTTTTGTGGTGAGGCTTTTAAAATGGTAGCTAAATGACCATAAATTCTGAAAATTTTGATTTTTAATGTTTACCATTCTATAAAATATTTTGCAAAAAGTGCAGTAATTGGCAGGATTGTTGATGTGGTTAGGAAACTTATAGTTATTCCTATTGATAGGAAAGAGTTGAGCTCAGTCATCGAGAGGAATGGAAAAAGCATTTCTGAGGTTTAGAATTAATGTCTTCGTTAATGGAGATATTATGCTGTGCAGAGTGAGTTGTGTAATATGGAGAATATTGTGGAAAGGTAGCCAGCCTGACTCCTTTCTGAAGATGCTCTCTTCACATTCATTGTAAGTGGCGATCCACACAGGATAATGATCGTTCATAATCTCTATTTCGACAGGTGAAGAAAGATTAGTATTCATAATGTCAAAGATATCAGAGGGATATCATTCAGAAAAATGAGTATACAGTCCATGGCCAAATTATTAGACGCACTATAAGATTTCATGTAAAATCTAAATTATCAGGTGATACTATGCAGCCTTATTGCTTTTGCGAGACTGAAACCGGTTTACACTTGTTTATGTTCGTGTATCAATTGGTTAACATTGTAATACAATATGTTAAAAATAAATACAAATAGGAAGTATATGAAAAATCTCTTGAATTAAAACCCATTACATGTTTGTTTAAATATAAAAGTATTGCATATAAACTCGTGCAAAACATGTCATTATTAAAACACTACAGTGCGTCTAATAATTTGATTCAATTATTATAATATACTAATATAATACCTGATATAATAAATATTCTGTATTTATATAATATATCGTCTAATTTATCCAATCGTCGAATTTATATTATATATCGTCTAATATAACCAATTGATAGACGAACGTAAACAAGTGCAAACCGGTTTCAGTCGTGTAAAAACAATACTGAATGTTGGTTACTCTGGTGCGTAAAAAGTAAATCGTAAATTTTTAGAAATTTTGTGAGATTAATTTCCAAGTTTGTTATTTTTTCTGCAACCCCAAATAGCATTCATAGAGCTAAAAATCTCCAAGTGCAATAGTGTCAATGTTGGAAGAAAAAAAAAGCCATTTGAAATAATCTTCGTTAGGGTTGTTTTCTGGTGGATAGTAAATAGATGATTTCTTGAGGTTCGTGTTGTTAAGTTGAATAACAATTGAAGTTTCATCCCGATTTTCTTTACTGCTGCTGCTGATGAATTGTATTTTTTGTAGATGAAAATGCCACCACCAGCACGATTCGATCAAATGTTATAATTATATATAAGTGTTATAATAATATAAAAGTGTTATAATTAGGGATTTTAAGTTTATTGCTAGGTTTGGTGAGTGCTCCTGTCACTGCCATAATGTTTGGATTGTATCTTATTATCAAATCAAAGAATTCTGCAAATTTCGTAAGAATATTGTTTGCATTCCACAGAGCCATTTTAAAAGAAGTGTATTGTTTCGAACTCTTATTTTAGAGTTCTTGATTTTTCTCAAAGAAAGACGAGTTAATGTTCATCTGATTTAGAAAAAAAGGGGATACACTTAGAAAATTTCTTGTATTTATAGCCTGTTGAAGAAGTATTGCCTGATTAAGTTGAACGAGTTTTGAATTATTGTTCATGACGCTAGCATAACTCATACCAGGTTTCGAGAAATTTGAGTTGAATTTTTTTTAATAATCAAACGATCTACTATTATTAGTTTGCTTTGTATTTTTTCGCCAATGCCTTCGAATTTAGAGCAATTTGCTGTAGTTGGATGGGCGAGCACCACCACAGTGAAAGCATTTAGGGGGTGCTTCGATAATTTTAGTACAATCAGTGATAGTGTGTTCTCCTGTGCACTTGATGCATCGTGAAATACAGTATTTTAATTACTTGGGCATATTTTAAATAATTTTTATTTAGTTCTGAAAAGATGCAGTTTAATGTTTGAGGGACATAACTGGACGAATGAACTTGCCGTTCCACCAAATGCGCAGAAGTGTAGATATAGTGGGTTCGAATCCCACCTTAACGCTGGATGCAGGGGAAAAGAGGACTAGTATAGACACGTTTTATGAATTTGACAAAAAGGAGTAGTAATCATTATTTATTACATTTGACGTCACTTAATACAATTCACTATTAACGCATTTTTATTTATTTATTTATTTTTTATTAAAACTAGGCGGCTCGTCACCTTGTTTGCTCCGCTCATCAACCCTAATAATTTCTTCGCATTTATCATTGTTTTTGTTTGTCAATATTTTTCACAAAAAGCCATAACATTTTGTATTCAAAATATACAATTATTGTTGCTTTATGTAAGAACATTTTGTTAACACGTTGAAGATAACAAAATAAACCATTACCAAGATTTGAAAGATAATCATCTGTTATATATATATCATTTTTAATACAATTTTTAATTGAATTAAAAAATTAAACCTAAGGACAACAGCTTGAGCGACTCAATAGAAAAAAAATGAATGAGATGCAATTTTACTCGTTGGTCAGAATTATAACAATTCAAATAAAGAGCGGTTTTTATCGCAGCTCATAATTTTTTTTTAATTTTATTTATTTTTTTTAATTTTAACAAAAAAAGATAAATGTTAAGATTTATATCTGACATCTCTCTCTTTTTCTGTTATTTCTAATCGACATCCACTTGCGTGCTTGCATATAAACTAAATTAGAATTTTGAAACAAAATACACAAATAAAAGTGGCCCTTTCAGCATGTCAAACTTCAACTTCGTGATTGCATTTTAACGGGCTACAGATCGACAGATCATGATATTTCTTCCAACAATTTTAACAGTTAATAATTATAGAACGAATCCTAAAATGTTCAGTTTTTCATTACATCTTACTTCCTGTACTTTTCCCTACAGCTCATCGTAATTTTAAATTTTTTTTAAATCTTATAAGTTTTGTGCAGCAGAACAAAATGTAACGTAGAGAAAGAAAAAAAAAGGAAAAAATTCGCGAGTAAAGCATTTAAAATTGCAATAACTTTTCAAACAAATTTAATTTTCGAAGAATAGCTCTTGTTAAGGTAATAAACAAAACTCACCCAAAACATCGAATTTCAACTTGGTAGTTGTGTTCTTGTCTACAAAGCGGCCCGTGTGAAATTTTTCTACTCAAGTTCAGCAGATTATAATTTTCGACATAATTATTAATTATTATTATTTCATCGTACTTCCTGTAATTTTCCTACATTTCTTCGTGATTTTAAGTTTCTAAGCCACATTGTTTTTGCCGAGCAAAACAAAATATAACGTTAAGTTAGGTCCACGAACCATTATGATTAAGTTTTAGTATGTGATTATCGGATCATTAGATCAAAAGTTATTCAGGGTGTTCCTTCTCCCTCCACCACGCTCTACAGTAAATTGTTCACTCTCCATAAGTTTATATATATATATATATATATATATATATATATATATATATATATTGTAGAGTATTTATTTTTCTTTACTGCTTAGTATTTTTATATCATTTAATGTTTTTTTATTTTGTTTTATAATTTCTCATCTTATTAAGTAAATTCAAATCTTTAAAATCGACAAATATAAACAATGCTAGTTTTAAAAAAATTATAATAATGTATTTAAATATTTGTTTTACGTTTTAAAGCAGTAAACAAAGTTTCATAACGACTGAATGGGTCATATAAAGTCAAACCATTCCCCTAAATATATTCCAGGACGTCTTTAAGGCCACAATAACATCAAATGGCCAGTTTGACTAGCCATTACGTGATCGTTCAGAAAACGATTTGCTCCAATCGCTTTTCTCCAAATTTATGTAAAATGGAACGAATTTGTGCCCCGGGGAACATAAAAAAAAAAAATTTCTCCTTGAAATTCCTGTTCCTCTTTCTTTTTTTTCTATCAATCATAGGCAAGTAGAAAGAAAAATAAGTAAGGGTTGAAACACGAATCCAGAAACAGAATTGGAGGAAAAGAAAATTCTATATATAAGCGGAATTCCAGAATAAAATTCTGGAGAAATGCCGTTTGATCTTCAACTCCTTCTTTCTCTCCAGGAGAGAAAGGAAAATGAGAAGCTAGAAGAACCTTTCTCTGTGTAAGATACAAAAACCTCATAAATCTTGAGCGTTTCATCTCTTTAGGCAGTTACTGCAATCTGGGCGGTCAGCCGTAATGGTTAAAAGACGACATTTTCCCGGTCCGCCATGACACTTTCTCTTCGTTCTTTTATGGGCGGAGTCAAAGAGCCACGCCTTTTTCACGTCACAAGCCAATGCTGAGATACAACTGCTGCCAATCTCGGCGACGAAATTCAACTCTTTAGCTTTCTGAATTATTTTGAATCCATTTTTTCCCCTCTTTCGCTTTTATTCAATCCACTAAAGGGAAATTGTTAAACCTTTGCCAGCCCCCAACACATGATTGTATCGGTATTGCTGTCAGAATTAAGTTTATGCTTTTATGAAATGAGAGAGAGACCTTGAATGATAAAAGTATAAAAGGACATGGCAGAGTAAATAACATTCTGAATGATTTATTAATACTTAGTAATGAGCTATGATGGAAATGTATTACAGATATTTGGTTTGATTTTAATTATGTGGATGTTATAACACTACAAATAAAATAATCGCCACCTCAGAGTTACTTTCATTTTGTATTGCAGGAGAAATTGTTTGTTTTTAGAATTATTTAACTTCAGTTAATAACTTCATGTTGTTTTGATTATTCAAGCTTAAAACTTTTCAATATCACGTCAATAGATTTTTTTTTGACTATGCAGGTACCTTTCGTGCAATTACACTTTAAATTGCTTTTTTTTTTTTTTTTTTTTTTTTTTTTTTTAAATGCACTATTTTCTGTAAATCAATAATTTTAGCCAGGACTCTACGCAAATGAAATACGAAAAAATTAATATTAGAATAAAATCTTATCAAATGAATTCTTATCAAAAAGAATGAATTCTTATCAAAAAATAATATTGATAAGAATTCCGTACAAATATTTAATAGTTAATCCCGTTAAAACATAAGTCAAAAATACTTAGCAAAATATTTTAGAATTAAAGGAGTACACAAATGAAAATCTAAATTAACGTAAAATAAAATTAGTTAGGACAAAATAAATTAAAGTTCTAATTGATTTGACTTAAATAATTTAGAATAATTAAACTAAGCACACAACTGAAATTAGAAATTAAGTAAACTCAAATAACCCAAAAGAAATAAATGTCTGTATCTCTGTTAATGTGATGGCCCAGGCGTCCTGGTAATTACCACTCGTTTCTGGATTGTTCAATTGATCCGCCGACTACTACTCAAGGGGAGTTGACCTATTAAAGACCAGCATTCCTATGAGCAAAATGGTAATGACTGGTAACACAATTATTAACTAAGCCTAACTCTATTATTCACTAAACCTTTGTGTTTGTCATATTATGTTAGAATAATTCCAGTAGATATTTTGATTTGAAATTATTGAGCCGGAATGCTTTAAAACTAAGCTGATAACATCTAAGCACTAGAAAATAATAAATTAGTTTAAGCAGAATTGCCCTACTAATTTTTTTTACAGAAAAGCAATTTTTGCATCTCAGCAAAATGTTGCTTTTTCGCAGCAGTAGTCCGCAATGGATTAGACTACTGCGTACATGTTCTTCATCAATTATAATGAATTGTTCTTTCTTAATCAGAATTGGTCGATACGTTTAATCTTCACTATAAATTTAATTTTCTTCTATGCTTGAATTAGTATCCCTACAACTTATTTTTACACTGTGAATCTTTAAAAAAAAAATAAAAAAAATAGACAAAACAATTACAGCTGACAATATATATTTTTTTCCTTTTCTTTTTACTTAACTTTTTTTTTTAATTTCCATTTTTAAATATCCAGCTAGTTTTATTTATTATTATTGCTATTTAACCCCTTAACGCACAGATTTTTTAAGGAAAAAAACGGCCAAAAAAAATCAATTTTCTTTATGTAAAAAAACACACTTTAGAACATTGTCTTTTCTATTGGTGGACAATTTTGATATACTGCGCTTTTGTTCCATGGAAAAACGCTATATTCAGAAATGCCGACTGCTCCGGACACGCCAAAATAATTTTTAAAAAAACGGTAAATAACTACAAAATAAATTTTGCAAATATTTGACTATTTTTGCTTGCTTTTTAAAAGGTACAAGCATGACATTCGTACTTCTTTCTTTATTTATAAAAGTTGGGCACCTGGGCCGCGCAGCGGCCCCTATCCCATACATCTAGAAATTTACATAAGTTTAAAGTGATAACATTTTGAATTTAGCAGTCGATGTGGTAGCTAATAAAAAATTACAAGCACTTTGCTTGGGTAAATAATTATTTGAATATCGAAACTAAATTTACACATATAAATATAAACATAATTTGAAATATATATACATAGGTTGACATAGATAAATATAGTAGGCATAACATTTGAATATCGAATCTAAATTGTCACATATTTACATATATAAATATAAACATAATTTGAAATATATATACATAGGTTGACATAAATAAATATAGTAAATATAACACTTGAATATCGAATCTAAATTGACATCTGTTGACATATATAAATATAAACATAATTTGTATTATATATACATAGGTCGACATAAATAAGAATTAACAGAAATTGATGCATATTAAATTTCTACATTTAACTAGCATATGTTTAATTAGGATATATATTAAAAGTCTAGAATTTAGAGTTCAATGCTGAAATGAAAAGTCCGGAATTGAGAAATAAAATGTCACTGAACTAGAGCTGTCTCTCCTAGGATCCTTTGTAAAAGACGAAACACTTCTTCATTTTTTATTAGGATTTGCAGCTCTTTCACTAGGGATACGAATCTGTGAGCCAATTTGGCTGGTGTAGAAGGAACAGAACGAGGGCTCTTCCTGCTGGGGCGGGCTTTGCATCCCGTGTAGTTTGCGGTGTGAATTTCTCCACAGTTGCAGCACTTTGGTGGCGTGAGTCTATCCTTACGACACTCGAAGGATCGGTGGTTATCAGCGCATTTCACGCATCTGGGAGGTGCATTACATGTCCGTTGAGCGTGGCCGTATTCCTGGCAATTAAAACACTGCAGCGGTCCCCGACCGCCACGAAAACGTTCTACTCGGACTGGAATCCGCTGTATGTCTGTGATGGTGAAAATTTGCCGGTGATTCTCCGTTTCTTTAAGGATTGTGAGAAAAATAGGGAGGAGCCTGTAGGTTCCTCTTACTCTTTTTTTAAACTGTATTACTTGGTGGGTTTCGATGTTTAATTTCCCTAATTCAAGGGAAATATCCTCTGTTTTGAAGTCAACTGGTAGTCCACGGATTAAAACTTTTGTGAACTTGATATGTAGAACTTTCACTGAAGTTGTGGGTGGATCAGGAGCTTTGTTGAAATCCTCTTTGGATTCAGATGGTGCTAAGATAGTGGCGGTCTCTAGCGGAAAAGAGCATCTATTTGTAGTCGTGGTTGTGTAATTATCTTCAGCTTTATTGACATCAGCTGGCTTTTTCTTCTTCTTTTTCCTTTTCTTTGTAGGAGGTTCTGAGTTGTTTTTGTTGATACTTTCTGAGTCAGAGGTCAAAACTTCTTTAATCTGTTCGATATGCTTGTCTCTGTCGTTGATTTCCAAAGCTGGGGCATCAGCTGATGTAGTCGGTGTTTCAGGCGTAATTTGTAGAGGTACCGGAATTGAATTGGCCGAATAAAATGGTCTTACAGCTCCTTCAGGCACTTTAAAATCGCTGAGCGTGCAATAACTTCCTCTTTTGGACCAGCAATGGAAGTGTCCATATTCATCTTCAAAAATTTCACCGGGCTTAGCATCTGGCTTTATGTAGTTGGGATATATCACTGGTATTACAATTCTCTTGGTGGGCGTGTGAGTAATCTTGCCGCCACGTCCGCAGCGTCGAGATAACATTTTTGAAGTAATTAAAATGAAATGGTCAAATCTAAACTTTACCTCCTTTGCCACATCCAAACATAATTGCATGAGAATGAAATACGTATTACTCACTCGAAAAGGAAAATGGTCGATCAGCAGTCAGCATGAAATGGTCAGAAATCTTGAATGCAAAGTCCATGAACCCTGGTCGACATCTAGGTCTCGAAGGCACTATTCAGAACATCATTCTCATATCCTAGTTGGCCGGTCAACAGCATCAACATCACGAGCGCAGCATGACATCTAATTGAGCAAGGTCGGCTGATCCAAAGGCTGCATGACATCAACTTCATTCGGCTAGCTCAGACCCAGAGCATCGACCTAATCTCCAGGCGACATTCGTACTATAAAGTGGTGAGTTATATAAGCAAACGAATTATTTAGAAATAGTGGTGGATAAAAATCAACTAAATTGAATTTATTAAACCAAGAATCACAATTGATAAACTACCACTTTAAAATATATATTTGCTGTCCGGAGCAAGTTGGCATCACTGTTTATTTTATTCTTGAATAAAAAAGTGTTATAGCTTACAATATCCTATGTAAATGATAAATATCAATGAAAAGATTTTTTTTTTTTTTCCCTTAGCTTTCACATTGTTATTTTCAATTCTCGATTATATTCGAGAGTGAAAAATTATAGCAGCATAAAATACAACGCCTGTCGAATTATCTCAAGTGTGCACAGTTTGGCCTGATTAGGAATTTTCAACTTCTCCATTAAAATTTTCTAATTTCACAGTTGATAACTTTTTGTTATCGGGTGATAATGAAGGAAGTTTTAAGCAAATTATTTTTATAAATATAAAATTATTTTTGCGTGTACATCATACTTAGTAGCATATCATTGTAATGAACAATGTATGGTAAATTTTTAGATATAACATTGTATTTGGAAATATTATCTACTTCGCTTTTTTCTTTTCCTTTTTTTTTTTTTTTTTTTTTTTTTCTAAAATATTTCACTGTTCTTATTTATTTAACCAATTTAAAATTATTCTTCCTGAAAATTAACTTCCATTATATTTCAATTTGGAAATTTTAAGTGTTCTATTATAATTTCTATTTTCACAGTTAAGTAAACTTTTTATTTATCGGCTGATAAAAAATTTAACTTTTGGTATTTATAAATACTGTCCATGTCTTCTATATTTTCCTACATTTTTTAGTCATCAAAATAGTGTTGAATATATAAAGAGTAACTATTTTTTAAAACAAAAAAGAAAATTATTTTATATTATTCCATTATTCCACTTTAACTTTTATTTATATTTAATTAATCTCTCAACTGTTAACTCTTACTTTTCTTAAATCGAAATGGTTTGATGGGGAAAAAAAAATTTTTTTTTTCTTTAAGGAAACGTGAGAGCTTAAATAAATATGAAAAATTATCTCATTTATTGACAATCAGTCACGTGACCAAAGCATAAGAGGGAGCCCTTGTTTAATCATTCGGTGCAAGCGCAAAAGGCTCATCATAATCTAAAGTGTTTTTTATTTCCTTTTCCCCATGATGGACAAAACCGCGGGAAAATCGGAACCGTTAGCCAACGAAAACGCGTGCCTTGGTCACGTGGCGTTAAATGATGTCATGATGCTTTTATGTACGCAAGTAATGAACGAGGTTAGTGTAAAGAGTTCCTGATGTTCTTTCTTCAATGTTTGGAGAACTAAAGTTAATCACAATGCTCAAATAGTTGTTTAACTACGAACTTCGAAGAACTGAAAGAGAATTAAGAAAAATACACAGAACAATGGCTTGAAAATAAAAATACCTTTATTTTCATTTATGATTATTTTTTTTTTTATAAAACTTTAAAATGATTTAAATCACTACTATTATCGTTACGTATGGTAATGTTAATATGAGTATTGAAGATTTGGTGCGCAAAAAAAAAAAAAAAAAAATGGGCCACCCTGAATAACTTTTGATCTAAATCAGTGTTTCCCAAACTTATGACTTTTGTGTACCACTAATTAAAAAAATTAATGTAATTTTTATTATAAAAAAATGCACAAAAGTTAAAAATCGCAACTGGCTGTTGTCACCACTAATTATTAACGGTAAACTCTGCAAAAAATAACCAATAGAAAAATACGTAATCGTAAATTTTCATGGCTAGCTTTGTTCTTAAATAAAAATTTTTGAAATTTTCGTTTGTTTTAAGATATTTTGCATAAGAAAGCGTACCCCTACTAAACTGTGCCCGTACCCCTGGGGGTACGCGTACCACACTTTAGGAAACACTGATCTAAATGATCGGATCTTCACGTTCCAAGACTCAATCTTAATAGTTTAAGAGGGTAACTCCAAATATGCTAATTTGAGCCGCGATGGCTCAGGGGATAGAGCGTTCGCCTTCCAATGAGGCGAACCGGGTTCGAATCCCAGTCGATACGAATTCCGCATCCGGCTTGCACTAACCACAGTGCTGACGTGAAATATCCTCAGTGGTAGACGGATCATGGGTTAGAGTCCCCTTGCCGTCAGGCTAACCGTGGGAGGTTCTCGTGGTCTTCCTCTCCATGTAACGCAAATGCGGGTTAGCTCCATCAAAAATTCCTCCACGAAGGCAAATTTCTCCCAATACTCGATCCAGGAGTTCCCTTGTCTTCTGGATTGGGTTCAAAATTACAAGGCTACGGAGTTGAACATTAGTAGCCGTAAACCCATTAAGTTGGGTCGGCTGTTCAACGACGGTTATAAAATATGCTAATTTATAAGTTCAGACGATATTTTTTAAGTTACGAAATCAGGTACAAAAACGTAGTTTCTCTGAAAAAACATACCTTTTTTTCAGTGGATTCGGATTTGTGATTTCGGATTATTGGGGCCATATTTCCCAGATTGCAGCTACCCCCTATATTATGGGGATCAGAAATCCTGATCAGTCGTAAAAAGGGTATGTTTATTCATTCGATTTCGTAACTTAAAATATCGTCTGCACTACTTAATAAGCATATATGAGCACTGACAACAGAAAGGCTCCTGTGTGTTTGTAAGCAGTGTGTCCCCTGATGAAGTGCTGTCTTGCCAACACACATATATTTTATTCTATTGCTTTTTATTACTTTTTCCTGCTTTAATTGTTTGTTTGAATTGTTAATTTTTATTTATTTATCACGTTAGATCATTGTAATTATTTGTTAATGTATAATTTGCTATTCACGAAACGTTTTTGACAAAACCGTTTCCTAGTATATGCTTTGAGCAAAAATATCGTCAAAGTGACGAAATAACTATCGTCACTTCGAGGAAACGAATTTTATCAGAATTAAAGAAACATATCATCATTCTATATTTTCCGGGGGAAAAAATGAAAACCATCGTAGCGCCTAACGCATCGATCTTTTCTAATAATCACTTTATCGTGAGCACCATATTGGTGGGCCAATGTCACCCAAACAGCACAAGAAGGTCAGATAGAACAGAGAGATAAATTACACACATGCCCGAAATAGGATTCGAACTTGGGATCTTCCTGGTACGAAGGTAACTCCTTGACCACCATACAGCGGGTTTGCTTCGTCACTTAATTTTCTATCGTATAGTCTTCATTCCAGTTAACAATCTCCCATAATGCACTGCGATTAGGTTCCGAGTAGAGGAAACATTTTCGTCATATATTTGACAGTTCGCTTTTCGTCACAAATCACGTGATTTCGTTACGAAATAGTTTTCAAAAATTAACGAAATACAGCTCAAGGATTGGTGAATCGTCAAAAGTGAGAGTTTTATTTTCTGAGAGTGTGATAAACTTAAAAGAATTATCTTCTACTTGTCATTAAAATCACTGTCTTTATTTTAAAAGCAAAACTCCAACTATCAACACATATGTAAGAATTAATTGTCGAACCATAAAAATTTCGCTACCACTATAAAAACATAAATTAAAAATCTTCTGGGAGAATTAAGGAATATTAGCAAATATGGAATGATAACCTATAGTTAAAAACACAGTGCATAAGGTTAGTTCCTCTTGAAGTACGAAGAATACTTTTCCTACATTTTAAATCATATCATTATTATGAGATGACCGCTTTCGAAATTTTCCTAGATGATTTGAAATGAATGATGTTACTATTTAACACAGTTCGTACGGTGCTTTGAAAAATTGTAACAAAATTAGGTGGGGGGAAAACTATTTTATGGCGATTACAGGCTGCTCTTTTTAGGATGTGTTGGCAATATTTTAATAACTCGAAATGCATAAAATATGCAGGTATAATCTAGAGTTCTAATATTTTAATTCAAAAGTGTAAACTAGTAATAGTTAATTTGAAATTCATAAAGAATAAAGTAAAAAAAAAATAATATTTTTCAACGACCGGCAATCCGGTGACTACAGTACTAACAGATTTTTGTTTTGACCCATCTCTTTTCAAATTCAAAAGAATCACCATGCTATTTTAGGCTTACCGCTTGCAGTTAATTTTTCCTGTATATGGCTGCATGATTTTCAGAAATCTTAATATTAAAAAGTGGAAAATAGTTTATGAGATCAGAAAGTGCAGGGGAGAGTACATTGTAGGAGCAGTCAAGGCCTACAAAATGCTATTGTGTTTATAAAAAATAATAAAAATAAATAAACTTAGCCAGCTAGCACCATAAAAGTTATCAACGACTTTCGTGCTCCGTTCATATAAAGAGTCGCTGCAGTTTGAGGCTAAAATTAACCCATATTTGAAGCAGCCAAGCGTACAAAATGGTATTGTGCTTAAGAAAAGGAAGAACTTTAGCCAAAGCCATCATTAAGCATCAATTTGTGTGCTCCGTGGAATGGATGATCCACTGTATATCGAAGAAGCTAAAAGAAATACATTGCTGACGCAGCCGAGTCAGTATTGTGCTTGAAAAAATTAAGAACATTATCCAAAGTCATCGTCAAGCATCAACTTGTGTGCTCCGTGGAATGGATAACCACTGTATATACCGTTTGTCTAAGATAGGTACTCTGCCAGACATCCGTCTGGAGCTGTGGCGGTGACTATGGTAACGAGGTATGATTATTTCAAGTAGGGGTGCGGAGTCCCTCTTTAGGACTGGTTTCGGCGAGAGAAAAGGAGACCTCTTCATCAAAGCTACCCTCCCAAAAATGCCCTCTTCTTGTTTCCATAGCACCAGACTGCCGCAGACTTAGTGGCGGTCAGAGTACCTATCTTAGACAAACAGTAGAAGACGCTGAAAGAAATACATTGTTGACGCAGTAAAGCCTACAAAATAGTATTGTGGTTGAGAAAAAGAAAAACATTAGCCAGGGCCATCGTTAAGCATCAAATTACGTGCTTCGTGGATAGATGACCCACTGTAACTGTATATAGAAGACTCTGAATGAAGCACGTTGTTGAGATAGCCGAGACTTATAGGAATACTATGCTTCTAATGCTATGTTTGTTATGAAAAGGAGGATCATTATAGCCAACTGCAATCGTAAAAACTCAGCTACTTACACTCAACGTGGAAATAAAGACTTTCTGTAGACGCTAGAAGGAGCACGCTGTTACATGCTCCATAGAATGTGAAAATTACTGTAGATAGAAGATAGCATGTTGTTGAGATTGTCAAAGCCCAAAGATTGCAATTGCATAGATGCCAACCTGGAAGCCTAATCTCTTCACAATATATAAAGTAGTAGCGAAATAACAATTAAGATTATTCCCAATCTATGTAATTTTGCTCACACAAGAATTTCACTGCTAGATTATCAGGCCGGAATTGGATACTTGCACTTCAAGAAGACTACTCACACATGTGACCAACGACGTCAGCCAATCTTAATCAGCGAAATGGCATATTAAAGTTGAGCTAAGTTTCTCTACATAAGTTAGAATGTTAATTAACGTTAAGCCGTATCACACATCAAATTAGTTGAAATATAATTCTTTCTCGTGTACCTCTTTAACTTCACTTAGATTTATTATTTGTTTAAATATTATATTGTAACCATGATATATTTTTGTTTTGTGTACCTGGCAACTGCGATGCGTACTTAATTTTTTTTTTCCCTATGGCTTTGTGCCTGTCTTTATTTTAAGTTTCTGTGTATAATGAAAGAATTGAAATTTTTACGAAAGAATTTTTGTGAAAGAATTTAGAATTGATACTTGACAGGCTTGGCTTACTCGAAATAGAATGGAAAGAACAGTTGCTAAAGTAAATAAATGGCCCGTTTCAACAACCAAATCAGGATCGAGATACCCACTACGTCCCTTGCAGGTATCCCATTATTTGCTTAATTTGTTAGTAAATAGTGTTAATCAAAATCATTGCAACTGCAAATTTAATTTAATTAATCAAAGAAAAATTGGTTGCGCTAATGGTTCAAAATTTCTTACCGTATTAAACATTCAAGAAAAATTTCCCGCCAAAAGCGGTAGAAGTTAGCAAATATGTATTGCGCTAATAAAAAGGAGGAACGTTAGTCAACAACTTTGGTTGAAATGAACTGAGCTGACATAGCTTTGTGTTGGTTAAAAAAGATTTAATAAATCGTTTACAAAATCCAAATAAAATAATAAATGTTTCATAAAAGGAAGAAACGAGGGATAAGAACTAAATCATCTTTAAATCTCGTTTTTAAAATGCTCGATTCAACCAACATTGGAATGTTGAGTACAAGATAATGTATCTCCTCCTAAACTCTCGCTCAAACGTAAATTAAACATCCATCAGAAACATGAAGAACGGGATTCAGAGGTCAAGAGGCATTCAGAAACCGGAGGCGGTAGACAGCATGGCGCTCCACACAATAGCAGATAAGATAACCATTAGATTTGCAGTAAGTTTTTGACACTTCTTATCACTTCTCCGTAGGATGACACTGATAAGTTTTCTTAACATGTATCGTTTATGAAGTAAACAGGATTTAAGAACTAATAAAAATTACAGTTGTGTTTTCAGAAGATAACAGTGTTATGATGAGGGAAGTAACATATTATCTGGAATAATTCTAAAAAACACTTAGTTTATTAGAAGTAAATCATGAAATGAAGTGCACGTTCAGGGCTAAATGCACGTTCGCCATTTATCGCCTAGTTTGATTTTATTCCAGATATTATGGTTCTTTTAACGAAGCATTCTTATACAAATTTTAAATTCAACAAAATTTTTACGCCTTAATCGAATTTTCTGCAAAGAAAAAAAAAAGTGAATTTTTTTATTCAAAGGGATCACTTTTTTTCTTCCTCTTTTTGAAATAAAAACAGTCATCGCTTTCTAAAAATTGGTCTGCACTTTATATAGTGAAATGAATCTTTCAACATCATTAAAATATTTAATTCTTATCTATAGTAAAAAAAATTTTAATGGGGTAGTAAAAACGGTATTGGAATTATGACGGAATAAAACATTTTAACATTCGATAACTATTTAACTTAAATAACTATTTAATTTCGATAACTATTTAACTCAAATAACTATTTAATTTCGATAACTATTTAGCATTTCGATAACTTAAAAAAAAAAAACATCACGATGACAGAACAATAATCTACAAATTTTGTTGAACTTCCACCCCTTCCAATTTGTTCACTATTTATTGCACTTTCAAATGCTCTTTTTCGTGAATACTTTTCCTAAATTTTTTGCTTTAAACAATGATTAGACATCCTTTGTTGTAAATCTAAAGTAGTAAATTCAAAGGAAAAAAACTTACTTAAGCCGAGAAAAATAACAATTTAAAACTAAACAAAGGGTTCAATATTTTTTTAAGTAATTTTAGGGTTAAGTTTTGAATGTTAAAAATTACATTAACATAGTGCAAAAATTTAATTGACACTAGACACTTTTCAAAAAAACATAATTAGTTTTTACAAAAATCTCAGTAAAACCCGTATATTTTAATAAACAATTAGCTAAATTTCCTTTTTGTAGCGTAGATAAGTTAACTGTTAAACGATTTTAAAACCAAAACGTAAACATTTACGTCAAGAATTTCGTTCTGAATGCAAATAAAAACCGGCTCTGCGCGAGAACTTGTAACAGAGCTTATTACGTAATAAAATCGGTTAAACATTTTCCTTACTTAAGAGCTAACATAGACATACAAACCGAATCGTTAAGAGATTCCGTCCCCAAACGTACTGCCGTCAGGAAAAAGGAAGATTAGCCAAAACCATGGTAACGGTGAGGAGAAAAGTGTGGAAAGTAGAGAAATCGCACAGCTTTAGGAGACACCTATTAACTTTATAATGAGTATAGTAGATTTCATTAAGAGGCTAAAGATATTTTTTTGTTTCAAAAGGTGATTTGAAAAGGGATTTAATAAAAAAAACCTATGTCAGGCCATGAAAAATATTTGCAAATACCAAGTGTATATTTCGTTCTGTAACTTACAAAGTTAGCTTTAAAAATTTCTTGTATTGTGACTTCAGATATATATGTAAATATTTATAATATTAATATATGATGGTAGACAGAATTATCTTGTTTCTGCGAAATTAATACTTACTAGTAATGAAACACTAGTGCTGTCAATTTTTTTTGAAAACTTCTCTCAACTTTTTTTAATGGGACACTGGGTTAAGACAGAGTAACAATTCCCCAATTCTAATCCGATCTATACAACATCTAGGGTCGGGAAATAAACATTAAATATATATTTGTTTTGTAAGACTTTATACAAATGATTTCAATTATATTTATTAATTGAATTTGATAACAAAATGTCGAGGCATAGGGAACTAGAACAGGTATTATCTTTTATGCAACTGTTAAAATAAGTTATGTGTAGTGCTGGTGAAAATTCTTTTATTTCTAAATTATTAATCGATCCCTCAAAAAGAAAATATTTTCTTAAAATATGGAAATTTTGAAGTAGTTGCAGGCTATGGTGAAGTCAGGGGTTTGTCTGGGTTTTTTTTTTTTTTTTTGAGAGAGATACCTATTTTGTGAAAATTTAGACATAATTAAAATTATATTAAAAAATCAACACAAAGATATGGTTAAGCAAGAAAATATTTTCAAAAATTGTCACTTCAAATAAAAATCATTTATGACTGGTAAATTCCTGTATATTTTTCCCCATATGAAATAGCTATTGTAAAATTATGGGTGGAAAATTACATCCAAATTTAAAATTCCATAAAAATCATTGTCCATAGTTAAATTTCAACTTGAATTTAATAAAAACATGCATTTAACAGTACTAGCACTGAAAGTTATTTTCACTATGAGAACATTTTCGACTAGGTCATACAGAAAAAAGTTATTCACTGAGAAAAAAAAAATGTTTCATATAAAAATAAAGGTCTGTTAGAATAAATTTATATTAGTGTTAAGGATAATGTTTGAATGTTAAGCATTATGTTCGAATTTTAACTTCTTCTGAAGTTTATGGAGGGAGACCCTCTTGCTTTATTTTAAAAAACTTAGCGAAAAAAAAAAAAAAAAAAAAAAGCTTGTTTTGATATGGCGTGAACGACCAGATAGGCTTACCACATTGCACTATCTGAGCAAACACGTCCTACCTTTTTGTAAAACACAGCTAACAAAAAAACTCCTATTTTCCCTAGATTGCAACAAGAACGAGGTTAGCATGAGAACTTGCTTTATTAAAATATTTTGTGAAACTACCGTTTTTCCTAAAATTGAATTTGTGAAGGTACGGTTAAATGGTAGTCAATATATCCTGGGCGGACCCCTGAACATTTTTTTTAAAGGGAGCACAAAATCCATTCTGATTTTTTTCACATAAAAAAAATCTGAATGGAATTTTTCAAGTTTAGCCCGCTCTTACGAATTAAGTTCGTAAACTCACTTCTAGATTTAAATATGTGATAAGTTTTTAAAAATAATTACAAATACAGACAAATTGTACCAACAATTTATTTATAATTAGGGAAAAAGATGCAAAATAATGTACTAAATCTTGCAAGATAAAAAAAAAAAAAATTATGATAGTTATATGCAATGCCAAAAAACAGGCAATACAAACATTCAGTTAACCCTCTGCTTCACTTCTATGCTCTTAATATATATATGTATATATATAAAAGAAAACTTCTTAATACCATTTTAAGTATCAGAATAAATTATTTTTGTCATTTCTTTTTACATCAGGACTTATTCTAATTTAAGTATTTATTACGAGAAAACACTCATTAAAGGATTGCTGCACACACCTTGATACACTGAAGACAGTTGCGCGAGTGCAGACAGAATTAGCGCAATTAAGCAACTGGTGAAGTTGACTCAGTAGAGAAAGAGGGTAACAGTAATATTCAGCCGTGCCTGGCAGCATAAAATGTCCTAACAAAATTCAACACATCCTAGACTTAGTTTCTATACATTACAAAAACAGCAAATCTGTTTCCGTTGAAGAACCAGGGTCACGCATCACGAAACTTTTTTTTTTTTTTAATATTTATAGTATGGGTATCAAAAACTTCCCAAGTCCACTAAATAATAACCCCTTAATATTAATCAAACCATATAAATAGCAATTGATATGATTGACAGACAACAACAACAAACAAACAAATAAAAAAAAAAGACATTTAAATTGAAGTAGCATTAAATTAAATCACAACAATTTTATGTATATCACAGACAGTAACTTTTGCCGAGTAGCACCTGATTTTAAGTCATCTACTTTACCAAATTATACACAAATATTTGAATGAAATAAACACAATATCCAGTATAAATTGTTTAAATAGGAAAAGTGCAGGTACAGAGAAATCGACACATCGCAAGAGGTTCGTTGTTGAGATTAAATACAGCATGGAGTAAAAAAAAAATTATGAAAAAATCAATTAACAAGCAGTTTATGAACATTTTACAACTACAAACAATTTAATGTATCATTTGTCTGAACCTAACATATATTTTACAAGCATTTAAAACAATTAAAAAATGTTATAGCACAAACATAAAAAAAGAAACAATATGAGTATTATTTATGCTCCATATGGTCTATGAATCTCGCTTAGTTTTAATAAATCATTTATGATCAGAAGCTCAAAATATTAGATGGAAATGTTTTAAGTATTTGTTTTCTAATGAAAAATGTTAACAAAAATTTTAATTAAAGAATTTTATTAGTAATCACAAACAATTTAACATATTATTTGTTTAAACCAAACATACTGTACTATCATTCAAAACAATAAAAAAAATTTATATAGAGTAAAATTTTTTTTAGACAAAATGAGCATTATTTATGCTCTGCGAATCTTGCTCATTTTCAATAAATCAATTCTAAATACAAAAATATTAGTATTCGTCACAGTTAGAAAAATGCTTAGTATTCAGTACAAAAACAAAATTCTTACGAAAAATATTAATGTTTGTCTTAAATGTTTCTGTTCCATTAACTTATTATATAGTAATCGTTACCATAATAAAGAAAAAAATACAGCGGGATACAAATAAAAACCCACCATGAATAACTTTTAACCCACAGATCAGATTTTCATCAACAATCAGTTATAATCTCCATATAATATGACAATAAAATTTTTGGAAAAGGATTCTAGGAGAATGGAGTGAATTTTGAAAAGGCTGGAACTGATGACTAAAAACAATTTCTAGGATACAAAGAGAATTAACTTCGCATTTAAAAGTTATAATTAATAAAAACTGATAATAAAGCATAATTAATCAAGCTTATTCACTCATATGACTTTAACTAATCAATTTTAGAGGCAAAGCAAGAGTGTCACATTTTCATAATACAAATCATAACCAGTTCAGAGTAACTTTTAACTGACAGATCAAATTTTCACCAATTTGCATACTTCATGACTCTAAAGTATTAAAAACTAGAGGTATTTTAATACTTAATGTCGTGAGATATATTATATAATAGCTGGAAAAAAAATTATTTGAATGCTCTTTGAACAATTAAAATTTTAATTTAATGGATAAAAGGGTAATTAACTACTATTTAAAGCTTAATTTTGCAGACATGTTCTGTTAGATTTTTAAGCAGTAAAACATTTTAACAATTGATAAGATAATAATTCCCATGAAAAAAAAAACAATGAGCTAGTTTTTATATTTGAAACTTTTCCTTTTAACATTTTTTAATGCTACTAATAAATAAGAAAGTCACTGACAATAAAAAAAAGAAAATTTTTTTCTTGAAAAACAATGTGCTTAAATATTATAATCAACTGGTTGGTTTTCATTTATACAATTGAGAATTTAAAAAAAAAATTACACTTTTTTCCCAAATACTATTTGCTATATTATAATTAAATTTATATAAATACTTAAATAAATTTAATTGTAGTATATCATAGTAAGTTAATGAATAAATATTAAATTAAAGAATACAAATGCCAAATTGTATCAAGATGTTCAAAAGCGTACCATTACTACTGTAACATTTACCAAATTAACACATCAAACATAATAAGGATAAAAACTTAAATCAAACTTAGAAATAATGATTAATCAGTGAAATTCAAAGACTAATACATTGACAAGAAAAGATATGTTAAACATAAATGAATGGAAATTTTAGTTTTTCAAAAACAAAATATCCTTTTGAGGTAAATCAATAATTCAAGCATAATAATTGAAATTTAACCAAAATTCTTTTATTTAATAGTGTAAATGGAAAGGGTTTTTGTGAGACATTTTAAGAATTCTTAGAGATCACAAATAAACTGTTACATCATGTGATAAATCAAATATAAGAAATTGTCTACAATTTCATCATTTTATTGATTTTGGAAACACTTATGCTATTTAAGAAATACCAATTTTTAGAAATATCAAACATTTTTGAAGTTTAATAGTTGGCAAATCAAACATGGAAATTTTCAAGAGCTGAAATTAAAATTATATTAATAAGAAAAAGTTTTTTCAGATATATAAATGACTGGAAATTGCTTTAGAGACATTTAGACATTATAGAGATAACTAAGGTAGCCACAAACAATCAGAAAAAAAAAAAAAATAATAATAATTCTTGAATTCTTTAAAACTCATTTTCCTAACTGATAACATAAATTTCATTACTGATTTTTCAGTTCTGATTTATAGTGAACATAAAATATGATACAAAACACTTTTACTGGTCATTGAGAATAAATATTTTCTTACAATTTAGTGAATAATATACACTCTTTTTTTTCTTTTAAATTTATTTGCTACTATTTATGATATATTATAAACATGATTAAATGGTAACTCTCTGTGAGAATATTTATTAGAGAATATACTGGTAGCTCTCTGTGAGAAAAATGTTTGTAACAAGTTAAAATGTTTATGATGAAATTGTGTTTCTTAATATTAGAAACCAATATTTTTTATAATGCAAAATTTTTTATTAAATTTTTTTAACTTAAAAATATTTTAAAATTGATAATAAATTTTATAAATATAAATGTGGCTATTTATTAAAGAAAACTGAACTAGAATAATAAAAAAAAATTCTATTTGAAAAAATATTTTTGGGAAAGATATTTGGTTTTAAGAACCATAAACCCGAATTAGGCTCTTTTCTCTTAAAATTAATTCCTTTTTTTTTTCTTTTCCAAATAAAATAAAAATGATATTAATGAGTTTCTTATTCTGTGGCCGCCTTGTTTTAATTATATTGTTGCGCATAATAAATCAATAAATTAAATGTAATAAATTATTATAATATATAAATATTATACTTCTTTACTATGTTATTGATTTGGGATGGAGTTTGCTAATTAAACAGTATTACTTAAAAGATTCTTTGCATTAAACATCTATAGAAATAACAGGTGACATATAAGTAATAAATATAAATGCTAAACACTCAACTGTTTTGTTCAAATCAGATGCATGAATAAAGCTTTCCATTCAAAAACATAATGTTCTAATAAACATCAAATAAAAACATCAACATACATATGATTCCAACTCAAAAAACAATTCTGCACATTTTTCTTCAATTTTCATCAACCAATTATTCACGAACACACACATCTAAATTACACGTTTAAAAAAAGTCGTACAAAAATAGAATGGGAAAAAAAAGGACAACTTGAGCAACAAAAATTAATAATGCTCTATAAAATTTATAACACATTATCAATTTTACATGAGTATCATTCAGTTATTTTTTTATACAAAAAAAAGTAAGGACTTGGTATTATTTAGTTTGAAAAAAATAACCTTGTTTAAGGACAATTAAAAAAATTTGGACCAAAACCTGACATTGATGTTTATCAATGCACACATGGTGACCCTGGTTACTTCAACTGCAGTTTATTGAATTCCTAAAAAAGAACCCACCACTTCATTCGGGTGGAGGGGGTGGTGGTTGAGGTGGTAGTGGAGGCGGCAATGGTGGATTAGAGTTCGTTTTACCAGATGACATATTGTAATTTTTCATTTTGGGAGGCTTTGGGGGTGGAGCGAAGTTGTATACGTAGCTTTGAGAATAAGACTGAGCATTATTGCCATTGGCAGGATGTTGTTGCAGGCCACCCTCATTCACCGAATGTTCATTCACACTTTTATGAGAACTGTGTCGGGAGGATTTGCTCGATTTCCCAGAGGCACTACTGTGGTGACTTTTCTGAGAATAATCTAGCTTCTGATGCTTTGAAGCATTACTATTACCGTCGGAAACCGAATTGCTATGTACACGTTTCCGACTACTCCCTTTGTCATGATCACTTTTGGGAGTGGTGATGTATTGCCCAGTGCCAGATTTGTCTTTGGCAATTATTATCTTTGGTAAAGCTGGCGGTTCTGGGTGCTTAATTTTTATCTTTTTTCTCGGAATGTCTTGCCTAGAGGTTTCGTATTTTTGGCTGGATTCGGGCTCTACACCAGTTAGACTAACAAAATTTTTCATTATTTTCACTTTGATTGAAGCGGGTGCGCTTTCTACGTGGTTTGCGTTTTGTTTCTCGTGTTTCGTCTTGGAAGAGTGACCAGAGTGCTTTTTGCGCTTTTCTTTGTGTTCCTTTTTAACAATGTCACCCGTAGCAGAACTAGTACTTGCTTTGTGGCTTTGCTGACTAACAGGTGCAACAACAGTAGAAACACCAGGCAACATATTTGTCTGCTCTATTCTGGCAGCTTCAACTTTTTGTTGTTTGGCCAGATCAGTTTTTTCCCGTTTTACTACGACCTCAGCCTGTTCTTGGTTATCTTTCTCCTGTTTCATTTCAACTTTTTCTCTTTTGATATCTACCTTTTCCTGTGTCGTTACACTCGTTCTATCGATTTTTTCGTGCTTCACAGTATCTACTTTTTCGAGTCTCGAAGAATCTATTCTTTCATGCCTACTATGATCCGTTTTTTCTAGTTTAACAGGTTCTGTTTTTTCTATTTTCAAAAGTTCTACTTTTTCTTGTTTAGTAATGGGTTCTACTTTTTCTTGTCTAGTGCTTTCTACCCTCTCTGATCTTACAGGCTCAATTCTCTCCTGTTTTATCACATCTGGTCTTTCCTGTTTCACATAATCTAATCTTTCTGGTTTGTTATAGTCTAACCTTTCAGGTTTATTAGAATACAGTTTTTCCGGTTTGCTTACTTCAGTCTTTTCAATTTGGACAGGGACATCAGCTATTTTGTCTTGCTTGATCACAGGTTCGTGTGTTTGATGAGGAATTTTAAGGGGGTGACTGGAACTGGATCTATCTTTGTGATGAGATCCATCAGAATTAAGTTTAGTCAATTGATGGTTGAGTTTGTTCACAGAGGTAGAGCGATCTAAGGCTTCTTCCTTAACTGCAGGAATTTTAACCCTTTCTTTGTTACTAGATACGATAGGCGATTCTAGATATTTAGAAGTCCGGTGTGGTAATTTCTCTGATTCGTGGAAGGCATGCTGTGGTTTTTTAACTTGTGTATGTATATTCGGTGAATCAACAGATTGTTGAACAGGTTGAACCATTGTAACAGGCACCTTGTTTTGAAGTCTTTCTTTCTCCCGCTTTTCACGATATACATCCAAAGATATGGAATGTGGAGTTTCAGCCTTCACTGGTCTCTTAGGATGAGAAGGTAAGGATGATGATGTGGATTGACCAGAAGATGAAGGTTTTGCTGATGGTTGTACAGAAGATGAAGATCTAACAGGACTTTTCTCTCTTGCTCTCTCCTCAAAGTCTGAAAAACTAAAGGTGGCAGAAGATGATGATCCGGGTAATGAGATATCTTGCTTAGCACCTTCTGTCTTGCTTGTTGAGGGTTCATCAATCATACTTCGAGGATTTTGGTAATTCATATCCTAAAAAAAATTATTAGAAAATTTTATTCATTACATTATTGTATTTTTATAATCACAATAACAAGTCTTTTAAATTAAGTATTTTGTAAAAAATATTAAAAGAAATAAAATATCTTTATGAGTAATCTTAATAAAATATCTTAATGATTGTCATGAACCCAATGGCAGAATTTTTTTCCAGGTTTCTGTGACAATTCTCTGTAATACTAATACCTTTTTGAGAGACATTTTTAATAGTAGCAAACATAGATGTTAATAATTTAAAGTAACAGAAGCACTTTCTGGTTACGAAAAAAATCTTTCATGTATAGAACAGAATAGTATATATATATATTTTTGATTATAAATGTAAGTATTTTTTTAAAATCTAAATATAAAAGAATACATATTCTAATTATATTGCCGATATTCTTCTGCTCTAAAAAATATTTGTATGGGTAACTTTTTTTAAATTTTTGCTGTTTGGAAATAAGTTTTTATATTATCAATCTGAAATTCTAGCTAAAGCCAATCTTCGCAGAATTATCTTATTCTCTAAAGAAAGTTGAAAATCACAAGCATTTTTCTCCACCTCCGATATGCGAGATAGACATTTTTTGAATAAAATTCTGCGGTAGGGGAAAAAAAAAAACGAAAAATTCTGCAGGTACCAAAAAAAAACCAAACTTCTTTCTTTCCCAAATAAAAAATCTTTCTGTAGGAACTCTGTAATGTTCTCCGACAATGTTACCGTGTCGCCATGATTCTGCCACAGGGTATTAGTCAAAGTGTTATTACAACTTTAACATCGCGATATTAGAGATATGTTTAGGAGGTTCTGAAAATATTTTGCAATGAAATCTACTTTTCTGTAGCCAGAAATTCCAACATGACTAATCAAGTAAAAAAATATTTTGTAATCACAGTTACTAAGATCCGCAAATGCTTTAAAATTGATATGATAGAATATAGTCGGCAGATTAAAGTGTCAAGATTTACAAGGTAATTTTTCTAAATAATATGCTAAGAATATGGCATTACATTCTTGTATAAAAACAGAACTTAGCAGGTGAAGTTTCTTTGACAAATTAAAATTCTCATACATACAATTACTGCAGCAGGTTCAATTCATTTAAAACCACCAATTAAAGTTTAGAATCATCATTTTCATTACAAGTTTTAAAAAAAAATAAATTATTAATTATATAAACAATTTGATGTTTATAGGGTGATATGTTCTCTTTTGTTGTCAGTACTTAAAAGTTATCAAAATGTATAAGAGATAAGCATTTTTCTGACACAGCCATTAAGCCAGTACACTGCGATTAAAGAGAGTTTCATATGATGGCACTACAGTGAAACCTACCAAGTTGACCACCCTTGTAAGTTGGACACCTGCATAAGTTGACCTCAATTATCAAGAACAGAATTTTTCCTATATAATATAAAAAAGCGAAACCTTTGTAACTTGACCGACCACCTGTCTATCTTGTATGTTGACCACTGAAATAAGTCAATATTTTCTAGGAGTATAATGAAATTCTATTCCAAAACCCTCATTACTTGACCAGCAAATAAAATTCAGAAAATTTTCTGTCATTTTGCAATGTATGTTAAAATTTCATTTGTTTGGTGAAATAGTGTAAAAAGCTAATCTAAACCCTTTTGTGAGTTGACCATCTGGGGAAACTGTAGGGGGTCAGCTTTTGACCATTTCTTTCATTCATTGAAAACAGGTGTGTTGGTTGAAAAGTTGCTCTTCCAGTTGCAATAGTGAGCATAGTCACATGCATAACTAACGAAAAAAAAAAATTTTTTTTTTAAAGTTTGTTAAACATTAGAATTATATGTAACAAATTGAAGTTCATTTAGGGTTAAACATATTTTTTAAGATATTCATTTGGCTATTTGTTAAATAAAATTTTTAAGTCAAGTAAAAAAAAATTTTAAATTTTTAGCAACATGATATAGGAAACGAAAAAGTAAGCAATGACCCAACCCCTCTATAAGTTGCCCACTTGTCTAAGTTGACCACTAAAACAATGCACCACAAGTGGTCAACTTACACAAGTTTTACTGTATAAGATTTTTTTATGAAATTTTTAATTTTTGTCATATTTTATGAGAAAGTAGTAATGTAAGTTTTCCCTGCTTTTTAGAAAGTGAAGCTCGTGATGCAAGACATACAAGCTTTATATAGGAGATGTTTGCAATGCTCCTGTTTTGATCCTGAGGTCGTCATTCCAAATTGTATTAAAATGTCTCACAACTGATTTGTGTGAAGATTGCAGCTATTCTAATTTCAGTCTAACAATTTATGAATATGATTTCATTAAAGCTATAACAGACTGTATTATTAGGATAAAGGAAATATGCATGATATATTATTAATACAAGGCAAAAGTAACTAGCAATACAATCATAGCTGCCAACATGGATAAGAAAAATTCTGATAAATTTTACAAATACTAATATAAATTTCAGGATAATTGATGCATAATGTACTAAATATTTTACACACAGGGATTTTTATAGTCATGAAAATAGAAAAACTGCAATATCTTCCAGTTATGATTGACATTAAAGGTACTTGAAATATTATGTATTATGTTTACTCATAATTTTGAATATTAAAATAGGCATTTAACTTATCAAAGATAGTTAAGTTTTTTTTTTAATTAATTTAAAAAGAAACTGAAAATCTGAATAAAAATAAACTGAACATTTAACATTTAAGAACAAAAATAATAATAATAATTTTAACTGATTTCTATAATGTAGAGAAGTTAGTAGAGAGGTTGATTTCTGTATGAGGCTCATTTCATTATGTATTAGAAATACTTATTTAAATATTCAAGCAATAATCTAATCAAAAATTCTATTTCAATAGCGATTTTTTTAGGAATCTTACTCAATTTTTGGAAATTTTCTAAAATGCACAAAAACCAAGAAAACATTAATTAAACCAGTAGACCAGGAGAAACTGGCAAAATCCAGTAGTCTACTGGAAAAGTTGGTAGCTATGATATAATTATTAAACTCATGTTAATAATCAACACTTTTACCGTTTTTATCTTTTTCATATTTTTTAATTATTAATTTAAGCAATTAAGTTTTCTCCTTAAACAGGGTAAATAAATAAAATACCTTTTGTCCAAATTTTTTCTTAAACCTGTGTGGACTTGCTTCCATTATTTCGAGGAATTTTTCTGTAAGCTCTGTAAAGGAGTAAAAATAAAATAAAAAAACGATTAAGCAAGAAGATACAAATATTGTAGAAAACATAACTTTTATTTATTTTCAGAAATAACCAAAATTTTAGGAATACAAAAAAAAGCAATAATGTTTTGGGCAGTTAGGAATTTAGAGATGTTTAATAGTATTATTGCACTTAAATTCTATAATAATATTCTATATATATATTCTATAAAATAATAATATTCTATAAAATAATAATATTCTATTTCTATTCAAATTTATGTAAATGTATCAGTTTAAAGAAAACATAACAGTCAATTCACATAACATAATCAATCAGAAAATTTGAAATACATGTCTTTTAATTGAGATATATTAAAAGAAACAACAAATTAAAATTATATATACCTTCCAGTTTTTCAGTTGTCACACTTCGATCAATATAATAAAACCAGTCTCTTCCTTCTGAGCAAGGCTCAATCTAGAAAATTTAAACACATTTAATCTTTGACGATTTCATCATAAACCAACTGAAATACAATTAAGAAAATGTGTTCCATCCAAAGTTAAAATTTTAATTTATAGACTTTTTAAAATATACACCAAAACTAGGTACTTTTAAATGAATACTGTTGTTAAATGAATACGTTTTTCACTTTCAAAAATGAATTCTTTGTTTTAGGAGCGGAAAAATTAGAATCTAGAAATATTTAATCAGATAAACTTCACAGTTTTTCTCTAGCAAAAAAAATAAACTGTTTTTAAATATTTTTGGGGGAGAGGGGACGAATAAATAAGAGTTTCAGCTTTTAAGATACCATCCCCAAAAAGATTATTTTTTATACAAATTTTTAAATGTATTTCCTTAGAATTTGTCATTTTATGTCAATTTTAACTCTTATCTTGCAAGTTTTGATGCCTTCAAAGTAAATTTACGCACATAAATGGGGACCTTAGTAGTCTTTTAAAAAGAACTGCGTAATTAATTTTTTAAAACAAATTTTGGAATGTAAATAAAAATTTTTACACATGACTTACTCGACTTTTTTTTCTATTAAAATAATTTTAATTTCAAGATTTTTTTACATTAAGCCAGTTTGGAGTGTTTGCTACATTTTTGCTTTCAAATCTGGCTTTTATACATATATATGTGCATTTAAGACTTTTTCTTGTTAACTTCAACAATATTGTTAAAAATATATGTATAAAAGAATATTCAATATTTATTGAATATTCTTTAAAAATAAATAACGACGTTTATATAATTCTTGTGTTTCAAAACTGTTTCCCTTTACTTTCTGAAGCAGTCTACATGTCTAAAAAGTCTATGAACATGAAATGATTATTAGGTTCTGGAACGAGTCTTTAAAACGATAGAAATTTATTTAATCTATCATTTATCCAGTGACACTTTAATGAAAACAAGAACAGTTTGTACCATCAATTATGTAACTATTCGGTATAACTTGGGGGAAAATAACATATTTTACCATTAAATAAATTAATGACTTTATTTTTCTAATATTAAAATGACATGAACTTGTAAAATTGTGGTAAAAATATGGGAGACAAAAGTACCAGATTTAATAACACATTATAATGACATTTTATGAATAATTTCTAAATTACTAATGAACTAATTTGAGTTTGCATTAGGGGAAATTGCTTTAGCAATTTTAAAATACATTGCAAAACAGAAATTTGATTAATTGACTTAGGGCTTAGTGTGAAAGCTTAATTTAAAATTCAAACTTAAGGCTTACCTTTCAATTGGAAAGAAGTTTTTATCTAATGCAAATTCAAGTCTTACCTTCCAACGTGACCACTTGCAAGCAAGATGAACACAAACACAGGCAACCAATGTTGGCTTATACATGAGGCACATTGTTGTCATGTGTAAGCTAAATTTAAAAAAAAAAGAAAACCTCTGTTTAAAGATAAAAAATATTGGCAATTAATCACATAATTTAAAAATGTTTTAACATTGATTTCCTAAAATTTAGTGACAGCCTGCACCAATGCAATTAAGCAGACCAGCACACATTTAAACTAATAGTTATTTATAACTAATTACAAATAATTAAAAAAAATACAATTTAATATTTTTACTTCCAAAATAAATCAGAACAAGGCAAATTTTAAAATTCCAGTTTTTATTAGTTTACCTTCACAAATCTAAACATTAAGATTTTGTTTCCCTCTTTTTTTTTTTATAGTTTGTCTTTCAAGTCATGATCATGATGTTAGACTGTAACATCAAGGCCGAAAACAGATGTACTATATCAGCTCCTCCTCCTCCTCAATGGCACGACAGCCCCGGGTGGGCCCTGGCCTTCTCAATCAACTTCCTCCAGGCCTGCCTCTGCCTGGCAGTTGTCTTCCAGTTTGAGACTTTTAAGACTGATAAGTCTCTTTCCACGCAGTCGGCCCATCTCAGCTTTGGTCGACCTCTGGGCCTTGATCCGATGGGCTGAGTCAAAAAGATTATGTTTGTCGAACGCTCTCTGTTCATTCGAATAATGTGACCAGCCCATTTAATTCTTTGGATTTTTACATACTTGACAACATCAGGCTTTCTAAAAGCCCAATAGAGTTCTGAGTTTGAACGTCTGTACCAAGTACCATCAACTTGTTTGCCCCCAAAAATGGATCTTAGGATCCGACGTTCGAAGATTCCCAAGGAATTCTCATCTTTCTGTGTTGTTATCCAAGTTTCTGAGGCATATGTTAGGATAGGTCTGATTAAGCATTTATAAATTAGCAGTTTAGTATCTCTTTTTAGTAGGTTTGATTTTAAATATTTTTTTAAACCATAAAAACATTTACTTGCGCTATTGATTCTTCTTTGTACTTCAGGTGCGATATTGCCACTGACGTTGACCTCAGAACCAAGATAAATAAAACTGTTTACTTTTTCAAACTTGTATTCACCAATTTGCAAGTGAGTTGTAGAATCAGTAATTTTGGTGCATTGCATATACTTGGTTTTCTCCTGGTTAATAGTGAGATGCATTTTTCCTGCCTCTTTTCCATGGATAGAACAGCTTGCTTTAAGTCAGATTGTGTTCGCGCTATGATGTCAACGTCATCGGCAAATGCAAAAATTTGTAGACTTATGAAAGATATGTCCTCTTGTATTGATTCCTGAATATCTGATAATTTTTTCTTATGCTAAATTGAAGAGTAGGCATGCCAATGCATTGCCTTGCCTTAAACCATTTTTTACCTCCATTGGTTCCGAGAAGTCATTTTGGAGTTTAACTTTCTGCGTGGTCTTACACAGTGTAAGTGTGGTGAGTCGTACAAGCTTGTCCGGGATATTGAATTCTCGCATGGCTTCAATGAGTCGCTTCCGGTTTACACTGTCGTAAGCAGTTTTGAAATCCACAAATAGGTGGTGGGTGTACTATATCAGCGGTTCCTTTTTTTCAATGGACTCTTAACCATGAACTTTCTTTTTCATTTGAACCCCAATTTTTTAAAAATAAATTAAGAAGACATTTGTGAATGTATTAACCAATAAAAACTATTTTGACTTAAAAGTCAAAATAAACTAACTTAAAAGATAAATTAAATTTTTTCATTGTTTTATCTTTAATAATCCTAAATGAGGTTTTAGGTCTGACAATCAAATTCTGAAAAAATTAGTAAAATTAGCAGAATTATGAATATCTTTGAAAGGAAAATTAAAAATAACTGCTATAAACATTGGAAATGGTTACTCTTTAAGTCGGTTGGGGGATGAGGTAGCAAAAAAGGGAGAGAAAGTGGCCAGTATTGGCGTTAAAGAAAACAAAATGCGATTTTATTTTTGAACCAAGAATCTTACTAAATTTTGAACAGAATACAGAAAAGAACACGATATTTAGAGCATTTCTAATAATTATTATTTTAAGATTCTAGTTGTAAGCTGATTTTTCTTATTATGGTTTTTAGAAAGCAGATTTTCTTATTATGATTTTTAAAAAACAGATTTTCTTATTATGATTTTTTAACTAAACAAAACTTATTTAAATACAGAAAAAAAATATTTATTTAAAAAGATTTTTTTTGCCGATATCTAAGTAAAAAAAAGAAATGCATAGATGCACATAAATACTTTGTTTTAAATATTTATTTTTATATGCTACTTATTTTTTGTAGATTAATGTACATTTAATATTAATTTATCCAACGTTGGAGTTTTGTGGGGAAAGGAAAAGTCAACATAAGCATGAAATTATTGATCATGAAAAACATATCTATGTTTTTCAATATTTACTGTTATTTTTTTTTTCAGAAAAGTTTTTTTTTTTTTTTTTTTTTTTACTATAAAAGAACTTTTTTTCTGAAATATATTTGCTTGCTGAAATATATTTAAGCAAGCTAAAGATAAATAACTTACATAAGAAAAAAAGCTATCGATTAATAAGTAATAAAATAATACAAACTAACAAAAAAACATGCTAACATTTAGTTGTTTTTTTTCCCAATGGCAGGCACTGAAGCATTTAATAATTAGCAACAAAAAAAGAAGAAAAAAAATCTAATGAATCACAAAAAAAATTACCAATTAATGCACAAAAAAATTAATAACTATAAAAAACGAGCTAACAATAAATAACTAGTAAAAAACAAAAAATTGTAGATTAGCATTGATTAATAGTTAATAACTAATAAAAAACAAAAGAACAATTAAGCGATGCGAGTAAAAGAAAGCGAAATAAGAACTACACGAGAGATAGGACACTTAAGCAAGGGCAAGAATAATGGATTGGAAAGAGCTGGCTGACCAGTGTAAAAACATAGCTAACGCGGCAATTTTCTTAGCCTTGAAAACTAATTCAGTGCCAAACTAAAACACCTCCTTCTTCCTTGTACATTCGCTTTACTGAGAAGGTATTTATAAGTTCAGTATATTTAAACATGAAAAACTTTTAATACATGTTTCAAGATAAACTTTTCTTATTATGCAACATTTATTTATATTTGTACGCGCATTTAAACTGAAATTAATTCCAAAATAGCAAAGAACTACTTTTCAAAGGCAGAGTATTACATTCCCTACCCTTCCCTACAGTGCCAACTTAAGGTGAAATGTAACGCTTTTAAAAACGAAGGCTTTTATAAGGGCTTTTTAAAAACGAAAATAAGCACCTTTAAGCACTTTTTAAAAAAGCTATGCCAATGTTAAAATATATTTTTTACATAATATATTCAATATATTATTACATAATATATTCAATATATTATTACATAATATATTCAATATATTATTACTAGAAGAAATATATATCTGAAGAAAAAAAATTAGCATCTATTTTTCATTGAAATTTTACTTTAAATAATTTCACACAGGCAACTGAAATATTAAATAAATAATAGCTCATTGATTAGATCTAAATATAATTAAAGGTTTTAAAAATCATTACCAGTTAAAAAAAAGTCTGAACTCTCGGAACCCCTTTAACTCTTATACAGAACCCTAAGGGGAAACCCCTTATTCATTTTAAATCACTAATAAAACTATGCAATGGCCAATGCAATCTATTGTGATTTGTTTTCTCTTTGTACAGTGATCACCACTATAAAAATTTTGGGGAGAAATTTTTAGAATTTTTTTCTTCTTTTTAAGTTGTTCAAGTTAAGTTGTCAAGTTTTCTTGTTAAGTTGTTGTGTGGTATACATACACAGGGTGCGTAGCCAGTTTTTCAATAAAAAAATAAGCACCTTTTAAATACTTTTCAAACACTCAAAAAATATTTTTAATCACCTTCCAAAAAAAAATCATAATTTAGGATCTGTGCAGTAATATTTTTTTCTTATCATTTAAAGTACTTAATTTATAAACATAAAATCAATAAAATTCAATAACTTTTTCAAAAACTTGAAATAAGCTTGATCATGCAACTAGTTTCTGATAAATATTGCAGAGAAAATTCTGAAAATAATGCATTGCATTGAAATTCTGAAAATAATGCATTTAGAACAATTGATTCGGCAAAGAAAAAACTCTTAAAAGACAGAAAATTAACACTTTTTACAAGCAACGAATAAAAAAAGCACCTTTAAGAAATGTAAATAAAAAATAACCTCCTTAAAGCACTTATTGAAAACGCTACCCGCCCTGACATAACAAACTCTGGCCTGTCACCCATTGACAAAAAAAAAGAGAAAAATAAAACATACAAGTGAGAATTCCAGTTGGAAAAATTAAAGGATTGATGTCTTACTTATTCAACAAGATAAACTATATAACAAAAGGACACCCAATTTGCTAAACAAAAAAGGGGGCAAAATATCAATGAACAATTTTAAACCAGTTCCTGCTCATTTTCCATAATGATTTGGCAAGGAATAAATTAGATACATTTTTAAATTTGTAAGCATGCAATATGCTTAAACAGCAAAATTTTACAATCAAGTGTGAATGCTAATCAAGTAATATTACAAAACCTTAACATTGATTAAAAATTGTACTCAAAATAATAAATGTAAATTAAAATAAACACTTATGTATTAAATAAACTTCGAATGTATTTGTAAACTTGAATGCATGTTTAATTTTTAATTCTGCTAATAAAGCAATATTACAAAACCTTCCTGCTAATTAAAAAGAAAAAAAATGTAATTAAAATACAACCTATATTTATTAATTAAATCCTAAATACTTTTGTAAAGTTTAAATTTTAACACTTTTATTTTCTAAGAGTAATTAAATCCTAAATACTTTTGTAAAGTTTAAATTTTAACACTTTTATTTTCTAAGAGTAGATATGCCATCTTACAAAATTAGCGACTCATTAAAATCAAAAGTAACCAGAAAGAATGTGATTAAAATGTGAAATGAAACATAACTGATATTTTAAAAAGTTCAATTTTTTCCTAGGCACTAAATCCTCAATTGATTGAATCCTAAAAATCAGATAGCATTGAATTGATAAATTTGTATTTAATTACCCAATAAATTAGCAAGTATATCTATACCCAAGCTAAGCTACCTATTACAAAATATTGTAACTTGAATCAACACAATATTGATATCTGTAGTAAAATGTTTATAAGATAAAAAAAAAGAGAGAAGGTCTCCTAGTGCAGTATTTCTCAACGTGATTAACTCAAAGAACCAATAAAATGTACCACTGTTTTATCACTGACAATATTATCAATTTAGACTATTGGTATAATTTTTACAAATATAAAATTATTTGTAAAAATTATACCAATCAACATTTAAACATTTTTTTCTCCCGTTTGTTTCTGATCATTCACATACTCTCGACAATGAAAAATATTTTTTAAGCCCTAACTTATTTCAATATAAATCAAATTTATATTACTTCTAAAACAAATATTAATCCGTGGACTGGCAATCGAGAAACAATGCTCTGGAGTAAATTCCAGATCATAGGTAGCCTTAAAATTAGTAGGCTAAAACAAATCAGTCGTTCCGAAAGGGGCAGCACACTGAGGGAGCAAGAGGCAAGCTAGTTTACATACTTTTGTCACACAAAATACGAGAACTTTCCTCCCGCCTCTTCAGTGTGCAGCTCATCGTCACTTGCTAGCCTGACAAAAATGCAGTATGGAATAAAATGATGGCCTTATTTGAATGGTGGACCAATTTATGAAAGCAACAGAGAAATAAAAATGGAGCGAATGCAATATAGAATGAACTTATTAACAGATTAGAAAAGTAGCACCTCCTTTTCCAAAATCTATATATTTATGTTATTTAAATTTGGGCTACATGTTTAGAATTATTTTTAAATTCTGCAACTGAATACAACCTATCTCATGACAAATGAAAAAATACTAAAATTTGTTGTTGCCTTCTTCAAATTAAGATCGTTCTTTTCAGAAGAGAGCTTTTCATCCATAGAATCCAGTACAAAATATTCCAGATTTTCAATGCTAAGACAAATTCCAATTTAACAGCTTTTTAGAATTAAACTTTTTTTAGAAAGTAACTAAATTTTTTTGTATAAATTTGAAGATAAAAATAACATGGGTCTACTAGCACATTGTATAATGTACTTAAAGATACACAAATGATTTAGTATAGTTAAAGACTGACCTGCCCACATATTGATTTTAAGAAAGTTGAATTTTTAATGTTCAAAATTTAAAATTTTAGAAAAAAATATGATTTTTGCTTCTATTTATAGTTGAAAACTATATACAGCCGAACGTTGATCAATCAATCATGCATGTTTCGCTTTCCAGTATGGTCTCGTTTTATCGGTCCTATCACAAATGCCATTCTTATAATATTGATACCTACTGAGATCATTTTTGAAATTAGCAGATTCCTGCATCTATAATTAAGGAATGTTACTGACATTTCAAAAAATATATGCATTGAAATTCTTTTATTTAAATAAAAAAACAAACAGTAACTCCTCATGCTAATGAAGTGGAAGAAAATGAGGATTTTTTTTAACAGGATTCTTTTTTAGATGGGGAAAATGCCCCAAACAGCTTGTTTGGTGTGTATGCATCAATTGATGAAAATATTGAAAAGTGTGATGTCACTAGCTTAATAAATTGTTGCGGAATCTTAAGAAATTCAAAGTGATATTTATGAAGACTGCGAAATGAAATCTCAACCTGCACAAATATTTGGGCAAAGCATTAAAGAAAATTATGCATTCAAAGCAAAATACTCAAATATTTTAAATAAGTAAACGTGTTTATTAATCTCTTTTGCAAAGTAAATATTTATACATTAAGTACAAAAATTTTCAATTACAATTTTTAATACTTACTATAAATTTTCAAGACTATTACTTCTTTATCACTTTTCATAAATTTTCAAGGCATTATTAGGTATTTTACGTTGTATTATACATTGTTTTCCCATATCTGTCATTCAACAGTACCTTGAGAAATGATCGCAATCGAGGGTCTATTACCTAATATATATAGCTGTAATAAAAAATGCTGAATTTTGCTTGTTAATTATAGAAACAAAAAAGTTTTAACTCTTTTGTGACTGTAATGTGACCTTGTGTAAACTGAAAAAATGTATTTAATCAATTGTAATTTGAAATTAATTAGAAATATAAATTACCTATTGACTAATCAAATGCATAATTTTCGATGCATTGTAAAAAGAATACACACGACGTGTTTTACTATAAAAAAATATTATTTTCATTAGAAATCCCTTGATTCTTCCTCTTTACACTAAAAAGGTCATTTGTGATGAAACCATTATATAACAGAGAAATTCTATATACTATGTTTTTTAAATCTGTTTTTGTCAATACAGAAAATGATGCCATATAAAAAATTTCTTAATGGTTGTAATTTCATTATTTTGGTAATTTAGATAAGAACAAAAATTTTCCATATAAAATATGCTTAACATGACCAACAATTACTGAAGCTAATTTTTTTTTTTTTTTTTTTTTAAATTCTAATTTTTACTGTTCAAAAAAGGAAATTTTTTTTGTCAAATTTTGACATTCAATAAATGCATTTTTTTTCACAAATAAAATATGGTGCAATGAAACAAAGCAAAAAAAAAAAAAAAAAAATTAAGAATCCTATGAGAAGGTGAGAATTATGCTTCAAAATCCATAACATACTGCGGTAAAAAATAATTATTTCTAAAGAGCTATCTTATCCAATTCATTACATTTATCAGATACAGGGGAGCCATTTTTCAAAAACCATAAGATTAAATATTTTTTAACTTGCGGCTGAAATATTTACTATACATAGGAACTCAAATATTTATTAGTAAAAAATAATAAAAAAAATAAAGCATAAATAAAAAAAATTAAGCATTCTTCAAAAACCCCAAGATTTAATATTTATTTTTTATGAACTTGTTATAATGCTACTTAGGCACAGTGGCTAGAATATTTTTTAGGATCCCACTTACGTTGTGAATACAAGATAAGAAGTCTTATGATGTCCACAATAAATCTCGTAATTAAAAAATTTACATGTACGAAGATTCTTGTTCTAAATTTATAGCTGTTAGTTAATTTTTTTTTTTAATTTAATTTTTTGTGATGAGGTATAGATTTAATATTAGGTGATTCTAAACTACATAGAAATTTTAGTGTCCAATATAAATCTTAATTCATTGAAGAAAAGGGAAGAAAAAAAAACAGGCCAAATTTTGTTTTCCTATAAATTTTTATCTCAGAAAAAAGAGAAGAACGATTATTTTGCTATTTCATGTTAAACTTTCAAATTTTATTTAGTTCCCTCTCTCAGACATCAAGTATTTTCTGTTTTGAATAACTAAAGTTTAACTATAAATTACAGTAAATTTCTTTCTAATTTTTAGTTTGATTTAATCCTTATAATTATTTGTGCCTGAAGTAAGTAATTTATATAGAATGTGTAAATCCTACATATTTCATTAATAGTGGCAACATATTTCGAAAATATTATTGAGTTCTTGCAGAAAGAATTTTCATGAGGGAAACAGAAAATTTTGGCTTTCTTTTAAAAAGATTGGCTTTCTCACATACTGCAGGGGGAAGAAATGCAGCAAAATTTCACTAGATTTTTTAAAACCACATTTTTTATTACTATCAATATTCTCACGAATTTTTTAAAATACCAAAACTATTACGACGCAAGTGGGAGTCACACAATTAAGAAATCTTTCCTTTCATTTAATTTTATTACGTGCGAAATTCAAATTGCACATCTGATTATTCACTTTTAATGTGCAGATTCTACAGTTTCATAGATTTATCAGCAGTTATTGCTACAGATTTCTATAAAAATTTTAAAGTTCTGGTGTTTTTCATTTGATATTATTACATGCAAATTTTAAATAGCACATTTAAATAATCACTTTTTGACATGCTCGATTTATGGTGATAGTCTCATATATCTATGAAGTTTTTCAATTGATTTTCACATGGTTTTTACAGATCCAAATTTATTTCATGCAATACGGAAAATTTGAATCGTGCATTAGAGTATTCACTCTTTGACACAGCGATTCTGTCATTTTTTGGCTGTGATTTCAACATAGTTTTTAAAATCGAATATTAATACGGTATTACTTATTACAACAGCACATTTGAAACACGGATTTTTTTTTTTGAAGAGTCGCGTGATTTTGTTTCAGATCTTTTTTTTTATTACTTAGCAGTTACTAACATCAATTTTTTTTCCCCCTTTAAATCAATGTGATAACTTGTGAAATACAGAGGAAATAATTAGTCTTTTTTTTCCCATTCAAACTGTGAGAAAATCACCTATAATATATATATTCTTTTGTGAATTGATAAAAAATTTTGTGAATGACAATTTTTATATAAAAAAAAAGTTACACAGTTTTATTCTTTATATGGCAGCTTTTTTTACTAACACAAAGTGCTTCTGTTATAATAAATTAGTATTGTGTATTTGCTATTAAAAATATCTTACAGAAAGATTTGTGCTAATCAAGTTTGTTGCAAAAAAATCAGAAAAAATTCTGCCACAGGGTTTCATTGAAATATTAAGAAAATACCAAGGACTGAAGTGCCAGGGAGTTAGGGTTTGTAATTTCTATGAAAAAAATAATAGAATAATTTATGTTTTTAGTTACATTGCACCACACCAAAATCTCTGGTTTTAATGATCGACTATATGAAAAGGCAACTCAATTAACAATAAATAATAATTTGAACAATTTATCCTGAGAAGGGTATACCTTTTCTCTGACAAATGGATCATACGATCCAACATAAAATGAATCAACATATTCTGAATGGAAAAAAAAAAAAGGGAGCTGCATCAAGATCTTCGGAAAATTATTCAGGAGAAACAAATCCTGTTCAGAGCAAACTTAGATAAAATGAAAAACTTTCTGTAGGCAAATTTAGCAATGAGTTTCAAACCTTTAGACTCCACTTCATTTTTTGAAAATCAGAGATTTTTTTCTTAAATGTTTTAATTTCTATAAATCACTACATTGATTCATAGGACAGGAATGAGTTTAGTTATAAACTAAAAAAGCTGAAAATAATGCAGCTGCCAACTCTTACGGTTTTCCCGGAAATTTTATTTTCCTATTTAGAGTGATAACGAAACTCATGTTATTCCATTAAGCTTTTTGAATTTTAATAATAATTATAAATGAGTTCGACAGCCACTACATACAAATTACAACGAAAATATATAAAAGCATAATAGTGTTTACAATTGCGAATTTCAACCTGATCAAAATGTATTTTGGATTAAGATTGTTTTTCGGTAATTGTTTTTACAAGCACGTGGAACATCCATTCTCAGAAGTAAAAGTTGGTAGGCATGAAATAGTAATCTAAAACTGTTATGTGCAAAAACACTTCAAATAATTGAAAAAATACCTGAAATTAGCATTTATCCACAGAATGTTATTAAAATTTAATAAAAATATTGAGACAAAATTTCATTTATATATATTGTGTGAAAAAGGATTTTTTTTCCCCTACGTGGGAATTCGAAAAAGACAAACCTTCTTTGAAAAGATTTTATTTATTTATTTTAAATACTAAAGAAATTTAGTGTGATAAGGACGGATTTTAAGAAAACAGCGTTCCCACATATCTAGTTCAGATCTTTCAAATTTAATTCAATTGGACAAGGCACTCAATTCCAGTTTTGAAAATAGTGTGTCAGAAATTTTATTTTATTGTCTATAAAAATAATTATAAACAAAAAAGTATCACAAAATAGGTGAAGAAAATTTCAGAGATCATTAACAGCTCTAAAAAGACATTAAGCAAAATTTTTAATCAAAAGAAACTTTATTGTAATTTTATTTACAGTGAATAAAAACTATATTTATTAAGCATAACAAAGAGAATATTATTTTTTTTTACACAAAATTAATAAGAAATCTAAATTTATGAGTACTGACTGATACTACAGGATGTAAAAGTTTAATCATATTTTATGCAGAGCTCTTGAAAAACAAATAATATAAAAATAAATATTATAAAAACACTGTGGTTTAGTTAACAGCCTTTAATGGAAGAAGCTTACTTATAAAGTTTTAAACAATATTTTTAAATATATAAATATTCTTTAAATATTTATTTTCACAAAAAAGTCAATTTCTTTTTACCTTGTAAAATTAACAGGAGATTTTAATATCAGTAAATACAGGTATTAGTTGTAATAGAAGGTGATTATTTTTGGCTATAAAAAAAAGGGGGGGCAATGTTCTGTTTAATGTCAATCGATTTTCGATATGAAAAGAAGAGAAAAAAGAACAAACTACAAGTCATAAATTTGATCATTTTGAAAGAAAATTCATACATCAGTTTTTATTATCTTTATTTATTTATTTTTTAATTAACAACAAAAGATGGTAAGTTTTTTTTTTCGTAACCTTTCAAAAAAGCCACCTCTTTCAAGAACGAAAGTAATCTAATGATAGGAAACTCCTTTTGGTCGAAACACTAATTTATTCTTTTAATCGTCACGTCCGATCTGTACATTTCAACGAAAATTTTCCTGTTGCGCTTTGCTTTTCCATTGAATAAAATAGTGCAAATTCGGTTTGCTTTGCCGGAAAGTACTCAGGATACACCTAAAAATCAGCTTGGGGTTGACAGTTTATGGGTAAAAAGAATAAATAAATATTTAGTACAAGATAGCTAAAAACAAAATTATTAATTAAGGATTAAAAACATTTCTATGAGAAAAACAATAAAACTAAATACATAAAACAATAAATAAGATTTTACTATACCTGGTAGTAGCCATTATGTAGGAAGTTTGGGCAAGATCTTTACTGGCTATAAATTGAGACAAACACATATATTACTTCACATATTTGTAAGACATAACTAATAATATTAGAAATATAAATACAGTTTTCAAATTTTATTAACGACTAATAAATACAGGGAAATTCAAATTGTCTCTGATGGTATTAATACCATTGTCAAGCTTTCAATCTTAAAATGTATTTTGAAAACTCTTTGAATTAGGTAATCAACAAAACAATTGATTCCTCTCTCTTTTGTTTTTTTCTTTGCATAGTAAGATAAAAACATAAAGTATCTGCAAGCTCATACAATTTTTGATAATAGAATTATTTTATTAAATATACGAAATCAGTTAACCATTTAATATTTTTATTTATTCAAGACATACATATATATACCGACACATGCACATTAACATTAAGAAAATTAGAGAAAGATTAATATGAATAGTTATACATAGAACTACATAATATTAAGTAATTATGATATCAAGTGATATTAGTAATTTCGCTCCAAATGAAATTATATTAAAAGATTTCCTACTGCCACAGCAATAGCCTATTTTCATTGTAAAGCAATAGTCGCGTCAAGTTGAGCTGTAATAATTCAGCTGATTGTAAGTACAACTGCTAACAATGGGACCACTAATCTTTGGGCTTAAGTGACAGTTATATCTTTTCTCTTTGGGAGCAGGATGCATACAATTGAACACTGACTTTCTTCTATCTTGTATAAATCATGATTACGCCGTCTGCTTCGTATTCTCCCCCATAGCAAACGTTTTTTAGTGCATTGATACTTTTTCTCTACATTACAATAAATATTAAAAAAGTATCGGCAAAATTGGAAAATCACTAATGTATCTGCACACACGTACATCTATATTATTTAACTATGTTTAGCAGATATATTTCAAACATTAACAAAACAATATTTTCAATGAATACACATTTTTAAAAATAAATCTATTTCATAATTTTACTACATTACTTTATATTTCTAAAGGAAAATAGAATATACACTAGAATTCAGATAACATCACCCATAAATAACAATTCACCACTCAACCTCATTTCAGGTTGGTCCCCTTGCATTTTCCATATCAATAATGTAAAAAAATCCTGGTATTTAGAGTGTTTTCTAATAACATTTCCCTGAAATACTGACGCTCCGAGCCATTCTTCAACAAACTATGAGTTAGATCTTATATCCAACACGCGGTGCATAGACAAATCTTTCAACAAAAATAAGAACCTTTTAAGTACTTTTTAAGCACTCAAATATTTAAGCACTATATACATGAAGAAAATGCAAAATAATTTTCAAACACTTTACATGATCATGATAAAATAACTAGTTTCTGACAAAGAACTCTTTTCATGATTACATTAGTCATTATAAAATGATTAGGAGATTTTTCGATTCTACATCAGAGGGTAGAAAAAGAAGCCTGAAATGGAGAATATCTTGCAAAATGCAGCAGAGTTGCATATGAGAGTGCAATAATCTCACCGAACTCAGCTCAGAAGACACACAAGCGGACTTGCAAGTATTTCATCAAACATGCAATATGTGCCGAAAATCAACATGGTAAGAAATAAATTTCACTTTCCAAAAGGGAAAGGGGCACCTTTAACAATAATACCTAATGAAAAAAAGCACCTTTAAAGGCTTTTAAAAAATTAAAATCGAAAACAAGCCCCTTTAAGCACTTTTTAGAAACGCTATGCACCATGTTTTAAAACAAAAAAAGTAAACAAACAGAAATATTAGATTTTTATTAAAATAATCCAAGTTATGCTAAATAAATTACATTTAAATTTTAGGATTCACTTAGGTATTTAACAAGATATAATGAAATTTCAAATTTCAGTTTTCATGTCCCCGCTAAAGTGTATATTTTTATCCAGTCTAACAAGCACTGTAAAATCGAGGATATACAGTAAATAATTTAAAAAATCCATTTGTCAGAACACTTATTAGTTTAAAAGAAATAATTAACAAATGAAGAGACAAACAACCAATTTTTTTAAAAAGTTGAAGTTAGGTAAATAAAGAATACAACAGCATAAAAAGCTTTGGAATAAGAGCTACACACGTAAAAAATAACTTCATTGCAATTCTTAATAGTCTTGCATTGTAATAGTAAAATTCTGTTTCTTCTTTTTTAATAGTGAAATTCTAAAAACAGCAACCTAAAAACTATTTGAAAAAAAAGCAAAACAAATTACTATAATAAGTATATTTTACTTTCAATCTTCAAACCCAGAAAATTCAGTGTCAATTTATACAGGGATAAATAATCTAATAATCATATATAATTTGTAACAAATTGTTATCCAAAAATAAAGATAAAAAACATGTCATTGGGAACATGCCAAAAATATGAATAAGCCTAATTGATAGGTTTGTGATTGTGCCAACAATGTGTTAAAAATGAGTTTCCTGTGAAGTTGAATTAATTCTAATTTTAATAAAACTTGTTCTAAATTTATACATAGATACCTACCCTTCACCAATTGACAGACTTTAACAACATAAGTATGAGGATGCTCAATAGCAAGAACAAATCCTAAAAATAAAAAAGTGATTATAGGATTGGTGAGGCCTGCTAATACACAGTTTAGAAAATTAAACTGGACACCTGCTTTTCAACTAATTTTTTTTCATAGAATTTTACGTAAAATATATATATATACACACATTTTAATAAGTTTACATTTTATTTAATTTTTGAATGAAACAAACATTTTTGAGTAAGCTTTTGTAACAAATAAGATCCATAATTTTTCAGAACAATGAGAAATTTTTCACAATAAAATACAATTATTACACAATAACAATGTTTAAGAGTAATAATAAATAAATCTACATGATAGACACTATCCTACCGAGATTGTTCAATCCTCCAAAACTACAATATTGTGTTAAAGAAAGTTTTTTTTTAAATTTTTAATAATTTTTTTAATAGTGAGAGTAATTGTTTTGTTTTTCTTATTCAGTGCTTTCTCTCATATCTAATTTTAAAAAATTTCTGACTCATTTTTTTTCTTCTTGTTGTCACTTTCTAAAAAAAAGCCTATTTGCAGAGAATGAATTGTTAATAAGCTAATATAAGCTTATAAAAACTAGTCATAAGCACATAGCTCGATTTCAAAAATTTAGCATATGATCTTTTTTTATATCATTAAAAAGTTACTTAATGTCACATTGTTTAAACTTATAAAAAACATAAAATTGAGAAGTAATTATTGATTTTAATCTGGATTGAAAAATTTTGCTTAATTAGCAATTTAAAAAGTGTCATAACTTTTTTTAAAATTATTTAAGTTATTTGTCTATTCTTAAGTACTGACTTATCTTTTCTTCAATGGACTGAGCAAGGTTGACTCAACCTTTCATAGCTTCAGTGGATCCATAAAAGAAGAACCAAGCATTTTTGGGGACTAAACTCTGGGGCGTCTGGCATTTGTCTGACTACTCAATCAGAACATCTGCTCCTGCTTCACAGAGCCCAAACTCAAGAAAACTGTAATGGGCACAATAGACCATGGCCCTACATGGGCTGCAACAACACTGAGTTTAGCGGCTTTTATCTTAGAAAATAGGAACTGCAGTGCCAATTTCTTTTTAGGTTCCACTATATGTTTTCAGTTTAAAATATTAAAATTATAGAACTTGTAATTTTAACAAAACAAATTTATCCTTAAATTGTAACAAGAGATTTTTTTCATTTCACATGCTTTATTTTTATTTAAAAAAAAAAAAAAAAAAAAAAGCGAGGAAGGAAATTATTGGAGAGCAAACAAAATAAATAAAATAGAGACGTTTTTGTTATGACACTGCAATTAAGAGGGTTTTCATTAGACTTTAACCTTCCCTTTTTCTTGAAAATATGGTAATTAAAAATCTATAATGTTCAGCTCAAAAATTTTCTTTCAAAAATTAAGATAAATTCTTAGTTCTATTTTCGCATATCTTTGTTTTTATGATAGAGCTGCATTTTTTAAAAGTGTTTCTGATAAACATTATCTCTTTTAATATTTTAGGGATAATTTTTTTTTTTCCAGAAAATAATATTTTTTGCATTTTTGTTTTAAAAATTAAAAAGATATATTTTTTTCTTTCACAACTTTACAACCTAAATTTTTTTTTTTTTTTTAATTTTAAATATTTCTATTATCTTAAACATTTAAATAAAGTTTTTTTTCTTCTTTATCCCACACCTATAATACAGATATTTATATTTTTCAATAATGACTAAACTTATTTCTATAAAAATAATATTTACTAATTTATTTATTTTTTTAAAAATGTTGCAATTCAGAAGTCAAATATTCGGTATTCGACCGATGTTTTTGGCTGAATATACAGTATTCAGCCAAATTACTATTCGTTACATCCCTAATTACATTAATTCCCAAGTGATTTTTACCACTTAGATTTTTGTCTTTAGATTTTATTGTAACAACATTATATGATCTATTTGTTATTAATATTTAAAACTATGTCTTTAATCCAAGCCTTCAAAACTTCTAAATAGGTTGCACCCTAGTAAAAGCCTCTATACTGAATTTGTTCACTGGTTCTTGCTTTAAGAACTGTTAAATTATAAAAGATAGAGAAAAAAAACTCTTCTTACCTAATGTTTGAAGTAAAATATTTTCATGAGCTACGACTTCAAACATTTTTTCTTGGTAAGCCTAGAAGGAAAATAAAAGCAATTCAGTCTGGTATTAAAAGACTCATTATATTATTTAGATTCACAAATTATTTACATATACACAACACATGATTAATTGTGTCAAGCAGAAATTGGCATGTTCTTTTAAACCATAATAATAAAACACAAAAGCATACTACCATCAAGCTCAGAACTATTACAAATAATAAGAGAACCATTACAAATAATAAGAACAAAAACATTTCATAAAAGGATGCTACATTATCAACACTCAGAACACTTAAGCAATAATTCACACCTAGAACTAGTTTTCAAAGATTCCAATTTAATATTTTAATATAACAGCCAAAATTTTTATAAGATCTTTAAGAGAGTAAAGTTACTTAACACAGAGTTCTTCCTAAGCGTTTTCAGAAAGGCGGCCCGTCCGCTTGCCCTTTGATCCCTATAAATGTGCCCTCCCTGCCTTTTAGTAAAAATAAGCTGCCATTCCTAAAAAATACTGCTTTTTTATTTAATTTTTTCAGGAAAAGGTTTTCTTAACTGCTTGTTTCAATGAAAAATCCATTTCTGATTTATTTAGTTACTGATAATTATTTAACTTTAATTCTTAATTTGATTCTTTAATTTTAGTAAGATTTCTCTTAAGTTGTCTAGTTAAAATTTGTGTGATATACAGCCCCAGAGATATTCAAATCTTTTATTTGGAAGTGATTCTTGAGTGATTTTAAATTTTATTATTTTTTTTTAGTAAATACCTTTTAATTAAAAATGCACCTTTAAATGTTTGTTTATTCAAAATTTTTAGTTTAAAATATTAAAAAAAAAAAAATAAAAAAAACAACTTTCAAGTTTCTAATAATAACTTTTTTTAGATTATTTTTTTTAAAGAAAATTTATACAAGAGATTGTCTTTTAGCTTGCCCTTAATTACTTGTCAAAAGCTTCAAATCTTTGTGTTTACTTTGATAATGGGTAAAAATTACTTAGTAAAAAAAATATACACAGAAAATAAAAAAAATTGAGGATCAAATTCAGGTTTTACATAATATTACATATTTTGATAAATTTTAGTGCCTTGTCAAAAGTCAAAGTACCTTCTTTTCTGTAAGAAAGCACAATGACAGTTTTTTTTTATTTTCTAGGTAGAACTCTACCAAATATCAAATCAGAAATAACTTTATAAATTTTTAAAAGAAATTTCTAAACAAATTTCTGTCAAATTTCAATCAGAATCCAGAGTAACAAAAATGCAGCATCCAAAATGAATAAAATGTTTTTAAAACTATAATAAAACTATAATTTAAATTTTTCCCTCACAATATTAATTATTTTAATCAATAAAAATCTATTAAAAAATTCAATTAGTGTTTTAAAAATTGTTAGCAAATTACATTTTCTAGTTTTTAAAAGTGTGTAACATTGAAAACATTCATGCATATTGATTTAGAACTACTGTTATTTGAATTCAATTCCTATAATTAAATTATCTCTGGAATTTATATCTGTAATTTTTTTATAGCAAATAAATTTTTGTCAATTTTTAAAATAAACGAAAAATTTTAGCATTTTATTAGAAATAGCTAAAGAAAATATTTTAACTTAGTTTTGTGTTAAAATTGATTATAGGAAAGCTTTAAAAGAAAATGTAATACATAAAATCAACAGTCTCACCAGAATATCTTATTAACTTAAGATTGGTCATCCTGCGATAACGATAAATAATAGAGAAATTTAGCCAGCGAAAATCTGGAAAATTAATTAGACAGACGTAGAAAACTGCGCATTTTAAACCTATAGTAACGAAACGAGAAAAAGAAATTAACGGCATGTTAAAAATACATAAGTATGGAAATAATTAAAAAACTTTGGCACTTTCAGTAAAAGTTGTAGGAATTCAAGCTAATTTTTACGCAACCTAAATATTTATTTCATAAAAACTAGTATAGGTAAAGCTTATTCTATTTTTTAAGCATTTCAGGCATTTAATAACAATATTCAGCTTTTTTCATGATAATTTGAAAACTTCTTTTAAGGTATAATTTAAGTAAATTTATAAAAGTAACAATACTTTCAAAAAAGAAATATTCGTATTTTAATCATCAGTAATTTACATTATTTATAAACATACCTTCATAATCAAACTTAAAATAATAACTTTCTTTATAAAATGCAATTACTTGAAACCTTGGTAGCAGAAATTGTCCAGATTATTGATAGCAGCATCCAGTTATATTTAAAGTCTTATATTAAAGTCCAGTTATATTAAGTCAGTTTAAAAAATAAAAAAAACTGTTTGAAAATTACTGAGAAGAGAAACAAAAAAACAATTTTAATTCTAACCTGAACTTACTAGGGTTCTTTAAAAAACATTGTTTGTGTTTGCCAATCTGCAGGCATAAAAGCTTAAAGATAGGTGGTTATTTTCAAAAATTCCAAATGATGCTCATTAATTCATTGGATCTTTGAAAAATAAAGAATTTAAAAGACAAGAAAAATTATATATAAAAAATCCTTATTTCTCAAAACTCTAGTTATTTGTTTATAAACAGTGTAGGAACTTTTCAATTTTTTTAGCCTAAATCATTCCATTTCATAATTTTATTATATTAAAAGAGCATAAAAAATTTAAATTTAGCTTATATGTGCCTATTATATCGCAAACATATCAGACTATACGTAATTTTTTCTTTAAGTCTCTTTTAGAGCCACTGACAAATATTAATTTATTAAGATTTTGCTGCAAAATTGACTCTGTAAACTCTGCTACCGGATTGCAACTTATGCTTTTTAAAAGTTAAGGAAAATAATTTAAATGTTATGTAATATAGCTGCTAAAAAGTTTTTAATAGAAGAAGCAAAGAGTACTTTTATCACTGATTTTAATAAAATCATAAACATCAAACAATTTATATATGGAAAAATACTAGAATTGGAAATTTCATAAAGTTGTTGTAAATTTTTAAGAAGTTAGTGCCACATAAATAAAACACAAAGATACACATTTGTAAAGTTAAAAAATTTTCTACATTAAGAAATAAATAAGAAACATAATAGAAAATAACTTTGCTAACCTCTAGATCACAAATTTTCCTGCAATACTGATTGGTTTTTAATAGAATGATGAAGATACTAAATGCATTTAATATAAGATCTGTCAAATTTATCAGCGAAATTTCAATAAATATTCCAAAGGGAAAAAATTATGTTCAAAACAAAATTTTTTTTTGCAAAATGTGTTTGGGGGAGAAGTATTTAATAAGATTTTTCTTGTAAAACATGGGCGTTTTTAAAGCATTTTGGATAATTTCGTTTTTCAATTATTTAAGGTCAGAATTAATTTCTCAACTCGATGAGTTTGGTCAGGGCCGTTTCAGAGATGAGTTAGGTCAGGGATATTTGTTTTAGAGACGAATTCAAAAAAAGTTGAAAATTAAAATCCAAAAATGCTATGCAAAAAAGATATACCTGAAATTTGAGCATGAAAAAAGTATGCAGAAAGCATATATCCAAAAAATATTGTAAACATTTTAATTAAAGAAAAATTGATATAAGTTTTTTTTTTTTTTAGTAAATACAAACCACAATACCTCATTTTAAATTGTATGATTACCAATAGTGATGTGCAATCATGTGAATATGATCTGCAATGTGTAATTTTAAATTGCATGAATATTAAAAGTCGGGCTTAGATAAAATCAAAAACTTTCTGTGAACACAAAATCTCGATAAAAAGTCTTCTGCATGCATTGTGATTGATTAACTCTTGTAACTAGTTTCTATCGCTTCGTTGCCACCTCATTTTGGTGCAATTTGTTTGAAAATCAGATTTTTTTTTTTAAATGTTAAATTTTTATAGAACTCTATATCGATTCAGATAATGGGGATGAGTTTGGTAAATAACCAAAAAAAGCTGAAAATAGAAATCCAAAAATGTAATGTGCAAAAAAATATTTTAAATAATTAAAAAAATACCTGAAATTTGACAAGAAAAATGTATGTAGGAAGGTTGATATTTTTAGTTAATAGTAAAAAAATTTCGGAGAATGCCATTCGTGCATATTATGAGTATGCAAATAGCAATGTTTCATTTTAAATCATAAATACATACACAGGAAAAAGTGTAAAAACTAATATTTTTTTCTGGATTTCAAAAAATCTGAACTTTTTTCGAAAAAGCAGTAAAAACTTAACTTTCCTGTCATTTTCATTATGTTAATTTTATTACAATACTAAATTTTTACATATATTTTTATTGAAAAAATTTACAACTAGTCCTTTTGAACTCTTAAACCACCACAATTTTTTTTTAGAGGAGTTACATTTTAGTTATTTTGATGTCTGCAGTGTATAAAAGGTAAACTCACAAGCAAATAACTGACTCTACTGAAACTATCAATTACGTTACGCCTTTGCTTGTGGTTTAGAAAAATTTTCAAAATTTATTTTTTTAGAACAACTTCAAAACCCGAACTGCAAATAATGCAGATTGTTTCGACATGAATATTATATTCAGTTGACCCCACTTCTGATATAACAATCCAGGGAATATTCCACTTTAAGTAATTTAGCAAAAAGAATTTAATGAAAATAAATCATTTGAAGTTAAACATCTTTAATAATCCTCTTAGTAGCATTGAATTACAAAAAATTTTATTTTACTTTTGTAAAATATCTTTATCGCTAATCAGATGTCTATCTAGGTTTTTCTGAGAGACCTATTTTGTGAAAATTTAGACATAATTTGTGAAAATTAAAAATTACATTAAAAAATCAACACAAAATGTGGTAAAAATATTGATTTATCGTTTTTTTACGAAATACAAAAATGAAATTTTAAGAAAAAGTATTTTGTGAAACTTTCTAAAGTTGAATTTCTGAAGGTACCGCTAAACGGTAGTAAATTTGGCCTGGACAGACCGCTGCTAACCAAAATGGGATTACTGTTTTAATCTATAAAGATAATACAGAACTTGGTAATTTGAATACAATAGGAGATCTTTACTTTCACGCATAGCAAGAGATGAACGCACTAGGAGCATTCTTGAGAGCAAACTCAGCAAGGTTTCTACCATCCTACATTCCTAGCTTTGATCAGTGTGGGTTCTACATTCATCATAAGAAGATGATTTGCAATTTATTTAAAGAAAGGGATAACTTTTTGCAAAATTGAACTAATTTTTTTTTAAAAAATAATAAATATATAAGAAATATTTTGCTAAAATAGGGGGAAATTCATCTTACTCAAAAGCAGAGTTTTCATATAAAAAAAGAAAAATGCAGAATTCTGTTAAAAATTGGAAAACAACTCATCCCAGTTAGAATAATGTAATTTTTATAGGTTAATAAAGTGTTAAATCATTAATATTTATCCACAGGTCTAAATGACCCGAGTATACAATACAATCAGGTATGCAATTGAATAGGTTAGCTATTTTAAAGAGTTAAATTGAAATTTATGGTTCATCCGCAAAGCAGTGGGGAAAAAATTGTGTCACATGACATATTTAATAATTCAATGTAGAATTCTGGCAGTAATAGAATAGTTCGGATCATATACATTCTGCATATTTGTTTTGCTGGTACACATACATCCATTTGAAAACTGCACAATTTTGTCAACTAATTTTAAGAAGTTCTACTTTAATAAATTCAGATACATTCTATATCCTTATACTTCCAATATATCTTCTCATGTATAAAAATTTCTAGCTTTGTTTTATATCTTAACTCTGAGAACTAGGCTCCCTAAATTTAAAATCCTAAGCTAGCCATAGATTTAAAAATTACATTTAAAAAAAAAAACATAATTGTTTATTTTAAAGAATGCATAAATATGTCTTTAAAAAATTCACAAAATGTAATCTTGCTTTATAAACAATTTAAAATCCAAAATTTTGAATGAAGCATTTTAAAACTTTCCCAATAATATATAATTTTAACAGCAAATACAGAGGATTTTTTTTTTATAAGTCACATCTAATTAGAGTATATCTAAATTTCTGATTGTAAAAATATGGAAATAATTAAAATGACATGGACAGTATAGTACATCAAATTTTGTGTTTTATTCAAGTTATTTTCCTTCACTCATACATAGAACAAATTATATCCTATCTTTACTTGGGGAAAAAAAAATCACTGATGGCTTTGCCCTTTGCAGAACAGAAATGTTTGATTCAACACTTTATATTGAGAACACAAAAGACAAAAAAAAACTGTACCTAAGGTATACTCATCCAAAATAAAGCAACTTGCTTTAAACTTAGTATTTTTCAAACTTTACAAAGATTACAGTGATAGATTAAAATCCACTAAATTTATGAGAGAAATTATTATTATTTAATGGTTTATATAATTGCCAAAATTGGACCACCATTATAAATGATTTTCTAAAAAGAAATTTACAGGAATTTTAATCAAATTTATCTAACCGTCAAAGAATATTAATAACCTTAATTGTCATCGCATGTTAAGTTTATAAAAACAGTATCCAAAACAAAAAATATATATAGATATTTAACATAGACAGTGCCACATAATGTATAAAAAAATACTTCATCTCTCATCATACCGCCAATTTAAGAAAATAGTAAAAAAGGGTGGCAAATACACTTACATCTGAACGAACATCTAATGACTGATCTTTATGCAAACAATGATGAGCAACTTTAATTAGATGTTCAAGTTTCCTAGGTTGTTCTTCTACTTTAGCTGCAAGAAATAGTGCAGACAGGGACAATTTCTGCAAAGGCAAAAATGAAAAAAATTAGTCCAGTAAATGAAAATATTAAAAAATTTACATTATTTTTAAAAAAGAAAATTTTCAACTTTGAATAATAAAAGTAACAATTAAGTAAAAACAAAATCCGGAACATGAACTATTTTGCCTTCCTTTCTCAAAGTATAATTACAACTTTCAAAAGAGTGACTTTGTGTTGGGTTTCATAATGCTTACATTATGGGTAGTTGCAATGAGAAAAAAATTATTACTAGTCTTAAATGTATAAGTAATAGGACTGATAATAGAGAATTAAGACTTTTGTTTTGCTACTTCTCTTCAATTAGAGAGAATTTTAACAACAAATCTCCAACTTCAGAACAGAAATTTATGTGTGACTCATAAGTTCAAAAACCCATTGTATTTGGTTTAGTAGCATTTTTAGCAAAATGCTAAAAGATTAACAAAAAATGCTCAAATGTAAGAAGGTATTTTCCTTACTACAAGATAGTTTCAATTGTATTAATAATTATATTATAATTACAAAAAAAAAAAAAAAAAAAAAAAACTGACAAAAATTTAAGCAAGAATCTTAAAATTATTTCGGTGAGATTTTTATTTTCGACACAGCTCAAAATCTGAGTTTACAGAAATAGACACAGCTTAAAATGAATGTTTAAGAAAAATAGACAAAACATTAGTTTTGGTTTTTCAAACTTCTTTTATATATATTGCTCTTTTTTTTATTAACTAATGAACCCAAATAGATTTCTTGTGAGAAATCATCCACTTACGTAGATTATTCAAAAGACTTTTTTAAAAGTAAAGAATTATTTTTACAAAGTTGCGACTGGTCCTATAATACTTTATCACACAAAGTTTTTAATACACAGACATTGCTTAAAAAGTTACAGTTGTAATACACCTGGTCACCGTAATCCCAAATCTAGAACTTTGCTCCCTAATGATAATATTTAAAGTATAGATAAATACGAAATAGAAAGCATTAAATTTTCTATTTAATAGTTTAATTTGGACTGAACATTGAAATGATGCATTCTTCTGTTACTTAGATTTCTTCAACATACATTACTCTCTAAACAGGCATTTTCAGATGTGTTCATTGTCTTAAATATGCATTTTTAACTGTATCCATTTTCACAAACACACTCTTTTGAGCTGCGTCTATAACGAAACACTTATTGACGATTATCTTCTTTTTTTTTTTAAAATTACAATTATTCCTGCGTATACAGAAACTATGCTATATGATGCTACTGAAATAGAAGAATAAAATTCCTTGACTTTTCCAGACATACTACATACTTAAAAATTCCAGTCTAGTGTCGTAGTATGTACTACTGGTGCCATGGTTAAAATATACAGAAAACCATAAAAAATTCATATATGTAATTCATGCACTATATTTTATAGCAATTAAAAAATATACCACAACATTACCCTGTTAAAAAAAATGGCATTACAGACTTCAGAAATATATCATATAAGACACAAATATTTCTAAAAAAAAATAATATCATTGTCTCATTTAGCCAACACATAAAACTATAATTTTCGTTTTAATTTTGCAGTTCTGATGAAATATACATGTTTAATTTTTATTCAGTTTCATTTTGCATCTATTTAATTTTGTATCCTTGTTTAATTTAACTTTAAGCATTGCACCTACATGATCGAAAAAAGGCAAAAATGAACAAGAGTGAAAATTTTAAAGAAAAAAAAAAGGGGGTGTATATAGGGTCTTTAAATAAATTAAAATAAAATTCTATTTTTCTACAGATATTTAAAAATACTGAAAAGATAAAAAAATAATCTCACTTTATTACTCGTTATTATAACCAAAGATTAACTTGCTATTAATATGTAATGCAAATTACATAAAAATAATAATAAACCTAATTTATCTGAGCTTCTTCAGATAAAATTATCTAATCTATCTAATTTATCTGAGCTTCTTCAATGCTTATGTAAAACATAAACATTAGAGAAAGAAAAAATATTCAAAATTTGTCTTTACAAAACTAACCTATACAAAACAAGAGTATAAGAATTCCTAAAATTTAATTAAAACATAAAATTAATAGGAATTAGACCTAATCAAAGGGTGATCAATGATACAAAAAGAAAGCTTTATCCTCCTCAAATTTCCCCCAGAGGTAATATATTAAAGAGTAAATCAGACTAGAACAAGATGTTAAAAAAAAAGTGCAATTTATTTTTCTCCCTATTTTAAAATAAAAAATAAATAAGAGATACAAACATAATTAGGAGTGAAGACAGAACAGCAAAAATATAATAAGGGGGAAAAAGAAAAAGGGAAATTATGTAACTATCTTTTCTTGTCTTTAAATGTAAAATAAAATAACGTAAATAAAGGATTAAAAAATGTGAATATGTCTATCCATTTATTATAAAAAAAATAATGAAATTTTAGGAACAAATATCAGAGATCGATCAGGCTATAATTTGGGGCCATTTTGCTCGCTTTTTGCAACATTCAAATTCTAAAATATGGCCCCCTTCACAATATTCAAATTGTAAAAAAATGGTTTATTCAAATTTTTATTTGTAAAAAAGGTTTGATCGCATAAAATTGTTATAAGGCAGATTCTCAAAACTAACAGCATGATTTTAGAACAGCAATGTCCCGAATGGAATGCGTCAATACTCAAATTTGAAATTTGTGTGTCGGTATGGCATTTTAAAATTATAGGAGCTAGCAAACCCTTGCGGAAAAAGGCGAAAAAAATGGTGAATGACATGAAAATACTATCACGACTCAAAGTGTCAAAGAGCAAGGGTTTGCCCAGACATTTTGTGAAAGGTCCGGTTTTTGCCAAATTGTGAAAAAATTACTCACATTCTTTCAACCAGGGTCCTGCTTTTATGAATTTGTGCAAATAGGGTCTGGTTATTGCAAAAAACTTTTTCAAGGAATTCTTAAATAGTAAATAGATACAAGATTATGCTCAGACTGTAAAATTATATTAAAAAATTAAATTTTCAAAAATAAACAGCAATTGCTGCTTCTAAATTAGAGATGCAACATACAAATATTTGGTATTTAACCTATATTGCTGAAGGCAGAATATTGATTTTGGACGAATAATGGAAGAATCGTCTACCAAAGACAAAACTTAATTCGTTTAAAACTATCTTTCTTATTTTCTGTCCTGGGAAGGGTTTATTCAATTAACACAGCAATAATGAAGATAAATAAATGTGTGAAGGGTCCAATTAAAAGAAAAAATCATTTTGTGAAAGATCCGTTTTTAAATTAAAATATTTTTTGAAGGGTCCGTTTTATGAAAAGATATTTTGTGAAGGGTCCGTTAACACACCTAAATTTCTTCTAAATAGACCCCTGAAGAGTGATTATTCAATTTTGAAAGTTGTAATAACATAGTATTAAAAATATCAGAATTTTAAAAAAGATGTAAAAAGGGCTTAAAAAATGATAAATAACTGCCAAAAAAACTATAACCAAACATTGCGACAATAAGTTTGAATTGTAACGAATGGAACATGTCAGAACCTGATAATTCTAAATCGCAATTCCCACATTGTAAAGACATTTTATTAAAAATATCAGAATTTGAAAAAAAAAACATGAAATGGGCAAAAAAAATAATAGCGTAAAAAAAAAAAAAAACTATCATCAAAGAATGTGAAATTATGACGAAATCGTCACAAATCGAACGTGTCAAAACATAACTTAAAATAAAAATTCGAACAGTGTAACAAAATCAAAAAGTAGAAAAACGATGTTGAAGAAATCCAAAAAATAAAAATAAATGCAGATCAAAAGATAATCATAAATCGTCAGAAAATTATGATTGAATCGTCACGAATCTAACATTCCGAAAAAGTAATGGCTCGAATTCGTATGCTGTAACTACGTAATATATAAATAAAGATTAATTTGGAAAGTCATAGGGACGCAGTCAAAAAACAATCGAAAACCATGTAGGCAGAAAAAATTGAATTAAAAAAAAACAGCAATTGCTAAAACTAAACGTTGTTTATTAAGAAATTAAATTTCATTAATCACAAAAATGGGCCCTTAAAATAAAACCTGAATCGAAGTCAGGATATTATAATATTGCTTTATAATTTCCATGTGGAACAGCAATTCGTATGCTTCCTGTAAGTTATTAATAACAAGTTTAATAAAGTCTTTTATCAAGCATTTGTGATAGAGGATTAAGGAAATTAACAATAAAAAGCAATAATTTATAAGAGATATTATTTGTCTGAAACATTATTTATCTGAATAAATTTCTTAATTAAAAATAAGAATAGATAGTCCACTTTTCTATCTGTTATGCATTGTAGCAACCAATAACCATTTTCCAATTATAAATTTTTTAAGTCACAAAACCAGGGCTTACAATGGTTTTGTGAAATTTGGCTCTTTGCCAAATAAGTGAAAACAATGCTCTTGTGCATGAAAGGTGTTCTAGGGGAAATGTTGGCTGACTTTTACAAATATTGGCTCAAAAAATGGTAAATACCCTGAGTTTTCCCAGATATTTTTTAGTTTCCAAATTCCGTTACTTTTCCTGGTTTTCCCGATTTTACAGATAAAGTTGCAACCCTAGCAGGCATAAAAAATCTTTGATTAAACAAGAGTAACAACGACGATAAAGTCTAACTAATGAATGAGGAAATTAGTAAGGAAAAATATTAAATTATAATGATTAGAACTATCAAAATACTAAAATTAAAACTTACATTCCTATGGATCTCTGTGAAAGAGTGAAACACGTAAAATCTATGCATATAAACAATGGCAGTATTGATGCACAATTGGTTCCTAATAGTAGTTAAGGATCCAGATAAAATATTTCAAAGCATGCATAGATAAAAGAATAACTTTATTTGCTTGAGACTCCATTTTAAAAAGTTAATTATAAAGCAGTAAATAAATATTTTATAATGAAAATTAATGAAAAATTTATATTACAATTTGAAATTATTAGATAAGTGGGGTTTTTTTTTAACAATGAGAGATTGATTTTTTGGAAGGATTATTGTTTTTCAAGAGCAGAGCTTAGAGAAATATTTTCTAAAGAGCACTTAAGCAAATTTTTTTAAAAGTGAAACTTTAATTTGATACAAATAAATGTCTAGATGTGTTTTAGGTATATCTGTATAAGCCAACTGCAATCAAAGTGTTCTTTTACTTACATTTTTTTTTTAATTGCAATAAATAATATATATTATATATAAAGTGGTTTTCCTGAACTATACCCATTACTCTTAGCCTACAAATTATACCAGTTAATTTTGCTCTTTTCTAAGTTTTTTTGACATGCTGCTGCTGTCTATCATTATATCTGCAAATTTTAGTGATTGCTTGGGGACTTCATCACAATTTTATTACAGTTAAAAAAAAATTAACACTTTGTCGACATTGTGCACAATACGTGGTGCAGTGCACTATTCGGTGACTTTGTTTCATTAAAGCAATATACCATAACAAAAGGGCTAATTATATTTGATTATGTTATCTCAAAAGTTCTTTTTGGTAATTATTAGTTATTAGATAGTTTAATTGTATAATGTTTTACTATACTCATTAAAATTAGCTATTGAAAAACCAGTTATTTAAATAAACAATTTAATTATAATATTTCTTTTTTAAAGCATTTGAGTGGATTCTAGAATGGCCCAACCAAAATCTTGCCAAACTAGGTTTCTGGAAGATATTTCGAGGGAGTTTACTTTGAACGTCCGATCACATGACCATAATTCTTAAACCTGATTGGTTATTTTATATGTATACCTATGCGAATGTTGGTAATGGGGTTTATTTTTTGGCCATTAATGCTGATCCTCTACTGTTAGAATCATTACTATTTCATTTCTAACCGCCATTTTATTTATTAGTATTATTATTTTATTTTGAATGGTACCGGTTGAAATTAGCGAAGGAATAAACGAATGAATTTTTAATTTTATTGAATGCAATAGGTAAGAGAAAGATGATTAATGGTATAAGAATTAAAATTTTATTTTGAAAACAAATAAATGCCCAAAATGTGGAGAACAAATGAGTTTTAGCTAAAGGATAACAGTATGTGGTTTTGAATGGAGATGTAGAATAAAGATAAGGCAACTTATTTTTTATTTCATTAAAAACAAATTTTATAAATTTGCAATAATTTAAATCGATTTTTTAAATAATCAAATGGCAACATTGACCCCTGTAATAATCACCAACTAAGTGAGTTTTCAAAAATTGCAAGAGACGGGCTATTCTAAGATTTTACCAAACATTTATTTCACTTAGACTTAAGATGGAAGAAACAGGGAATATTTCTGTATTGTGATCTGTCAAACCAACTACAATAGCCAAGATGCCAAATAGTTTTTAGCTTGCTAATTTTTTTTAAAAAAAAAGAGCAAGTACATATTTGCCCAGGGGTGGCTACGGGTTATACTTTTCGAGTTTGTCTTTTTCTGTGATTTTTTTATTTTTTTATAGTTTCTTAAGGGTCGCTGCCCGGAAGTATCCAAGTGGTCTGCCACAGATCATGTTACGGATATTTCCCCAGGAAACTTAGTTTCTCAAGGTTGTTTTTTTTTTTTTTGTTTCATCTGCAGATTTTTCTACAGTGGAAAAAACTTATTATCCCTAGCCACAGACAAATGACACTTAAAAACATATTTTAAAGAGAATTTATACATCTCAGGTTTAGTATTTATCTAATTTAATCTTCTTGTCTTTAGAATTAACTTTATAATAATAAATTTAAAACTTTAACCGTTGTTCTATATTGATTATGTCCAATACTAGAGGAAAGAATAAATTTTAAAAATATATATATTAAATTGCTGCCTTTAATAAGGTTCAATACACACTATTCAGCTTCTGCATAAAATATTATAAGGGAGAAAGTAGCTCCAATTCATATAGAAATAAGGATTTCTTACGGATTGCTACAGTGATAAGTTTAAAAACAATGTAGCTCTTAGTCTGTTGCAAACAGTAAACAACTGAATCCGATTTTAAGTTATAATAATCTTACTTTCAATTTTATAAATTATTGGAGAATATTTAACAACACTGAAAATACTGTGATACCTTGTCGACAGTCTCACGAAAGGAAAGTTATTAAGGTCACTTGCAAAAAATTCTAGGCTTTCGTAGCTAAGCCTAACGATGTTATTTATTATACAGTTGTTTTGATTCTTACATTCACACACATTTAAATGAAAAACATTAAATTTCTTAGACTAAAGTGGCTTATACAGTGAATATTAGAGGTTAAATCAATTCTTTATTTTACGAACAAAATAAAGTGGCGACAACAAAGCATTATACAACAAGCAATACGATTACATCATTTTAACGTTAATCTGGGATTTTATATTTAAAAAAAAGGATACACTTGTAGACGTTGTCCCATATCCTGGATAAAATTTGCTGCTTGTTGTCGGAATGATAATTCTCTGGTTTCAGATATACCACATTTACGACTTGGCGTATTCGCCAACTGATCCTTAGTAAAATACCAACGATCTGCATTATCCATTGAACCCAGAAACTATGTTGCTATCTCCTTGTTCCGTAATTATTCATAACTATTATGGATGATTTATGAGTTTTTATTATGAAAATAATAAACTCTTTTAGCATAAATTTAACAAAGTTTACAAATATACATAAATAGATGCACGTGAAGTACAGTCAATGACGTCAGTCTGAAAAATAATCAAACTTAAAAGATCAAAATGTGTTGCCACTTGTATTTTTAAAGTAAAATATATTTTATCAACATCTTCCAGAGCCGAAAGGATCAGTCCCAATGCTAGATTCAAACTAGAAAATTTTGTCGCTGATGCTGAGGAATGACTCACTTATTTCTTTTAAACATGATTTTTATAACGATTTTTTACACATAAGTGTATCACTCACGGACCTTTCGCGAGATTGGAATGTTTTTAGGGGCCCTGGGCCTGATTTTATTTAGGGGCACTTTATGAGTAATGTTAAAGAAAAAATGTTACTTTTGAATAAATTTTAAATTTTTTTTTTAATTTTAAGAATGTAAAACAATGATACATTGTTATAAAAGCTTTAGTCCCGCAGTGGACTGCTCGTTGAAACACATTTGCCAGCAGATCACCTAAGTCAAGCTTCACTGGCTGCAGTCAGTATGCGAGTGGGTGACCATTTGGATAAGTCTGCGTAGAGACCGAGGGTGTGCGGTATTTGTCCTCGTTAAACTGTTCTGTTGTAAAGTGCTCGACTTCGCGTGCAGGTCGTCGGGCTACCGAAGCGGGGCTGTCATCCCCTCTGCAGAGGTTCATCCTCAGGGATGCTTCCCAGACTGTCGCCAATAGCCAATTGTGCAGCTCTAGTGGGAGATAAATATACTGCAACTACAATAAAAGCTTTAATACATTTTATATAGAAAGTTTAAGGTAGCAATATAGTGCTTTATTTTTTATGCTTTTTGCGCGGCGAAGCCTTCTATTACTTCATTAAAATCAGTTTCCTGCAAAACATCATTTTAAATGCTCAAAATTTACAAATGTTCTTTCGTAAATCTTATTATTTCTTAGTTCATTTTTTATTAATTTTACTGTAGAGAATGTACGTGTTCCACAACATTTAGTTATCATGAGTAACAAAAAAAATTCTAAGTGCAATGTCAATGTATAGAAATGTGTCCTCGAGATTGTTGTTTCTTTCTATTTTATACATCTCATCTATCCCTAAATTGGTCTAACATATACTCCTAGGCTAAATAATGCTCAAATTATAGGGCTAATTCTTTTTCATTCATATCATTGGCATTATATCTCTAAAAATTAAAACAGTGAAGCATTATTTTCTTGAATTTAAAGAATTCAAACTTGAAAAAAAAAAATCCGAACAAATCAGTTATTGGTTTGCATGTCATTGAAATAGATTTTAATTGACTAATCATTGTGTCAATTACTAGGAGATAATTACATTACAACATCATATATTACAACATCATCTGCATCTCCATAATAAGATATCAAACGAGAAATTCTAGGTGAAGTAAGCGTCGTTTCATCTTCATATTAAAAATTAGGTAAATTTTCCTTTGAAATGGTTTCATAAGTATAGAACTTCTCTCTCTATTCACTCACAAAAGCGATCACGGATTCAATCCAGAATAAGATCTCCATAATAAGATATCAAACGAGAAATTCTAGGTGAAGTAAGCGTCGTTTCATCTTCATATTAAAAATTAGGTAAATTTTCCTTTGAAATGGTTTCATAAGTATAGAACTTCTCTCTCTATTCACTCACAAAAGCGATCACGGATGCAATCAATTCGAGATTATCATCGAAAGGAAGACTTTTTTTTCTGCATGCTTATTGAAGTCTGGTTTATTCTTGATAACATTTCACCACAAAATTCTGTCAACACAATATTTTCCAACTTCTTCAATTTCTTTAGAAGACCACGACCATCGCGAGTTTAGTTTTTAGAAGCTCTTCTTTGTTCTTTTCTAAAATTTGAAGAACGGCCATAATTATATTCAGTTACTCCTTTGCAGTGCCGTTACAGAATCTAAATGGGTGGACCACATAGTATCCAATGGACCTTTACGACTAGTCTAGATTGCAAGCATTTCGATAAAGTATCCCACCGATGGGCAGAACTTGAGAAAAAAAAAGCTAAGTTTCTGCAAAAATTGGAAATAATCCTCAAAGGCGCATCCCGCGGCTTTGTGTACGAATGACGTTTAAGCTATGTGCTAGGCATGGAAAAATAATTGACGCGGGATATTCTTTTAACCTTGTTTATAAACCTGATTCTATTTTAACCTTGCTTTTAAACCTGAGTACTTGCCTGCCATATTTGATGCGATATTTTATATTTGTCCTCGACAATCACTTATTTTTGCCTTGGTCATTAGGAAAAAATAGTAGTATCAGACAAGTAATCAGATTTATACCTTTCAATTGGAATAAAATCCAAAAAACGTTACACGGGAATTCCGTCGTTCACAAACGTCATCTAATCTACGTATTAAAGAGAATACGGGTAATGAACATACATCCTATTTATCAGATTCGATTTGTAATCAATCAAAGCTGAATTGATTATGGGATGTAAAGTAAAAAGCAAGATAATTGCAAATTTAAAAAAAGAAAACAAAAATATTTTTCAATAAGTATTGATTCAACATATAATTTTTTTATAAGTTTAGCAAGAAGCGGGTCAAGTTTACTCAATAATTCCAAAGTTTCCAAATAATTCCCATTATGCTGCGATACAATTGTTTGGTCGTCTAAACGTAATGCAAGACTTCATGATGCTATAAACTTTTTTACTTCGATAATTGTTCACCTGATTAGTTAAAAATCTATCTATAGAGCATTCTTTTTATTGACGAGTAATTCTTAGTAGCGTGTTTGCTCCCGCACATATGTTCATGTTCTAAAAAGCAATGTTACGAATCGTTCAAGCAACTTTCAGAACTAAATGCATTACTAGTAGCTGTTAAACGGAGGTATCAAAAACTTTGCGAAACTTCACTAAATTTAAAAAAAAAGGATTTTGGATTTACTTCAAGTGTAATTTTTGACAGTTGGAAAGGTTATTTTTTACTAACGAAAGGTAACTATCTTCAATCTCAGGATATTATGTTTCAACCTCGAGGTGTTCGATGCTCTTCCGTTGGTAGTTATTTTTCAACCTCAAGAATATATTTATACACTAGTTGAGGATTTTTTTATTTATTTATTTTCTTTTTAATTTTATCAATCTTAGGTGCGACATTTTACACTTAAAATTATTATAGATAAAATATATAAATGTAATATGAGGGTTTAGCAACAGAATTAAAAGTTCAAAATGATTTAAAGATTGAGAGAAATAGATGTTTTAGAACGAGTCACTGCTGGGAACCGGACTCTAGCCTACTATAGTAGGCTATATTTTAATTGAATGTAAATTTTTTTTTTATTTTTTGCCTGGCGAAAATACATCTTTATATAATATTTCTCGAAAAGGGGTGCTATTGCTCATATACATCCTTAAGTATTCATCTCGAATGTTATTAATATATTTCTGAATGAAGAAATTAAGCAGCCCTGCCAGCAGATTGCATTCCGTGAAATTTCAGCCTGTTCCTAAGTAGCGCCACGAGAAGAGTGAAATAATGACTCATTGTGTTTCGTAGCTTTTTTGGTGTGAGTGGCTAACCTTGTGGATTAAACTGTAAAATATAAAATTTAACTAAATAAAGAGCCAATCTCACAACATGCACTTTCGATCACGAGCGAGAAAAAAATGTGAGAAGCTTCTGCGAGAAACTTACCATCCCGCAGCGCCGAAGTCTAGCATCACTGAAGTCAAGCGGGAGTGCCCTCCCCTACACAGAGGATTGGCGATCGCAACACTCGAATACGCTATCTGGCTACCAATCAGATTTTTCTTTTCTGTCAACTTTCACCGTATTTGCGTGAATTGCGCTCAGTATAAACTGCTTTTAAGTCTTAAATTTTTTTCAGCAGTATTACCGCTCTCTTTCGTTTTTTCCCAAATTACTCAACTCAACTTTAATCAATGTGTTCGAAAAAATTTTTTGGATGAAGAGATGGATTCTTGTGTAAGTGAAAGAATTATTAAATTTTGAAAAATCCTTATACTATTTTTTGAGCAATTAATATTATGTGATAGCAAAACTGCATTCTAATAACAAAAACATTAAAATACTTTATGTTTTAAGATATTTGAATTCAGCTCAAACTATAATTGCCCATGCGTAAAATGAATTTTGAATTTATAAAGTTTTGGTGGTGTACAAATCGGGAAGATATCCGGATCTGTGTTAAAATAATCGCCATGTCTTGGCAAATTCCGGGCAGAATGGAAAACTGAGAGGAAATTGGAAAAAATAATATTGCAGTAAGGGATGAATAACTCGAAGAGTTTTACTTGTAGTCACCTCGGAGCAAACCTTTGCATGTTTTTTTTTTAATAAATTTACCCATTAAAAATCGATTTGGCGTGGCAAATTATGATACAGAAATATCCCCTACAAATCTTATATTCATTGCATTAAGTTATTGAATTGATCAGCTTCTGTCTAGTCTATTCCCAGTTTTGATGTCTCCTCATAAATTTAGTAAAACAAGAATTAAAAATTTCTTTGGGGAACATTTAGCTTGTAAAATTCTTGGTTTATTTGACTCCCTATGCCTTGGTACCTATTGGGATGGGCACCAGTTTCTGGATCAGCAGAATTCAAAGAATGATTGACACACTGATGTAGAATGCAATCATTTTTCAGACAATCATAGGATTTCCAGCAATACTTGAAACAAGTGCTCCAGGTACTTATTTCAAGCAAAGTCACTTTCGTAAAATTTTCTTCGACTGTGAAGAATATTTATTACCCCTCTTTAAATGCCACCCCATTCTCATTTCCTTATCTCTCGTTTACTGTGTTTATATTTTCTCTTACCAATTTTACAATCTACAATCATTTATCAATTTCTAAAAATTCATGAAGAATTTGTAAAATTCGTTGTGGGACTGTCCACTAATTGTGCATATTTTTTCTTACTAAATTTGTGATTTTCAGAAATTTTAGTATTCACGAGTTATTTATGGAAAAATTTTAATTATTCAATTAAGATATCAATAACGCACAGATATAGTTATCTTCACTTATATATTAAGCAAATGCAACAACATATCATATATGATTTTCCATTTAAGAATTTTTTAAAATTTCTTTATGATTTTATTTAAAAATTAACGATATTAAGAATTCAATAAACACAGAAGTGATTGAAGAGAGGAAACATATATTAATTTTCTTTTTGTAAAAAATATTTAGCCTTACAAGTTGTTTTTTCTCTGAAATTCATAGATTTTTTTAGTTACTTAATAAATAAATATTGATCCGGTTCAGGTATTAAACGAATATTTGGCCATTATTCTGTATTCGGCCGAATGTTCAGAAAAGTATTTTTTTAAACTTAGTTTTTTTTTAATTTAATAAATTAAATAAAGAATATTAAATATTATTTTTTACTCTACATTATCAGAAATAGTTTTTGAACATAATTGTTAAATTCTAAAATTTTTGTGATTGCAAATTTATGTTCTGAAAGACAAATGAAAAAGCGAAATTTGAAGAATCGAAATTAGAATACATTATGCTGAATGACGTGTTTTGTACTGCTGATTATTTTTGGTTATATTCAAGCTAATCAATTTGGTTGTTTTTTAAACACTTTCTGATTTAAGAACGTTTTTGCTGTTTTTATTGTAGCATGACATTTTAACAGAAGGTTTCTGATACGGTTTTTCTTTTATTGTAACTTTTTCCATGTATGATAAGACAGATAACCGGTAACAAAGAAAGCTGTGGTTTTTTAAGGTTAAAGTTGCTTCAATTTTTTTTTTTTTTTTCGTAGTTGTATGCGTCAGGGAAAGAAGGAGTTAAACTGGGAGTAAATGAAAATGGCTATAGATATAATGAATAAGATAATAGTTTTCTTTTTAATGAAGCTGATTGTTAATTTATTTGATTTCAAATATTTAAACAAATGAACAGGTTGTACAGATTTCAATTTTATACATTTTTATTTGTAATTATTTGATATTTTCTATACAAAAATTTGGGTTATTAACAGTAATTGTCAAAAGAAAAGTTTAATATCAAGATGATTCAAGAACATGATTGATCATTTAGAATTTTTTATGTATGTTAATTTATAAGTGCTTTTTAAAATCCTTACTCTAAAATGTTGAGTTTTTGACCATTGTCAAAAAGGGTTTTTTGACATGATGGATGAAGCCATGGTAAAAACCGGATTAAACTTGTCAATCCTGAATTTCATATCTTGATAGCGATTTTTTGCGCGTAAAGTATTCAGGGTTTTTCACCTTGTGTCACAATCACCAGCTGTTTCTTTTCTTTACCATATTAAACAGTAATAGTTTTGATAAGTTTTTTTCACACTTTTATTAGAATCAATACAATCTTTGAATCTGTTGAATGCAAAAGTAGAAAGGTACATTTCTTGGTAATAATGTTATTAGAGATATTTCTTGAGGATATTCTTGGAAATATTTTTATCGAGGAGAATATTCAAGAATATTGTACTCAGTTTCGAATTTAATCTGCTCTCGCTTTAACAAGTATACCTAAAAGCACTAACGAAGTTGGTTCATTAGTGGATAAATTTAGATGAATTTAACTGATTCTTTTTTATTATAGAGAAGATATTGATTTTTTGGACGGATTATCTGTGATGTGCCAATTAATATAGGATAATTTTTGTGAAAGCATCAAGAAAGAAAAAATTATGTGTATTAGTCTATGTTTATCTAAAAAATTTCTATAACTTTTTATTTCTTTTTAGGATTCTTACCAAGCTTTATCTGAAGCCATAAATTATTTAGGAATAAACCTTCTTAAAGAACTCTCAAAAGAAACTGGAAATGTCTTCTTTTCTCCATTTAGTATATCAAGTGCTCTTGCAATGGGATTTATTGGATCAAGTCATGAAACAGCCGAGGAGATGACTAGTGTTCTTGGATATGAGGCAGCTAAAGTTGAGTCGGGCGATGTCAAAACTAGTTTTCTCCATCTATTTTCTGAAACAAATAAAAGAACATCCAATGTATGCACATTGAGTATTGCAAATGTGGTGTTTGGTGATTGTAAACTTTCAGTTCAAGAAGATTTTAAAAAATCACTAAAAGATTTCTTCCATGCACTATTTGTAGATGTTGATTTTAAGAATGATTCTGCAGCAGCTGTGGAGAAAGCTAACGACTGGGTTAAAACTAAAACAGAAAATAAGATTTCACATTTACTGGACTCTTTGGATTCTGACACTAAATTGGCAATTTTAAATGCCGTCTACTTTAAAGGGTTTTGGTTGCATGCCTTTAAAGAAAAATCCACTTTTTTACAGTATTTTTATAATAAGGGTTTAGATGATGAACTTAAGCTCGTTGAAATGATGCACATAAGAGAGAAATTTTTTTATGCTGAAGATAATTCATTCAAAGCTCTCAAATTGCCCTATAAAGGTGAAAACTTAGCGATGCTATTGTTGCTGCCAAATTCACGGGATGGAGTGGATGATTTAGAACATCAAATAACGGTTGAGTTTTTGAGACATGTGAAAGAAAATATGTGTCAGACTGAAGTTGAAGTAGCTTTACCAAAACTTCATTTGGAGTACTCAAAATCCTTGAAAAACAATCTTAAAAATTTAGGCTTGAGAAGAGCATTTGAAGCAGGTGCCCACTTTGATCAAATATGTGACAAAGAAAACCTTTATGTGTCTGATATAATTCACAAAGCAGTTCTAGAAGTAAGTGAAGAGGGAACTGAAGCTGCTGCATCAACTGCTGTAATGTTGAGTAATTATTGTATAACTCATTGTGCTGAGGTCATTATTGACCACCCCTTTGTATTTTTAATTTATAATTGTAAAAACGACTTAATCCTTTTTATGGGAAAAGTTGTCGAGCTTTAGTTTTTGGTTTATGTTGGTCGGAGAAATATATAATCTTGAACTTTTCTTAGCTTTGATATATAATTTTTCATTTAATTCGTAAAATGTAAAGTACGTTTAAAATTAAACTCTTAAGAGTATAATTTTTTTTCATTTGAAAGGACGAAAAGGATGTTTGTTATAGATCTAAGTACCTCTGCTCCCCTTCCAAATAATAGGGGGTAAAAAATGGAAATTGTTAAAGACAATTTTCCTTGTTTGAAAATAAAATTAATAGAAGTGCTAATGTAAAACTTATATCAATTTCTTAATTTTGTTTCAGTAAAACTTTTCTAGTCAAGTCATAAGATGTCATAGAAACATTATAAATGGTTGAAGCTTCCTGAAAAAAAGTTTATTTCCTACTGGTAAAAAATACAGGGTTGTTCTACTGTTCTAAAATACTGATCTTCTTCATTTTTTGTAATTTGTTTCGGTATCATTATTAGTTTACGACACCTTTGCTTGAATACTTAATGTTTTAATGTACTTAATGATACCTTGACTTGAGTATTTAATCTAGTACTTAATGCAGTGATTTTAATCCCTTCTTGTTCTTGTCATTAAATTTTATATTTTAAGTCCATCAAATGTAATTTATTACTAATGATTTTACAATTTTTCAACCTTCCTGGTTTTCTATCAATGAGCTCTGATGCTTGCAAGTGCTTTCTATTTTTAAAGAAATAGTAAAAATTTAGTTCCTTTTTTGTGATCAAGTATTATATTATACTTAATTATGTGTTTGGGTGATTTTTATATTAACTATTTTAGAAGAATCTTGAAAGTATGTTCAATGAAATTTACATCTGCTTATATGTGTCGCATATATTTTTGTTATATAAATTTGGTGCTATTTTAGAATGAAATGATCTAAAACATGACAGAAAATTGCTCTTCATTTTTACATCAAGAAATATGATTCAAGTTTTTATATATTTATTTATTTTTTTTGAAAAAAAAGCTGTTTTTTCACATATTTCCATTTTAAGTTCTATTGATCAATATATCATAAGGTCATAATATTTAAAAACAATTTTTATTGCAGATTCTGGTATGTTTTTAAGCTATTTATAAAAGCATTTATGAAAATGAATGGTACATCTTGTAATTTCTATAATTTCTTATTTTATGTTCTAATATTCAATGAAAATTTTAAAATTCCCTGTAGTAGGAAATTTTTAACATAAGAAAAGTATAAGGATGGAAATCACGTTAGTTAATTATTAGTAGTTACTAGTTAATCAATAAAATAGTTATTCATTAGTAAAATAATTGTTTGAAATTTTTGTATTGAAATTGTTTTTAAAGGCTCTTTACTGTAATGTACTAACTTGAGAGAATCTCCTTTTTTTTTTTTTTTTAATCATTCAATTAATTTTTCTAACATTTCAATATTTAATGGACATCTCTACACTTATCTAAAAAGACTAGTACATGCTGTGTACAAGGCTATGTATGTAATACTTAAATATTTACTGATTGACCTCTTTTATATATATATTGTTGCTTGATTTGTGATTACAGAAGAGTTCCAAATTTTCCGAGTTAATGTGGACCACGACTAACTCGGTTAAAGCGCAGAGTATAAAAAATGAAATAAAAAGAGTAGGTATAAATGTAATATATTTAAAAAATACAAAATTTATGCGAGTATACCACAAAAGCAAGAACTAAGAAGTCCTTGAAATATTTGATATCTCGGATAATCGGAACTCTACTGTATTTTATTAAATCTTTAAATTTAGAAATTAGGGTCAGGTGGTTATGGGTCTCTTTTTTGCATTCTAAGTCTTGTAGCAATAAAATCATAAAACTTTCCTGGTTTTTTTTAATAGCAACTTGACATTACATTCCTTCAGGTCATTTTTATGTAATTTTAGCATTTATTTTTTAATTATCAGTTAATTAAACTTGGCTTGAAAAGGGTTGACTCATTTTACTCCATTTTGGGGTAAAATGGGTCATAATGCAAAATGATTTTTAAAGAATATATTTATTAGTAAATACATTAAAACAAAAATGTAATCAATCACATATGATAAACAATATAATATTCAAATTTTAAAGTAGTATTGTTCACGGTTATTACAAAGTGGTTCTTCTAAAACTTTTACAACATCGTTTTTTCTACTATGTCAATGTCCTCTTTTTCAGGAAAAACATAATAATTCCCTATTCTGGATTTGGTTACATACTTCACATGTATATCTTCACCTTCAATATTTGTGATTTGACCAACAAATCTTTTCACAGACATTTTCCCGTTGTACTCAATAACTACCCATTTTCCAGACGAAAGTTCACTTGTATTCTTTACCATCTTGCAATCAGATCGATCTGCTGTGGATTGGGATTTTTTTTTCTTTTAACTGCGGCAATTCAAACTTCATTTTTTTTCTTTTTCATTCGTTCCATTCCTTCTTCATGAAGACGTTTAATTACTTCAGGTTCTGTCATAACTTCTCCAGCTCTGTGTTGTACCCTTTTTCTTCGTTTTTTGGAATTAATAACGGCATCTTTAGTGGCACTTGATTGTACAGGTGATAAAGTCCTCAGGATTGCACATTTTAAATACCTTTAATGGCGATGACAATGAATTAATTGGGTCTTGAAGTTCTGCATTAGCACCTGAAGTAGCTGGCGTAGACTCCTGTAATACTGCCGTATTCAAAGTAGTGGACGGCACATCCGACTGGTCAATGACTCTTTGAGTCAATACTATCCTATGTTCCACTTTTGTTATTTCAGGAGGAAACAACCCTGCACCTTTAAAGCCATTCACAGCATGATCTTTCCGCAAACTTTCAAACAGTTTTTTCAAAAGATGAGGAAACACAGCTTTGCAAACCTTCTGCATCCTTGTTTCTCGAAACCAATGTTTCAAAATTAGTCTCCATGTTCTTTTTGCGGGAGCAAAAACTCCTACATCTAACGGCTGTAGGGCATGGGATGTATTAGGAGGAAGACATAAAATGATAACTTGGTTGTCAAGTGCTGTTTAAACTGTTTTGTATGTCAGATGGCTGCCATGCCCATCAAAAATGAAAAGAACAGGTTTCTCTATTTTTTTTGTGTATAACACAAAGTGCTCTATCCATGATTCAAAGACTTTATCTTCCATCCACCCAGATTGAGAATATCCATAAAGAGCACCCGGTACACAACCTTTAGTCCAAGGATCATCTAAGTGTGTACTTTTGTAAACCGTGAAAGGCGGCATATAGCTTCCACTAGCAGAAATACAAAATAGCACAGTATACATAGCTTTTCCTGCATCAGAAGAAGTTAAATAAGCATTTCTACTCTACTTTGAGATAAATACTTTGTTTGCTCTTGGGTCTGTAGAAAGACCAGCTTCATCCAGGTTAAAAATTCTTTGTGGAGAATTGGTTAAGCCATTTACATCTAGCAGTTTTATGTAATTTGTATAAAAGCTATTCACAACATCTGCAGACAATGATGTTGCTCTTGATTTTGTTAAGAGTTCTGGTTTTCTTTTTGACAGCTGAGAGCTCTATCTCTTTTCGAAAGCTCTTAACCATTCTATGCCAAGCTTAAAGTGACTAAGCTTGGTATTGGATCTTATATATTCCTGAGCAATATTGAGAACATCTTGGCGATCAAATGGGAAGCCACAGTCTGCAAGGAATTTTAGAGCAACCACAATACATTGTTCTTCATCTGGAGTCAAGATTGTACTCCGTCCCGAGCCCTTATGAGTAGGAGGTTTACAAACCCATCTTCTCAGAGTTTCAAATGGTACACCATGTTGTTTTGCAGTTCTTTTCCCTCCTGTACATCTTTCAATGCTAATCGTAAACATTCCTGGTCATATCTAGCAGTTCTTTTTTTAATATGAGTTCTGGGCATGTCTCCTATAAAGCAAACAAAAAAATAAATAAATTTTTCTTGTTTGATATGCCTACTTAACTAAAATAATGAAAAAAATCAAAAGTTTATTTAAAGAATGTAAAAACAAAACAAATCATTGTTTAAACTTAACATTGTTTACATAAGAAATAATTGAAATATTAAATTTAAAAAAATAAACATTGCTTTAATTTAATACTTGCTTTAATTTTTAATGAGTATGTAAGGTTAAAATTAAATTTATATTATTACAAATGTCAGTCATAAAAAATTTAATTTTAATCTTATTTACTTTTGAGTTATTTATAAAGTGACCCATTTTACCCCACCCTACCCTACTTTAGGAGTGAAATTAAATTAATATAACACAAGATATAAACCTGAAATATATGTGCTTTGAATTCACTAACTTAGGCAGGCTTTATGGAAATAGTGGATTTTCATTTACTTGTATTTGTATAATTGACTACATATAAATTTAAAATTTGGGGATTATATCTTTTTGATTTTGTACCATTTTTCCTGGAATATTTTAATAGAAGAACTGTCCTTTAAATAATTTGTTTTGTGTGAAATTTAGTTTTGCAATTTTCTCTTAAACTTTAATTTCTCTAAATTCTTTGTTAATTTAACCAATATTTTAGGCAGTTACAGACTTAATTCTTAAAAAATTTTTACGCTCTGAGAAAATTATTATTTATGTAGTAAATTAGATTTTCAGGGAAATGAAAACAAGAATTTATACAGTCTGTTAAAAATTAGTATTGAAATATTTAAGTATAGTTCAGAAATTTACTTTATTGCTCTTAAAATGTAACATGGGTTTAACCTCGTATTTTTGATTAACAATAGTATGAAGCTACTAAATAACTAGTAGGAAGCTTTGTTTGTTGTGATAAATTACAAGTATTTACTTTTTACTAACAGTGTTCATAGTTGTAACCCTAAGATTTGCCAATTTTGAATTGTTTAATGTTTTAATTTTCATATTCTTATTCATTTTTTTAAAATTGAATATTCCATTTACGGTTTCTAAATATTCCAAAATAAAAAACTCTGTAAGCGTATAAATATTTATTTTCTTAATAGACATGTGAAAATAATATATATAAAAAAGTGCTATATATTTTGATGTTCTATTTATGCATTATTTGTTCTTTAGTGTAGACATTTATTTACCATGTACATTCATAGATAATACTATTTACAAAATGTTTTTATTCGGATGTATTAAAGATTACTATTTACAAATTGTTTGTACATGTTTCAAATAAAGATCGAATTATTTCTTTCTTTTGATCTCTAAGTAAAGTTACATGGAAATAACTTAAGTTCATTCCTTGGGTTTATTATAGCTGAAGATTGAAGAGCTTTAGTAGATCTTTCCTTCTTTATTCTATGTTAAATTTAGTTAACAATTTTAGTAGTATATCATCAGTAGTATATCATGTATAGTATATATTTAGTAGTATATCATGATAGTATTTTTATCAACGTACTCAGACTAATTCACTGGTCGTGGCATTGACCTTAACAATACGCTCAATTCCTCAAGGTATTTTCCTTATTTAGGTAAACATGGGTGTCACAATCCAGTTTCCCTAGAGATTTTACACCAGTATAATACTGCTATTTGTTTTGATTTACTAGATATGAATAATATTTGTGATGTCCTTGATAATTCCATATTCGATAGTATTTTAGTGTGCGTAGTATAAAACCGTATATTTAACAAAATATTTTTTTGAACGGTAGATATGCATGATTTTGAATTTTAAACTTTTAACGTGACTGTGTTATTATACTGGAGCATTCTGCGACCTTGTTATTAACAATCCACTTAGCTGTTGTTACACATTATACAATTCAAACCCTTCAGCCAGCAGTATAAATGATAAGTTATTCATCTTCATACCTTTACATTTTCTGTTTTTTATTTCATTTTAAACGCTTTATTTATCAAAATATCAAGGAGTTAGCCATGTTAATTTTGATCTCTTAAAGTGTGGTAATTAACTTAATCGCTTATATTCAAGTGTGTTCCTCAGGGGGTTTACCTTATTTAGGTAAACACGGGTGTCACAATCCCGAGGTACCCCAGTGATTTTATTTTTTTCATAATAAAATTAAACTTATTATATAAACATATTAATACTTCCCAACTGCAGGCTCTCATACGATGGCAAAAGTTTTGTTCGCCACAGGTTTTACCTAAAATAGGAAAAGTGTTTGGAATGTTAATAAATGTAATAAGTAAAAAATTAGGTGTGACCAAAAAGTTTTTTTTGGTTTTAAGATTAACTGAAAACTTTTGAAATTTTTGTTGCAAAAAATATTAACCTGGAATAAAATTTCTATTCCAATATGTCTATTATTCCATGATACAGCATACCCTGTCATTAATCTTTCACAAACACCTCTCGCAACAACTCCGAGTTAGGAATCTAAGATCTTATATGCTCTTTCAAATGACAAACATTAAATAACACAACAGGATCACATTACTCAACCACAGCAACCTACTGAGGACGGACGTAAAATTGTCACAAATCAAAAATTTTTTCTCCCTCCCTATAAGTGTCCTTATCCAACTAAGAGTCTATAACAAGAATTAAAATTGAATCCATCAAAAACAGTAAATTCATTGCTATCATCAAAGATCTTTCGAATCTACTAATCCACATTACCTTCATTGACCCAAATTTAAACAAATTTTCTATTAAAGTAACAATACATCAACATACATTTCATTCAAATTCATATAGACATACCGAACGAGGTCAACATCTATTGGGACGTTGCTATCTCATACGAGTGTCTGAATAAGTAAACTAAGGCTGAATTAACTGAACAAGAGTTTAAATTAGATCATCTACGAAAGGACCAACAAATTAAAATCAAAACAATATTAATATCTAAATTCTCTGTTTCTAAAAACCCTTGGACTTATATTCCTGTTTCCGAAGCTCTTCAAGTTATTGCAATAACGTATCTAAACAAGCTGTTGGTTCAGATTAGTGTTGGATCTTAGACTATTTAACACCATAGTTGAACACACAGCATATCCTCTTCCAAATCTACAGCAGTTAATCTCCAAGCTTGCTAAATACACTATTCTTAAATGGATATTTTTTACTCTCAAATTCAGAAGAAGAACCAACTTTTAAAGAAGATAGAAACTCTGGTTTTTATCTTGCAAGTGTTTCGTCAGAAGCCTTGGTTTCTGGCGATTATCGCTATAATTTTTATCACCACCCTTTGATATATGGCCAGACATCCATTTTTCTAAGCTTTTCTACACAAAACAGCTTTCTTCGCCTAATACTGTTGCGATGAAAATTTCGTCTTCTTACACACTGAAGTGGCTGAATTTTTTTTATTCAAGTATTTGTGAGCAGACATGAACCATTTCTGAGAAGGTTCTTGATAGGCTATTTCAGCCCGTCTCGTGATTCCACCTGCTTTTGAATGGACTACTCGCTTGCCCCCCAGATGTTTTGCAGAACTGACTCATTTAGTTATCAGCAGAATTATTCGTTGTTTCAATTTAAACTGTCAGCAGACTGTATTAATACTCGCTGCACAATCGCTTAAATGTCAGCAAGCTTTCCAGTTTCCATCATTAACTTGTAAACGGAGTCATTATCTTGAACATCTTTTCTATAACAAAATTCCTCACAATTGTCATGTTTGCCAAAGACATGACTCGGCCCATTTTTCAATTGTGCTTTTTTTATACTTACTCTGGCTCCAGTGACTAAACGGATAAGCTTTTGCTTCAAGAGCTTTCGTGCCTGAATGCCACTGTTCCCGTTGAATTTTGATGCATCTGTCTGACGCTTAGTCGGAGCTCTTCGATACCTCCTTATGGCATAATTTGCGCACTCTATTTTTTTAACTTTATTTCCATAAGAAACTACATCTCTTATTTTTGTCATTGTGTTGGAGTCCCCCATCTCCAATTAACTGCATGCAACGGATTGTTTCAATACATTGTAGTCCTTCCACAATCACATCACTCTCCATTGCTTTTGAAGCACCAGACCAATTCTCCGACAAAAATGAGGTTTTGTTTGAATTCTTTCTCTTTCAATGGCATTACATATCAGGCTGACTTTATGTTTTACTCCAATATATAAAATTTTTTGTGTATAATGGCCAATTATTACTGCAGCTCCACTAGCAGAATTATATCCATGGCCATAGGTTCTTTTGAACCTGCCTCTATCGACAACAACGGAAGTACAGTGAAATCCTTCGCCGTCTATACTTTCGTTGCTTTAAGCGAGTATTCTTTCTTGGACAGCCAAATTTAAATTTTCTTCTAGGCAAGCATCCGACAGTTTGCTCGCTGTTTTTTCACAAGCAATGAATGCTGGATGGCTCATATAATTTACGTTGGTGGTGCATATTTTTCTTCCTCTTGGGAAAAACAACTACCTGTGGCTAATGCACCTAGAACGGCTAATTGATTCACATTGCCCAATTTACTGTCTTTCTCTTCTGAAAAAAATTATAGCTATCTTTCTGCAAAACTGTTGCTGCCGTCAAAGTGTAAGGATGCTTTCTAACCAGATTTAATTATGGACTTAAAAAAATTTTCCTTGAAGATCACATGAGTAAGAGTGTTCTAGGGAACGAGCTTGCTTAAAAACTCATGCCAGGTCACACACAAATCCTCCAGCTAGGAGTGGATTGCCAGTAAACAATCTTGACTTTTTCTTTATTATTCTCGAAAGTTCTTCTGTAATCCTATAGAAAATATACGGGGAATAAGAATAACATAAACGGAAATTAATTTAGCTTTATTTATTAAATTACAATAAAACTGAATCAGTAGTTTTGTTTGATTTTAAGTAGCACAAGAACTAGTAATAGAAAATGAGCAATATCGTTAAAGATATGAAAACTACTATGTAAAATATGAAGTATAATCATGTTGTAAATTTTTGATTATTGATTTTACAATTTAATAATTTTTTTGTTGATTTCGTGAATCATTTGAATTTTTCACAATCATCTTTGGGTTCTTAACTAATAGGAGTTATTAACATAAAAACTCTTAAAAAATTGCAAGCCTTTGACATGTAAAGTGTTTTTGAAAATTACTTTCTGATAATAATTTAAAAATTGTGAGGGTAATTTTAAAGTTATTCCAGTCGATTTCTTCGAAGGAATATTTCTTGTCATTTCATTTCACAATCAATAGGGTCAAAGACTGAAATATAGACAAGAATAGAGGCCTTGTATGTTTTCAAAATCGGGTTCAGGCAACGTTTTATTGTTTATATAATTTTCTATATTGCTTTGTTTTAATAGAATTGACTCAATTTTGTTAGCTCTATAACAAATGAGATGCATACTTTTTTAGAAATAAACTTATTACAGACTGTTTATGCTTAACACATCTCAAGGAAGGCGATTGTTGCAAACTTCACTTGTCACAAATGGAATTATATGTGTTAACAGTAACATTTAATTTCGAAACCATAACTTGCGATTCAAGTTAGTGTTTGAAATAACACGAAAACACTTTTTGAAGTTTTAGCTTTGAACAAGACCACCATTTTCTTTAATATTAATAAGTTCAGTATAACCAGTTTCAGCTTTGTTCATTAACAATGCTTGGCAAAGTGAACGATTTGTGATTTTGGATGTACGCTTGGCAATATCACTTGAATTTAAAGAGGGCATATAGTTGTGGCCACATTCTAGCAAATTGAAACAGAATTCATTACTATCTAAAAAAAAATTCTATTGTATCCAGTTTCTCTTCCCTAAGTATCTTCTTTTTGTTGTTGGAGCCTTTATTGGCACTACAATCAACCAGTCTCTTAACAACTCCCTCTCAGACATTCAAACTTTTTGGAAGCTTAATTAGGAAGTATGTACCCACTAAGCGAAAAACGTGATGGAAAGTGTTGAGGTTTGGATGATCGTTATATCCACAAGTATTTCGTATAATGCCAATTTTTTTTTTTAATGGTAAACACTTTTAATTTTAATGTAACAATTCAAACATGAATTATACCTCCTCCCACACTAAGAGACTTCTACTTTTGACCCAAGTGCTGAGCAAAGTTCTTTGGCCCTTTAGCAATAAACTTCAAACTAAGTAAGCCTCTCTCAAAGATATTTAAAAAAAATTTTGATTAGCGAGGTTCTTTGGCTCTTGCGCAAAAAACTTCGAACTAAGTTCAGTTCAAACTAACACATTTAAAAAAATTTTAAAAGTGGTATTGAAGAAAAATTAAAAGTTCAAAAATTCGAACGATTCTATAAGAAACATAATCAATCAGTAGATGAATTAATATAGATTTTTTTAATAAGGAACTTTTTAAACAGAAACTATTTGGTCTTATAGTTTTAGTTGGTCTTTAGTTCATGCTGTCAATTGACTTGTTTATATGCCTAATAAAAGTATTTGTTTCATATCTGTCAGTTAAATTATCTGTGTGATTTCTATACAATTCCCCCCTGCGGCTTAGATCAGCCAATCAAATTAACTAACAGAACCTTTTGGGTATGCATTAATTCTATTTTATCTGATGTTTTAAGCCAGGTGGTATACTATTGTATCTACGTTGGCTGGAAATAGGAGGCTTATATCATTATCTGTTAGTTTATTTTTTGGAGAATTGAAAATACCAGATATTGATGTTCGTTCTGTAGTTTAATAGAATTGAACTTTTGATGAAAAAAAGTAACTAACAACCTGTTTCCACTTCTTGCAAAGGCCACGTACCATAAAACCAAGTACATGAGTTGCAAGTTTGGAAGTTTTTTCATGTCTTAAAAACCTTTTACCCTTGTGCTTTTCATAGGTAAGTCCCGGTTTCTAAGTCATCTCATCAAAAGAAATAATACATATTCTTTCACGGGGTTTTAACTTACTGGCTATGAGCTTCATAGCGTTTAGCACAGCAATTGAAAACCCTGGTTCCAATTTAATACCTGAGATAGCTTTTAACAATGTAGCTTTGCTAGGCAAGTTTAAAAACTTTCTCTGTAGGCGATATAATTTAGGACTTGCAAGGTACAACTGTAAGCAAAGATTTTTATCACTTACAGGCCACCTTCGTCCATATTTAGATACATTGCATCATAACAGTTAGCATTTCATAAAATGATAAATACTGGGAGTTACTAGAGACTGTATCAAACTCAAAATACCTTTTACATCCAAGGCAGTGCACTTTCTTTGATTTTCGAGTTTTTTTTTCAAGACATAGAGTTTGCTCGAAAGCCTTTAATTTTTCTCGTTTTGGGAGTTATCACCCTCTGATCCACAGTCCTCATTGAGTCCGGCACATCACTGAAGAGGTAGAATAAGCTGGCTCATTGTGAGGATGAACAAGATCCTAAAAATGTTCATCCTAATCTAATGCAGGTACAACTATCGTGTCCAGGGTCTGCGGGTTAAAGCGTGTCTGGTGTAGTGTAAGTTCGATGGATGTAGTTGAAGGAACTCGCTAGGCCAGAGTGCTAGGTGGCCGACGGACATTCACAACTTTTTCCCCACCTGTGCTGGGGTCCTTCACTTTGGCGGGAAACTTGGTCTTTTTTCTTGTGCAGGGCGTGTTTCTGCTGCTCCCTCTTAAAATCGTCTGCGTCGCTGGTATCAGGGGGTTCCCTTCCTCCACTACGACATCCGCGAGTGTTCCGTCCACGTAAGGTTCATTGGGTAATCAGGCCAAAAGTGGATTTTTAATTCTTAATCCGTAGTCTGGATACTGATGCAGAAATAGGTTGAAGTGCCTGTTGTGGAGTGTCATTTCAATATTACCGCCCTTGACCACAGGGAAGGCGATGTTGTGTTTCCCTCCCGATTTTGACTAATACAAAAGAGATTAAGTCGCCTCGAAAGCAGGACGCCCCTGAATAACCTTCCTACCCAGATGTAGAGGGAGGAACTCGCCAGTCCAGACTACCAGGAGGTCTGCTCAGATTAATCAGTCTTTCACCGTCAGGCCCATAAAGTTTGGCAAATTGACATTCAAAAAATAGTTTTGAAGCTGTAGCTAATAGGTCTCCACATAAGTAGAAAAAATGGCACATGGAAATTTTAAAAAGTGTTGATACTGTGTTTGCAAAAGTACAGACTTCAGACACACTGGCCCTATAAAAAGTAAAAATTGCCTGAATTCCGTAGATTTCCAATTATCCACATTTTTTAGAGAGCGGATCACATATGAAGCATTTTATCTTTACATCTTTTTGCTTATGGTTTATTATTAAACCAAAACTGAGTAAAGTTTTTATTTGCTCAGAAAATCGCATCAAATATTCCTCAACTGGTGTCTTTTTTCTTCCCCAGTATACTACTACTGAAAAAGACTTTTTAGATACAACTTATACAATCGTGCACAAGATGGGCCAAAATTGCACATTGTTGCTTTTATATAAAGGAAGATCGTCGATATTAAAAAAATTATGATAAAATATCGATGCAATCATTTTCATCAACTTTATTCAGGATCACATTTTATATACCGAAATTTTAAAAAAAATAAAAATTCCTATAGTATGAAACCCTAGTTTTCTTGATGTTTTTAAGAGCATCACTTGGCAATTCTGGGTGCATTGGTTTTAATAATTCCGTGAAGCTTTTTATTATGTGCTAAAATTTTCATCAAACCATTTAACAAGTTTCATCCAAATATCAACAGCATTGGAGTCTAAGTTTGATTCTACAGAATTGTCTAGAAAATCCATATTATTCTCCTCTTCCAAGTCCATTGCTGAGTTGTTTTCAGATTCTGAATCGCTTTTTGAAGACCCTTTATCATCGTTGGCAGACTTGTAGTCATCAATCAAGTTTATAATCTGGAGTAGAATCTACATTCTAAAAATCTAAAAAATCACTTCATTAAAAAGTATACATTCATGTACACTTCGACCATATAGCAAATATATATATTTCAAACACTTACTCTTTTTTCTCTTTTACATGGTCTTGTAAGAAATTTAGGGCTTCCATGTAAGCCCATGGCTTTTTTTCCACAGCTGCAGAACCACTTGGTTTCGTATGCTTTTCCCTCACATATGAAGTTCTGAGGGATCAAATCACCTTATAGCCCGACATCATTTTGTTTATATTTTGTGGTGGAATTTTCAGAACTTGCACTACTCTCTAATTGATAAAGGTGAGCATATTTTTCTTTAATCATACAAATGGACTCCTCAGATTCAGGTATTGAAGCCGATTCTTCAGATAGTCTTATTGAAGGTAATTCTTCAGCCTGTGAAACAAATTTTTCATCCATTGAAGCAGGCTCTTAGACCTTAAAGCAGAGTCTTGAGAGCTAGGCTTACCGAATTCTGTGTTAAAGAAAAAGAACAAATAACAATTTATGACCGTTCGTTTTCAGCTTTTTTCTTTTCTTTCCTTTTTTGAGCTCCAGTCTCATAAACACTGGTGGTGATAGAAACAAAAATAATGCTCATTAAACTTGAACTCACTTCTCTGAGAGGTATGAAATTAAAAACAATTCCATCCTAAAATTCCGAAATTCTAATATAATCTGATTCTAAAGTAGGCCATCTTGAAGTTGAATGTTTAATTAAGCAAAGGTCTTTAAGCTTTTTTCAACCAAAACAGTTCAGATATCTTTTCTGGCAGGTCATCTATCAAAATAGTGAAATAATGCAATATTTAAATCAGATATGTTGGATTCAAAAACATTTAAACCTTTAATAAATGCATTATGTAGCATGTGTATGTTGCAAAATCCTATACTTAGCAAACCAACTCTAATTGATTTTATTCGATTAAATATGCATTAACAAAATGCTTGATCTTTAATCCTCAGCATTCAAAATGCTTCGATTCAAAATGCTTTTTATAGCATAAAGCTCTTTATCAATGTTGCCAGGGAACATATTGCACACCACGCAAATCAAATTATTTTCGCTTTGGGTATCCCAGTCAGACACGTTATGCCAGTTAGAATCCATCCAAGCCATTGTGTTAAAAATTTACATTTCCCCATTTCATGAAATATTTAAGTTTTGAATATTCTAAATAATTTTATTTGGCAAATGCTTATATTTTTAAAACAAATTGTTTCCTGAAAATAAAGCATTTGGCATAAAAAATCAAATCGAAATGGTTGCGCTAAGACATGTGCTAGTTTTGGGGAAAACCTGTTGCTATATCACCGAGCTTTAAGCTCATTACTCTGCAAATGATGGAATCCATTAGTGCTTGAAATGTTAATGCGGCAGTTGTGAGTCCAAATACAAGACGTTTATTTTTAAATGCACCAAATGGCGTGACAAACGTTAAGACATCCTTGAGATTTTCCGGAAGGGAAATTTGTGTGTACGCGGAAGAAAGATCCATAAGAGTGTAATTGGAGTACTTGGCAAGTTTAGATATTAAATGTTGAATATCGGGAAGAGGGTAAGTGGCTTGTTCAATGATGGTGTTTAATAATCGTAGATCCAGTGCTAGTCTAAACTTTGGTTCGGTGTTAGGATTTTCTTGTTTCTTCTTTACCATCAAGAGTGGACAAGCCCATGGGCTGACAGTACGTTCGATGATGTTGGCGTCCAACATTTCTTTCAGATGTGTAGTCGCCATATCTTGCAGAGCCTCAGGAATAGGAAAGGGTTGAGTTTTGATTGGAGTAAAAGATATATCTGGAGAAGCTTTATCCGTGTGTCCAAGGGTTTTGAGACTTTCAGAAAAGGCAGAGAATTTTGACAATGTGCTCTTGAGTTTGGCAATTATTGCTGACACACTATCTTCCATAAATGACTCGTAGGTAGCCAGTTCAAGAGACTTTGCATAACCTATGTTATATTCACTAATGGCATAGGTAACGGCAATATCTAGTCTTTTTCTTGAAACAAATACTTCTTTCGGACATTTCGCCCATATGCAACTATGCAAACATTCGTTCGCATTTTGGGTCTTAGCAAAAGATCTGTTGATGCCAATCGTTGATATAGAGGCAGTATCTTTTCGACAACCTGTTCTGTTAAAATCGTCTTCATCGAAGAATGTTTTTTGCCAAGGCTCCAAGAATTACCTGTTGCCAAGGCTCTTTGGTAAAAACACCAAGATTCTGCTCCTGAAGGACATTTATTGTGTTTAGGTTTTGAATCTGTTGACATGCAATGGAAAAGAGTAGCATATATGGCTGACTTCATTTTATCTATGTCTGGAGCATTTTCTTGAATGACTTTACGATAAAACCCTTGCAGCTTGGTTATCGTGTCTTCTTTGAGGCTTCCAATTATTTTCCCTCTAAGAGTACACCCCTTCGTTCTCCATTCTTTAACTTTGTTTCGTAATGCAGTGCCTACTCTTTTGGCAACATGGTTGAGGCATTCCTCTTTTTCGATATGAATGTCCTTGCCATAGATACTAGCAGCATTCAATGCCTCATATGTTTTTGTGTCTCCATCTGACAATACAGTTGTGTAACGAAAGTTACCACATTGGATCGAACGCTTCCAAAGAATAACAGCTGCATGCATTTCCATGCTGTTTGAAGATCGATCGAAATTCTTTTCACAGCTGTCTTTGTGACTTTCACACCATACATGAAATTCTGGACTATCTTGGCCAAAATCCTTAGCTGTTATGGCACAGTCGTGGCAGTATTTAGACAAAATTTCGTAATCAATCACAAGACCTGACACAACTTCAATGATTATGCCCATGCCGTACAAAGATGTGTGGCCTTGCTTCTGCCACGTACCGTCGTAGGACACACATATGTTAATCACACTGTTATCGTCTAGATCAGGATTTGCATCAAGATGCAATTTCCTGACTGCCTGACGTGATGTTTCCATAACATGAAGTTTTTACTGTGATTTGTATTTAAATACGGTATTAAAACATTTTCTATATGTTTTACTGTCCATTGCTGGCATTCCTAAAACCATTAAAAATGTTTCTAAGGCAGCATGCTCTTTACCCATTTCAATAAAGGCAGAAACAACTTTATTGTTTATGTTAAAACGACGACAAGCATTTGTTCGTTGACTACATGTAGATCCAGCAATATTGCCACATGCTGAACAAGCTAGGTGCAATTTTGAAGAGTAGCCATAGTTTAAAGAAGATTTTATTACCAGGCTAAGTGATTTACACTCAGAGCAAGGTATATTCTTCAGTAAATCATTCAGCACTGACGTATCTATCAGCTTATAATTAGAGGCAGTTGGCTCAATTTTTCGAGAAAGGATCTCCAAATCTAAATTACGTGATTCAACAGCTTCTACATTTTCTGAAATGCATTTCTTTTTGAAATTATTAGCAAGAGTTCTTGCGTTTTGTTGATCGACCTTTCAACTCATGCCCTCGAGAATTTATACTATGCATGTTGCAACAGTAATAACATTACAAAAATAAAATAGAAACTGTAACAAAAACAATAAAATAACTAACAACGATGTAAAATTAAAACAACAAGTGAAAAATTGAGAATAAAATCGCTAAGATATCGCTACTAAATGAGTTCGTATGTAAGCAAGAAATTCCAAATTGTCACAGTTACAGCAGTAAATGATGTTGCCAACAGATTCATTTCTAATTTAAAGTTTTATATTTTTAAAATTTATAAAACCAATAACTATAATTCTAAAACCAATAACTTCATAAAATGATGCGAAATTTGAGCTAACAGAAAACTGAACTAAATTTGAAAGGTACACGGTGGATGATGAAATGTAAACAAAGGGGCGTGGTCAATTACGAAAATCATCATGACTTTGCCAAATCTTCACCGATTCGCAAATTTTTTTTTGCAGGATATTCAGAAAAAAGCCTTGGATCAGACTAAGCAAAAATTAAAAAAATAAAAATTTTGACAATTTTTCGTGCTTTTGAAAGCCTGTGTTACCTTAAAGAAAGATTGGATAGGGAATTTGTTTGGTGACATAGGTAAGTTCAAAAATTCTTGAATGTTTGGTTTGCGTGGAAGAGGCGTGGGCGGCTGGAGTTGTTCACTTGGGATTAGTGCACCCTGATTAATCCCAATTACTCGTTTAAATTGCGGTTGGAATTTTGAAAAAGACGAAGATACTGACGGGGATTAACCATTAGGACTGTTTGGCCTGGGATATATTTGATTGAAAGAAGGAACATTAGGGTTTAATTGTGAGTTATGTGATTGTCTAACTGGGTTGGAGATTTGTTGAAACGCATAGCAGTTCGCCATAACGTGATTGCGTTTACCACAATATAGACAGAATAGATTTTGAGACACATTAGGATGGGATGGTCGATTGAACCTAAAAGAATTATTTGATGGATTGAAAGATGGATTCAAATAGTCATTTAGAGAAGAAATGTGGGACCTACATATTTGCCCTACATAAGATTTGGAGTTTCTTTTTCCCAGCCAAATGTTTATCAGTTTCCGTATAACTCCATAGGCACATCAGGTGCATGTAGTCCTAGGGAAACAAGGATACCATGCTTATTTCTAAATTTCTGGGTTTTTAGTAACAATTTATTCTGCAGTGACAAACATGATAACAATTCTGTCACGAATTCTTGCAGCGTCTCTGCCCTCGCATGCTAGCAATCAGTATTAAATGACATGTCATGTTCTGAAAGGGTATCATATGTAATGTGATAGCCATACTTCATACACATTGTGCAGTACTGCACAGACATTCACAATCATGCCAGCAATTGTTGGTGTTTAGTGTAAAACTGTTTCTGTTATGAGGCATCTAAACCTTCCTTTTAATACACCATAGCATCTTTCAATGACGTTCCTAACCGGGTCTATGTATGTAATTATAATTTTCCTCCACCAATGATGTTCCTGAGAGAGGGGTCATGGGCCATGGCTCTAGTGGATAGCCAGAATCACCTAAATAAAGAAATTAATACAAAGTTTAAAATGGTACATCTAAGTCTTAAATTCTACCCCTATCCTTAAATATAAAATAAATCAGGAATAGTTTAAAGTTTAGACTATATCTTAATTATATAATTAAAGTTATTATTATATAACTTGAAATCAATTTGATAAGATAGTTATTTAATAAGAGGTCAATAGGAGAAAGAAAATCAAGGTTGTCTATAATTATTTTCATTGCAAGCAATTTTGGGAGAGAAAAAAAGAAAAAAAATATAAGGAGTTAAACTAAAATATAGCACATAAAAATTTTGGACAGATTTCCGTACCTATATATATTTAAGTTTACAAGTATAAATTACATTTGGAGCATTGGCGAATATAACTAAGTGAAATAATAATAAATGTCACTGCAGAATCACATGTCTCAAAATTTTATAAATATAATTTTATAAGTTGAATAAAAACTAGTTATAACTGATAATTAATAATATAATTATATAAGTTGAATAAAAACTAGTTATAACTGATAATTAAGAAATTCTTTATTTTCTTGTATAAAAGAGCAAAATAAAATTAAGTACTTACTTTAGTTTCTACAGAGAAGGCATTTCTGCGTAAGTCAGTGGCTCCAACGCTGGCCGAAGTTTTTCTATGAGTTCGACAGAAATGTTTTTAGTCAATCTAAATTCGCTGTCGGGAATATTGGAAGACCTTAAATCTTTCGGGCCGATCGATCTTTCTCTTAATAGTGTTTTGATCACTCTCTTCAGCAATAGCTAGTTGAATGACAGAAAACAGCGCCATTTTGATCACTAAAATAAACAAACTCTATCGGAATCGGATTCGTAATTATTTCGCATCGGAATTTAGTTCCGAGCGGAATCAAGAGCTCGTAACATGACTTAACTGACATTCACGGATTTATGACGTCACGCGAGCTTCATTTCGATCGGAATCAGATTCCGTGAAGCTGGTAATAGGGCCCCCAGGTGCATGTAGTCCTAAGAAAACGAGGATACCATGCTTATTTCTAAGTCTATTAGAGGACTTACACTTTTGTGGTGGTCTGTATCCTCCATGTTCTCAAAAGAACTGTCTGTACGAAGGGCCTTGTTTATGGAGAAAAAAGTGACTCGACCTTTCTATCGTACCTATGTAAGCCAACTCTTACACTTCCGTTCGTCTCCATCTCAAATTGAGATCCTTTTCAATACGTTACCAATACGCTCCAAAATCTTCTCAGAAACTGCTCGTCTGCTTCAACAGCGCTGGATCACTTCTCGCGGAACCTGTATAATAAACAGAAAACCGCTAAGGGATCGCTTCTTGTCTGCCATGGATATAAAAAAATCCTAATCAGGCGACGTCAAAGTAGGTCTTTCACAGACGGTGTCCAGAGCACGAATGGATGATACGACGCTATATTTAAATATATAAGATGTTAACCTGAGTACCAGCCAATTAAATGGCTTGAGCTCATTCATCTGTGTGAGAGTTCAAAATAATTTCGGAGCTAAGCTCCTAGATGTAAGAAGTTGGAAAAATCACAACGAACTGTGATCACAAAAAACTAAAGTTGAGAAGAGGCGTGGCTTCCTGGATGTTGACTCGTTATGTGGCCGATCATCTATGTCTAAGTCTGGGAGCAAGACTGGGTGATCGAAGAAACTTTACAAGCTCTTCATCTTTCAAAAGTTCTTTCATTTCATAAAAAGTCGTAAAAAACGACTGGCTGAGTCTGTCGTTTTCTTGGGGAGGGTCTTTTTCCCTTAGGCACTTTCCAGGGTCTTGCACCACAGCCCGAAAAACAAGCTGGGTGCTCACCGTTGCAGTTGACGCAGGCCGCCGGTTCTGAGATGGGTTTCGTACATTCGTACGAGAAATGGGCTTTTGCACATTTCAGGCAGGCTGGATCCGCTGTACAGCTACGCTGGGTATGTCCAAATTTTTGGCATCTGTAACATTGAATTTGAAAACGCCCCCCTCGGAAACTAACTAACTAACTTGACTAAGTAATTCGGTCAAAAAACCTCACTCTATTATCCCCCATATATTAAATTTATACTTTGAATTGTGCAACAAAGATTATGATATAATATTCAGTTGGATTCCAGGACATGTGGACATTGTGGGAAATGAGGCTGCAGATTACATAGCAAAATAAACAAACAACCTCTCAAATAAATCTCTCTGTTTCTATGACATTCGAAATTTGATAACAGACTCTCTAACACAGCTCAGTCAACTAAACTGGGATACTGAACTTAACAATAAATTGCGCGAAATTAAATCGGAAATCAAACCATTTAAAACATTAAACTACAATAGAAAATCTCAAGTCATCATCGACAGACTGCGCATTGGACATACCCGTTTAACACACAAATATTTGATTTTAAATGAAGCACCACCAGAATGCAGTTTTTGCCGAGAGCATCTTACTGTGAAACACTTTCTGACCCAATGTTTGAAATTTAAATTTAAAAGACGACAGTATTTTAACTGTGACTTCCCGACTTTAGCAATTTTACTTGGAGACACACCTCATCCCAACTTAATATCTTACCTCAAAGACATCGGATTTTATAAATTGATTTAGTTCAAATTTTAATAAATTGACCAGTTTTACCGAGTTATATTGATTTTAACCAAGTTATATAAATTTTAAACAAGTGATAAAATTCGTATTAGGTTATTTGAACTTTTAACCTAGTTTTAGGCGCGATATAGCCAAATCATGGCTCTTGCGCCAAAAATTTACAACACTCAACTCATACCGTTTCCTAATTTTCAAGGCAGCTGCTACTTCCATCGAGCCAGATGATCCAATGCTATTGATACTGCCCATATCTTTATGCCCTTGAAACCAAATATGAAATTCATCAAAATTCTCCCCTACTTTGAATTCTCACACTGTGGACATTTTTTTACATGATTTCATAATCAAGCACATACCCTGTCAAAATATCTCACAAGCAAGAACTTTGTCAGGAATATTGCTAAGAACTTCATTCGAATTTGGCGATTCATTTTCTTAATGTCCCCGCTTATTGCTATCTTGAAGTATCTAAATTTTAACAGAATTAAAAATAACGAGGGCTTAAAAACAGTGTTCTATTAAGAGAATTTCCATCAGTGTTTTTAACGGATGAATCGAAGACTACTCTTAGTTTAGTAGTCGAACTATCTTCCTTTATGACAAAATGATGGGGGATGTAAAAGGATTTCTCTTTGTCAATCTCATCAGGGGGAACAAGTTCCGTGTGTCCTTACTAAAGGTATTCGAGTATTGTTCTCTAGGAGAATTGTTAGTATTTAATTTTGGTTCAAGGTAATTAAATCTCTTAAGAGCTTGTGAGGATGAGTTGCCAAAATTATTATTGGAATTAAATGGTAATATTGCAGCGTAACGACCTGAAATCCGAGTGACTGTTTTCACAAAAACTTTCGCAATCAGCATCATCTTTAGTTCTCAACTCAGTTTCAGAAATCGTTTCAAGTTCCCTAAAGGCTTTCCATTGACTTTCTACAGTAGCAACTAGGTTATCCGTTTCGTGTTTAGCGTCAGAAAAAGTTCTTCCAGATACTAAAGGCCTGGTTTCTTAGGACAGGTTGGCCTTACAAAACGTCACCTGGAAATGAGCGTTAACCCCTGATTGCTCAATTTGTGAGCTAGACAGCATACGTCATCGAACGCTGAGCTTGAAGGACGACTAACGTCCGAATCAACTGCTGATGGATTACAACGTAGCGTTAACGACAGAAGCAATGGCGGACAACATCCAACAGAGAATTGAAATCAGCCAAGATTTTGATTTTAACATTAAACATAGCTTCTTCTTCATTTGGCTAAGCTATAATGTGTTTTTTCTTGGACAAAGTCATTATTTGTTCTCTAAATTACTGGTCGACAATAACAAAATCAATGCAAATTCAAAATAAATTTTTGTTTACGTTATTAACGCATGCGCAGTGCGACATAATGTCTGCGTTGGGCACAAGCGACTAGGTACAAAACGATTCCATAATACAAACGTAGTTAGAAAATTTAGATCATGAAAAGAATTCCGTGTATAAAAGAGATAGAAAGGGAAACAAGAAATTATAGATTTACAATTTTTGATTAAAAAAAAAAAAAAAAAAAAATTATAATCAGCTGTTTTAATATATTAATAAATATTTTTTTCAACTTCAAAAAAAAATAATGTTGTTATTTTCTAATTTTGTGTTCTCAGAATCATTTTTAAGCTTACAAATGTCATATCACAATCTAAAAAATAAATTTTGAATTATGATCTATAGTGTTGGGTGTTTTTCTGAATTGTAAATATATATTTATGCAATATAATGTGTTAGGGCCGGGGAGTTTTGGTTGAATCGTGACAAAGAAAAATCGAAAATATTTTTAAGAAAGTGGGACATTATTAATGGACAGACCCAGAGCCTCATTAACTTACACGAGACGGCTGAATACCCTTACCAAATTTTAAATCCCCTCATTTGGTACCCAAAATTAATTTATTAAAGGAACTTGGTGAATTTAAAAAAAAAAAAAAAAAAAAAAAACACAAGAATATAATGTCTATCAATATGCACTCCACTTTAATTAAAACACTGTCGTTATTTTTCATTCTACTTCAAACTACTTAAATAATATATGTATATATTTTTAATTATGTAATTTTTTTGATGTACTTCTAAGCTGGTTTGTCCATTATCCCGTAGTGATTACAATCTAACATTTTTTCTCAAAGTGATATTTCAAAATTAAGATAGATTAAATTCAACATGTAATACAAGAGGCATTTAAAATGTTAAAAATAAAAAATTATGGAAAGGAGAAGTACACAAGAACACTAGGTTCTATGCACCACTTAGGCTCGAACGACTTGGCAAATATATATTTTATATAGCACATTCATGTTAAAAAAAGTTTTATAGATATATATATATATATATCCTTGGTATTACAAGTATGAATTCATTTACTTTTAGGTTTAATGCAATTCCCCCTATAAAAAACTGAAATTTACTTCTTAAAAAAATAGGTACTGTGCCACTGAGTGATCAATATTAAAATTGAAAAAGCTTAAGATTCAAACTGGATTATCCAATCTAGCATAGCAGGGGATTCATCATAGCAGGGCAGTTAGCATTAATTTTGTTGCTACCCATACATTTTATATTTCTTTCACCAATACCTATAGGACAGAAAATTCCAACTTACATGAGGTCGGGCCCGCAATTAAAAACACAAATCAAATGGCGGGCCGCAACCTTATCAAAATTCTCTCTTTTATGTTTGAAGGAACATTAAATATTACTGTCCGATTTTTACCAAGTTGTACGAAACAAAAGTATTGAATTACAATTAAAATAAGAAGAAGATTTTTAAAAAAAAGTTAATTGCATATTAAAACATTCGGGCTACTATAACTTTAATGTGCACCCATGTATTAAACAATGTGCAACAGATATCTGTTTGTTAAGATATAAAACTTGAAAAAGGTTGGTATTAAAACTTACATAGTACCACACAAAATGTTCAATGACAAAATTGAGGTTTGTCTGCTGCAACCACCAGAGAATAGATATTTATATTTTAAATTTTACAAATACAAATGTGTGTGTAAATATTTTCGTCCAAAATGAGTGGTTTCAAAAAGTTAAATCGGAGAATTTCTTCGAGAAAATTTCTGATAAAAGCATGCTGAATTATATTTACAAAATACAAAAAAATGAAATAAAACAAAGCAACATACACGATTATTTTTGTATTTGAATAAATATTTTCTTGGATGCAAAACGTGAGAAATAATTTTTTTTTTACTCCGTTTGATATGATAAATTTCACAGAAACTAAGAAATTAGGGTTTTATTAACGAGATGGATTTTTTACGAATTTTTACTATTATATTTTAGTTCGCGGCCCACAAAAAAGGCTTCGCGGGCCGGATGCGGCCAGTTGGAAACCGCTGCTGTAGAATTAAACACTCCATTTCGATGACAATAGTAGTAGGTGGTTTTAGAGCTACCATTCTCTTTAAATCCAGAATTCTGGACATACATAACATGATTTTCATGTTCAATATTTTCTTTCCAAGAAGAAAATTAGTTTAAGGAAAAAAATTCAAACATTTCATTCTGGATTTTAATATCATGTGTCTGTTCAACATGAAATTCCATTTTCGCTTTAGACGGAATTTGATGCCGAATCGTGATCCGAACGACATATTTTCTAAACTTTTATCCGGATGCTCAGACGCATATTTGAATACAATTTGGAATTCGTTGAATATATCTTTTCACATTCAACACCCCACACAGCCACAAGTATCCCCAACACATCTTTGAGATATCTCTTGGATAAAAAAAACTGGATATTGCCATATCCATCAGAGATCCCCGAGACATCTGAATATCCATGAAATATCCAACATAAATCCAGGAGTCGCACCTGTGTGATGTCTAGCAGATATTTGGATATTGATGTCTGCTGCATATCCAAGAGACATCTGACAGATTTCTTTGACCTACCACAGTTTTTCAAGGGATACTTTAAGATAAACATTGATATCTTTTCAACATCGTTCAGATGTCTGTTATATTTAGTTTCTGGATATCCCAAGGATATTCTTTTAGATATCTCAGAGACAGCCCTGAATGTCTGAAACATAATTCATTTTTGTTTACTAAAGTATTTAAAAAATGCTTCGTTCCTAAATTTGTATTTTTTATTATTAAACGATAAAAAATTTTAATTGAGCATTTCTTATTAAATTGAAGTTTTCTTGTATTATGAGTATATTTAGATTGTATATCATGTAAGTTTTGAGAATGTTAATTGCAAAATGTTATGATATAGTATGTAGAATATACTCATAATACCTGATTTACTTTATTTGACAAATTGCTTCAGAATTCTAATTTGAAATATTTGTATACTTTAAATTATTTTTTGCTTTGATTGCTAGTTTAAGAAATTTGTTGAAACAGTAAATTTTATCAAATACTGAATTTAGTAAAATTTTATTAAAATAAATTTTTTTCCACAGTGATTGTAATATTCAGAATGAGTGTTTTAAATTAGAAACATAATTACAATTACGGCATAAACATTTTTATTGGAAGATAAGAACTGGTTGTATTTGAAAAATTAATAGTTGAAGGAATAATATGACAATATTTCAAGATTATGAATTTTTTCAATTATGAATAAAATTTGTAAGACATCAATAATTCATTTAAATTAGAAAAAAAAGGAACATTTCTGAAACTGAAATTTTTTTTACATTTTCACACTTATTGAAAAGGATGTTAAATAAATAAGGGTATAAATCTAAACAATAGAAACAATCATATATAAATAGTTTATTTACAAAAAAAAATGTTTATTTACATAAAAGAAAATTTTAAGTTTTTTATGAAGAAACATTTCTTGCTTTTGCATGCCGCAACCAATTTTTTTTATAGATTTTTCAATTTCATGGTCTGTTGCATTCTCTTGTATAGAAGGATTTCTCCTCACATCACCTAAAAACAGAGCAATGGCATAGCATAAGTTTTAGAAGTTATCGAAATTAAATATTTATTAATGACATTCAAGAAAAATACCTATTCTTTCCTTAACAGATTTTTTTTACCCCTCCATTCTCAATTAGAAATTTTTTTTAATAAAACTAGTTAAAATTTAAATTTTTTTTTCTTCTGTAGTTTACTTTGTTTACAGAAATGAGTAAAAATAAAAAATGTGTAAAGAAGTTAAATGTGACTTTTTAAAATAGCATTTACTCTCAATAAATTTTAACTTTTTATTGCATACAGAATGATATGCACTATTTTGCTAGAAAGTACACATTAATGTTTTTTATAATCTGATTAAAAGCAATAAGCTAAAACTTATTTGATTGATAAAAATAGTAGGAATTATGGAGAAGTCTACCAGAAAGAGCATGAAAATCCTTTTAATTTATACTAAGAAAAAAAAATTCTAAAATGTGTGCCAGTGAAAATAAAAAGACCAGTGGTTAATTTATTGGCATATTAGTTCCAAACATATTTGTTGTAACCCTTCTCCTACCTAACTTTTTTGCTTCTTAAACTTACCCAATCGTACTTTATCATTTAAAGATACAGTAATAATATTATAATGCATAGTCAAATTTTTTTTTATCACTTTCCAAAAAATAACAAACACATTTTTAAAAACTTAAACTAGTTTCGGTTAAATAGTGCAAAGAAAATCGTGAAAATCACGTTTTTTTAAAGTAATTTACGACAACAATTGGCACGCTAAAAAATTTCTTTTTAAAAGATAGAAAATTGAGCACTATTTACAAACCCACAATAAAATAAAAATGGCTTTTAAAATATGAAAATAAAAAATAAGCACTTTTAAAAAATGCAAGGGACCCTGTTATGTTAGAAAACGAAGGTAGATTTCATCACATTTTATTGCATACCTTGCTTATATATATTAGATAATTATTTTTCAAATTTAAAAAGTTAAATTTTTTTCTTCTACGAATGCCTTGAGTCAGACAATGAACAAAATAATTAAACAAATTTTTATGAATTGGTGCATTGTAAATAAGGGCACATTATTTGAGCTCATATGCTTTTGCAAATGTTGTTAAATACTAACTCATTAAAATTTTTTATTAAGGAATACAATTTTTTCTTAAGAAAACAAATAGTAAAAAGTTACAGCTAATCTTTTTTTCCCTTTTCTTCTTAATTTCATGATTTTTTTCTTCTCTTCATTTATTTTATAAATTGTTTTTAATAATTCACAGAAGAAATTAGTTTATGTTTAGAAAACAATATTATTTTTGTTGAAGTTTAACATAATATAAAGGTATTTTCAGAGTGGCTGAATAACCAAACTACCAGACATTAATAAATATAGTAATAAAATGTTGAGAAAGTAATTTTGAAAAGATTTAAAGAGAAATATTAAATGTGCAATAGAGAACATAAAGTTAGTTTATAATCCAAGGTTTAGGTTATTATTCAGGGATAAATTTTTTATCCAAGAATGAAATTATTATTAAGGAATGATGTAATTGTTTAATGGTTTGTTAAATTAGGATATCATCAAGTGTTATAAATCCCGCTGATAACAACAGAATTTAAGTTTGAATCTTACTATTGCAGATAGTTTTAAAAGGGAAAAATTTCTCTTTCCCTTGGCACCAAGCCAGCTGAAATTTTCTGCAACAGAATTGCTTAGCAGTTTCACCAATGTTCTCTTTACGGTGGCATCCACGATTCCACTGCCACAAGTAGATAGTCTTTTGATCTAACAAATAAATTCAAATTAGTTGAAACACTTAAAACAACACAAATACCATCAATTTACTATTAAACCTCATACCAAAATTTCTTGAGTCTTGGAATCTGCTAACTCCTTTTCTACTTGATCAATATCTTCCATTGCAGATATAGGAAGAATAAAACTTAATTCTTCTTCAGAATTATGCTGTACCACAGCATTAGCTAAAAGAAGAAAAAATTACTTTTAAAATTTATTATCACATTCAATAAATGCTGAAATATGAAAAAAAGACTGTACTCAAAGGAGGGAAGAAAAGGACAATTGTCCTGGGCCCTGAACTTTTGAGAGCTCCTTTTGGAATTCCTTTCAAGAAGTGGAATTCCTGACCAAAAAGAAAAAAACTCTATTGATTTTTTCCTTTTATCTAGAAAAATATGATTTAATTAACGTAATGTTAAAAAAATGATAGGATTGTTAAAATTTTTATTCGAAAAAATTTCCAGAATAAAATTTTTAAATTTTTATACGTTTTTAACTTATGTGTGTATGTATGTATGTGTGCATATATATACATGCAATAAGCGAGATGTATAAACCTCTGTTATTCTGCTAGATGTCGCTCGCTTTAACAAAGCGTATTGGACTTTTTTGATGTGAAGGAAGAGTTAGGGAAGTATTTTTCTGTGTGAAACAACAAACCTGTGTGGTTAAAAGTCTGTGTGACTATGTTATCATTAAATAATAAGTTTAATAATGATTGGTGTTGATCATATGTTTAAGTTAATTAATGGTAACCAATACCATTACATATATAACCATTACATTACTAATGCTTGAAGTAAAACCCAAAAGTTTGACAGAGATTGCCTCTGACAGACTGTTTGACAGTCGATATTTAACATCACATTTTAGCCATAATTTTATGAGCTTTTTCATAACCCCTAAACAAACAAGATGCATGTATTCGAATGGGACTTGAGATACAGGGCCAAACTTATCAATTTTCAACAATTGAGAGTCACGTTTATGATGGCTATCACCAGCAAGTTTGTTTCTGAAATCTGAATAAGTCCTTTCAACAAAATCTACTTCAGGAAAACAAACTATCTTTTTAAAATATAATCCTCCCTGAAAACATGTGCTGGAATAACCAGAATGGCCTTTAATGCACAATATAAATGCTCGGGCAGGGGCATCGCAAATCATTCCCTTCAGATCTATTTTATAATGCTTCCCATTATCCACAATACCATTCTTAATTTGTTCATTTCTTCGACAAACTTGTTTAAAAACAGATTTGGATTTTCAGGTTTCTGATGTGAATGGAATATACCTATGGGGAACACACAAGGTGAATTCAAGTTGTAACTTAATGATCCCAAAATTGGCCATAATTGACTACCTGAACTTTTCGCTGAAGGCAAACCATCAACGTTTACAAGTAGTTTTAGATCAGGATCTAAAACATTTTTAGAGTTCCAAAATGATGGTACACACCATTAGATATATTTTCTACTCCTACACATCGAGGTGTTTGAAGCAGTGCACGGGCATTTAAAGGCAAGTCTGAACCACAAGGATATTTCTTTAAAACTTTTAACAAATTTGTGATCGTAGATTGAAGCACATTATCAGCAATAGCCCATACTTCCAAATCATTTTTTAAATTCGATGGGTGATCTTCTTGATTATCTTTATTGGTGTTATTTAAAGTTGAATTTATTGAGGATGAACCTATTTCGATCGCGTCAGTTACATTAGAATTAAATGAAGGTAGCACACAGATTTATTATTTATTTCAAGTGGTGTTGCTGGCGACTGAAATTCACAGACTGATTTTGAATACTCAGACAGTCTAGCTACATCAGTATCATTCAAAGATGCATTAATTTTCTTGTAAACTTTAGAATGAATACGTTTTTTAATTTTGGGCATGCTTGCCAATGAATGAAATGTTACACACAATAATTTGCACGCTATCTGACATGGAAATTCAAATATCTAAGGGTTGTCGCAAAGTTTTACATGAATGCTGACTTATATCCAACTTCATACATTTCAGGGATATGTAAAATGCATATAGGAAAAATAAAAATGACAATATAAGCAATAGGAAGAAAAAAAGTATTTAAATACAAAAACTCTTGCTTACTTCAACAATAAATGATTTTTATATTAAAAAAAGATTGTAAAATGAAAAGAAGACGCACGCTCAAACTGAATTCTGCGGTTTCGTATTTAGTATCAGGTTTCAGTTTTTGCTGAGTACGGGTAGTATTATAATTATCTAAGAATATTTAAAAATTGAAAATTCCGTTTTAATTCAGAATAAAAAATCTGCATCGGAAAAAGAAAATTATATCAGAGTTTAGAATTGTAAATAAAAGAATATCTATATCCAAAAACTGAAATCTCTGAGATATCGAAAACTGGATCTGCGTCAGCTATTGAGTACAATTTGAAACATCTCTTAGACATTCTGCAGACATCCAGTGATCCATGTCTTAAACTTATCTATATCAAATATCCAAAATGTCCATATTTAGGACATAGATATCTCTATATTAACCAAATTACCCTATCCTCCAGATATCCAAAAATGATATCTCAGAGATGTCTAAAATATCCAACTCATGGACTTAAATAAGTTTAGATATCTGTAAGCAGTCTGGAACATATCCGAATATCCACTGGATATTTGGATAGGTAACAGACGTGTTAGGATATCCCTGGTATAGTGGTGTAATAACAAAAATAAAATGAGAAATTTTAAGCTAAATATTTATTTAAAAAAAAAGATTTAAAAAATAAAAATATTTAACAATTCATTACAGTTTCAGGAAAAAATATAAAAATGTAAAAATTAAGCTTTCAAAGTCACTTTCATCGCTATCAGAGTTAAAAAAGTTCAATATTTCATCATTTGCCATGTAATCCAAATGTAAGGGGCACTCATCCTCTAAGAGGGATCCTCATCAGAATCATTGCTGTGAGAGTCCTCCCCGCTGTGCTCAATGATCCCGGCTTTTGCAAATACCCGAGTGATTGTTTTTCCGGGTACCGCAGCCCAAGAGTCATATATCCACTTTCTTAATATTACATAACTCGCTTGCTCCATCTTTCCGCTAGCGGTATACGTAAGCAGCCCTTCTTCCTCACACATCCATTTTCCCCATCTTTTCCGAATTTCATTTTTAAACGCCCGGTTTACTGTAATATCAAGGGGTTGAAATTTTTCGGTCAACCCCCCTGGGATAATGGCTATTTTAGTTGAAATTATATCACATTTTTTAAAAAATTGTTTCCACTCTATAGGCAGTCAGGGAGTCCATGATACCTAGAGACTTGGGTGGAAAAAAAAGGAGCCCTTTCGACATCTATAGACAACGTCTAACCACTCCAACATCATATTTTCGTTCATCCACCCCTTTTCGTGTGCATAAACAGCGATTTCCTTTGGGAAATTGCCCTTTGGAATCGTTTTTCTTTTGAAGATAACGAGGGGTTTTAGTTTCTCCCCGCTGGTTGAGCAGGCCACAGGTGAAATATGATTTTTCGTGGTGTGTCGTTTCAATGGAAACACTTTTCTCACCTATTTTGCTCACAGTGCGTGAAGAGGGACAATCAAATGTTATTATCAATTGGTTCATGTTTATCAATTGGTTATTAGTGAGGTTAGACCCCTCTCAATATTTTGCACAACATCCACGACTTTCTTTATTTTTAGTTCTCAGTCAACGGGCAAAGATTGCCCCTCTAGTGTTCTCGCTCTTATTGATAAATTTCGGCGCTTCATGAAGCGAAAACACCATGAAAGGCAAACAGAAAATGTGGAGATACCCATATTTTGGGCCATTAATTATGCACGCAGCCTCATCCTAACGGTCGAAACCGCATTCCCTTTTTCTCTTTCACTTAACTCCCATTCCTTAAAAGTTTGTGTTCTATTTCTATGCATTTTTTCCATTGGGAGTACATATTAGTTCGGTCCATTTTTTGTGTAGTCACAAATGCATTTATTTCAGAACAAAGTAAATGAACAGATTAATTAAAGTATTGTCCATCGCTGGCTACTAGTTTTTCCCACCTCTCAGGCAATTTTCGAATTTTATCTCGAAAAAATGTCTCGTCTTTCGAGGCGATCCAAGTTGGGAGCCAATTTTTGATTTCTGCAAAAGAAGCGAACCGGTGACCTCCCAAATCGTGCTGCATCCGTCGGAACAACCAGTAATCAGTTCTTCTATAGATATAGACTTTTTCAGTAGTATAAAAACTGCTCCAACTAAAAGACTGACATGTTCAACGTTCTTCTCAGGTAATAATCCTGTAATGGATGGGAGACATGTATAATAAAAAATTCCGCCATTTACTTGTCTTATAACTCTTTCTATTTTCTATTGGTCCAGGTGTACGCCCTACAAATTTTGGCATTATGAACGATGAAATTAGCTCGTTAATTATCTTCGTGCGTGATTTATTACCAAGTTAATATTCTTGCCTGCAACTCGTTGTGTCAAACCATAAATTTACCAATTTTTTTCCAACACCCAAAAAAATTCCATGCATAGAATCAGTAGAAAAGCCTTGAATGACATTAAATTTTGGGATGGATATCAGAGGAGATGGTCCTTTAATACATAATAAATGTCTGCCAGTTGAAGCAGCTACAGACATTAGTCTGGCAGTTTCAACCTCATCTCGGTCTTCATAAATGACTTTTTCTTTTATGATATACTTTACGGTGCCGTTTTTGGTAAAACCTGGATGAAGGCACCAGGAACAGTCATAGAATCCATTAAATTGAATCGTATTCTGCAGCTGTGGTCTAGCAACAGAATCGACACAACAACAAGCTGGAAAAAATTTTATGACAAATTTTCTTGAATTTAAGAAAATATCTAGTCAATCACAGGCAAGAGTTTGAGCCTGTTCCTCAAATGGCTTCAAAAAAATATCAAACTTGGGCTCAACATTTCCAAACCAGACACCAGCAAAAAGAATATACTTATTTCTTTCTTCAAGTGGCAATTTGTTGATGGATAAAAAAATTGGCCAAACAGACCCTTTTCCGCTATTGAAAAGGGCTAAGCCATCTAAAGAAAAATTATACGCAAGGAAAGGCTGAGGAACAGATTGCATAGCCTTATAAAATCTCCCATCAGATATATCTGCAATGACAGATGAATTATTATTTGCTTGGCAAGAATTTACACTAGATAAAATTTTATCTTGAAGCCCCTCACTTGATTTAATGACATTAGAAATTTGATTTTGAAGATCAATCATGGTAAAAGAGTTATCTAAGTTAGGTTTGGATACATTTATGTTGGAGCTGCATTTAGTGCATATAAAAGATTTGTCATCATTACATGGAGTTTCCACATAATTTAGACAATTATTACAAAAATAATGCTGCTTAGCAGATTTTAAGCAATCTGTTCCAGGAATTTTTTGAATTCCCTACAAAGTTTGAGACAGCTGATCTCCAAGTATAACATTCATCATTTTTGTCAGATCAGTCATAGCTAACATCTGACAAGTGATGGCGTAGGGCCATCACTTGTCAGTGGCCCTACGCCATCAAGTAAACCATCAAAAGAAGTTCGCCCTTAGACTTCCTGACAGTCAACTTCAAATTGTTCAGTAAAAAGATAATTTAGATTTTTACTTGAATCTTTTTCCAAAACAGGGAATTCACAATCAATCTCTGAAGGGAGAGTTTCCTCATCCTCGGCATACACAAGCTCATTATCATCCACCATTTTAGAAGTTTCTATCGAGACACTGAAAATTAAAATAAAAAAAATCAATGTACTAATTTAATGCGTATTGCAACTTTACTTAACTAACTATTTTAGAAAAAAAGAGTTTACGTTAGCCAAATATTTCAGGGATATTTCTGTGTCGTGATCTGTTGCGCCAATTACTATCACCAAATAGCCAAACAGATTATAAGCTTGCAAATTAAACAAAAACATGTAAATGCTACTTTCGGTTTTACGCCGCCGGTCATAAACAGAAGACCTGGGCACAGATGAACTAATATTTTCATCTAAATACCGCTTATAACCTCCTCCACAACGATTATTTAATGACATTTAAAGAAAAGAAAATTGAAATCAACGAAAATTTAACAACAATATTAGCAACTAAATCAACAACAACAAATAATTTATTACTTAACAACTAAAACCAATAACAGCTAATTTAAAAAGAAAAGCAATATTTAAATTTTGACGTATTGAAATCACGCAAATAATTGGTAAGGGAATCGGCTCGTAATGTGTTGCGGGAAGGTGTAAGTTATCCCATTTTCCCCATCTTTTCCGAATTTCATTTTTAAACACCCGGTTTACTATAATATCAAGGGGTTGAAATTTTTTGGTCAACCCCCTGGGATAATGGCTATTTGAGTTGACATTTTATCATATATTTTAAAAAAATTATTTCCACTCTATGGCAGTCAGGGGAGTCCATGATACGTAGAGACTTGGGTGGAATAAAAAAGGAGCTCTTTCGACATCTTATGGACAACGTCTAACCACTCCAACATCATACTTTCATTCATCCACCCCTTTTCGAGTGCATGAACAGCGATTGCCCTTAGGAATCGTTTGAAGATAACGAAGGGTTTCAGTTTCTCCCTGCTGGTTGAGCAGGCCACAGGTTAAAAAACACTTTTCTCACTTATTTTGCTTACAGTGCGTGAAGGGGAACAATCAAATGTTATCATCAATTTATCCATGTTTTTCAATTGGTTATTAGTGAGGTTAGACCCCCTCACAATATTTTGCACAAAATCTACGAAGTTCTTTATTTTTCGTTCCCGTTCAACAGGCAAAGATTGTCCCACTGTTGTTCTCGCTCTTATTGATAAATTTCGGCTCTTCATGAAGCAAAAATACCATGAAGGGCAGGCAGAAAATGTGGAGAAACCCATATTTTGTGCAATTAATTTTGCACGCAACCTCATCCTAACGGTCGAAACCGTATGCCCTTTTACTCTTTCACTTAGCACCCATTCTTTAAGTTTGTGTTCTAGTTCTGGATACTTAGTTATTTCGCTTCTCCTGTCTTTTTTATTTCTATGCATTTTTTCCATTTTGAGTACATATTAGTTCGGTCCGTTATTTTGTGGTCACAATAAATGCATTAATTTCAGAACAAAATAAGTGAACAGGTTAATCAAAGTACTATTGTCCATCGCTGGCTACTACTTTTTTCCACTTCTGAGGTAATTTTCGAATTTCATCTCGAAAAAATGTGTAGCCTTTTGAGGCGATCCGAGTTAGCAGCCAATTTTCTATCTCTGCAAAAGAAAAGAACCGGAGACCTACAAAATCGCTCTGCATCCGTCGGAACAACCAGTAATCAGGAGAAGCAATGTTCAGAGGCGGTGAATGTGGTTAAATATCCCACTTTAGCGTCATGAGGCCGACCGTTATCATGCGAAGAATAACTTGATCATATCTTTGCTCGTATTCCGGCAGTTTTTCTTGTAAGGTACGGCTCAAACGAATCAATTGTAGCTTATACCGATCGCCCGTAATAGAATCGCCAGGTTGTAGCAGCTCATAATATACAACATCATTCGTGTAACCTCGAAACCATTCTCTACATGATTTATTAGTAGAGAACAAATGGGAGTATTGTAACCATAAACTTCTACAAGTTTCTTTATGGTTTTATTCAGTTCGGCAACTGTTGCTTCTAGTCTACTAATTCTTTCAGATTGCGGAAACGGTAGGGGTTATATTCGCATAGCTGCGAACATTGGATTTTTAAAAAAAGGAAGATTATTTCAAGTCTACTCACGGTCCTCGAGAAAAAGTCATTCATGTAAAGAAACTGGTCAATTAAAAGAATAACTCAAATAATTTGTATATTTAATTTAACTGGGTAAATACATTTTAAACAACTAAACAAACATTTAATAATATTCGAAGTAAATTACAATCAATGAAATAAAAAAAAAATTTTATAATAAGAGATAGATAGAATTACAGATAAGCAAGAAATTGATAAAAATTATTTTCACATAATATAATTATTTTTTCAAAGATTGATAAGTACATGCTTTTGTCTTTTTTAAAAAAATTGGTAATCAAATGATATTTCATGAAAGCATGCTTCAGAATTTTTTGTACCTCAGTGTCATGCAGCTTCTGAAATTCTTTTAGAACTTTTCTCAAGATAGTAATACACATCAATGAGAAGTTCATCAATCTGAAAAGGAAGCATCGCAGAGCCTTTCTCTGCTGTTAAGTTCACCAAATTGCAACAACAACCTAGCAGTGCAATATTTTCATTTGCTTTTTGCCCTAACATCACAGGTGCATTGTCACAACTTAAGACGATGCAATTTTCAATCGGTATTTGAAGTGATTTTAAATTGCTTAAAATTAAATTCCCAATATTTTACACCAGTAGAGTCTCCTATTAAGACTGCTAGAGACAATAAATTGCACTCAACTTTAGCCTCAGAAGAATTAACTTGATATTATAAAAATTAACAACAATTGGATATAATTTCGAATAACTGTCATTGCTACCATCTACAGAAATTGTAAAAGGGCTAATTTTAAGTCATTCTATTACGTTTTCTTCTTTTTTTTGCTGCGATTTCACGCATCATTGTCGATGTTTTTGTCCTTCCGCATCCATAATTTTTGGCATTTTTCTGAACAACTGTCCAGCATGATCGGCACAACTAATTGGCAAATTATGCTCAATTATAAAGGCAGTAAACAAACTTTCAGCCCTAATCACTGCTTTGTCATTATCATTCGTCACAAAAAGATTGAGCTTTTTGTTATTTTCAATGGCTGAAAAATTTCTCACATGTTTTGATGTGCCCACATGGGCAACAATATCGCTACGCCCACCGTGCGCAATGCGGAAATCAGTTCGACATGGAATGCAAAAAGCAAAATCATTGCCTTTTACCGACTTTTGAATAAAATCAAACTCTTTTGAATAACTGTCTTTAAAATTTTGATAGTAATAAGTTTTTTTCGACATAGTTTGACCTAAAAAGCCGCTTCAAATGAAAACATAACAATCCACTCGAATGCCATTACATTAGAATGTTTACTAAAATATCTCGCGGTTGCGAGTCTAGTTTTCTCCCTACTCTTCACTGAGGTTACGTTCCAGCTTACACGTGATCCGGGGGAATTGGATTGGTTCTTCAAGCGCGCTAAGTTTATGACGTATTTTGAAATCGTAGAGCTGTTGTATCAGATTTTCGCGATAAAGCAAAGAAAATGGAAAAATCGGAAGATGTTAATTAAAAAAACGGAAATCTTCCGGGTAAACCGGAAGAGTTGGCAGCTATGTATTAGTAATTTCAGAGATTTTGTCAGCTATTGTAGCCAAACTTTCTAACTTATCCGAACTGACTGATAAAATTTGTTGAGTGTTTAATGGTGAGCATTGAAGCCAGAGCATTTTAAGTACATCATCTGAAACCTTAGTAGTGGACAATTGAGTCATTTTGTGTAAAAGTTGAGACTGTCTCAGATCACCCAACGACATATCAGATTATAAAGTCCTAATACGAGCACTTTCAGAATCGGAAAACTGTTCGATTAGACGCTTTTTGAGCGCTGCGTAGGAATTTTCTGCCGGAGGGCTTTTTACTATGTCATATCAGCGACAAAAGATAGAAGTTCACTGTCCAACGCAGAAACAACGTAGTGAAATTTTGTACCGTCCGCAGTAATGGTCGCAAGTTCGAAACCACAACTCTATATTATTCCGCCAAACAGGAGGAGTTTTAACTGCCACACGCATAATTTCACTATCAGTAGCTATTGTAAAAAGGAATTTTTTTTTAAAAATGCAAAAAGGCACAAAATATTCCTAGTACGGCAGAGGACAATCAGAAAGACCTTTTATGAGCAAAAATAAGGAACTTACGTGAGGAAATTTCTTGCTGGACTCCTTTCAAATTCGTTCTAGTCCTGGGGTCACCATCTTTAGCAATTAGAAGATACCAGAAACTTTATATAAAAATAACTTCATTTATTTTCTTCATAAACAAATAAAATTCTAAAAGCATTAACAAAGTAGAGTCAACCATGTAAGTAAATAGAAGCAGCATCAATAGTTCCGGACTCGGCTGGTTAGGTCACAGGCACACATCTCCAGATGATGACTGAAGTCGAAGTGGGATGCTGACTGCTTGATATGTGTGGTAGCTCGGTGTTTGGCGCGAAGCGCCACTAACCGATTCGTCGATACTAGTTTGTCATATGCTCTTAGGTCATAGGAAAATTAAATCTTATGTTATAAAAGGAATAGGGGGAATTCCCCCATCGTTATAAGAATAAAAACAAGTAAACATTCAATTGGATATGATAGCATAAAAGTGCTTAATTAAAATAAGATTTAGATAATAATATATACATAATATTTACATGTTTATATAATGTAAACAGATGACTAAAATGTGTGTATGACTCTGCTAAAACAGTGACCCGGCCGTCCTGGTATTCAACCACTCGTGCCGGGTTGCTCACTGTACTGAACTTAATGGAGCTATGACTTGCCCGGATCGGACCCTTTTCCGTCTTCTTTCCGACTTCATCCGTCTTCTTTAGCTCTGCAAACTCATGCTCCCAAATCTCCACTAATTCGTAACCCTTTCTCCTTAGTCTTTCTGAAATCTCCACAGTCTTGCGTCTAAGATTCTCCATGGTCTCACCAGACACGGGATTTATGACATCCGGATCGAAACATTTAGCCCAACCATGGAAGAAGCAGCCCTGTTTTCAAAAAATTATAAAAAATGAACAAACTAAAAAAAAATAAATCTATATTTATAAAAAATAATTTTAAAAAAATATAGAAAGAAGAAAAAACTTACGTGATACTGATATATTGTGTATGTTACAGAACAAAATCGATCTACTTTCAATCCGTCAATTTTAATCTCACCATGACCGTTCAATGCATGCTTAATATGCAACCCTCCTGAATGTGCAACAAAATCCAGCCATCTAATTCCATCAAGGCTGTAATTGCCATTTGTATATCCATGTACTGGCACCATGGCGATCGTTCCAGGTACGATGTGTTTGCTTCGATAGCAGGCCATGCAGGATGCAGCGATGGTCACGTAACTAAAATTATAAAATGGCATGCTATTAAAAAAAAAAAGCTATATATGTATTAGTAAAATGTACTGATAAAAGATTCATGCTTTAGTAAATGATAATAAAGAAAAAAAAATTTACCAAAAGGGATCAACACCACAAATTTCTATGAATTGTTTCCTGAACTCTAAACAGCATTTTCTTAGTATATCTACATCAGATCTAATACAAAATTGAGCACAATTAGAACAAATTTTAAAAAAGCCAACTTACACATAAAAAAAAACTAATCTAAAATAACATAAATACTATTGACATTAGATACATACCGACAATAGATCTCCATTTCTTTGCGAAAGTCAAAGACATCATCTTTATGCTCACTATACCAGGCCATGAATTTGTGACGAGTTTCTGAGGACATAGAATCTGGGCCATAGAAGGAGTGATCCGGTCAATCCATATTTAACATCATCAAACTCTTTTAAGTATAACAATAAAGAGCTTTCAGCCAAATTTTTGTCTGTCATTAACAGCTGGTGACAGGTTTCACACTCAAACTTCTTACATGTTTTTTTGGCAACAAAGCCAGCAAAATATGCTGCTCCATTAGCAGAGAGCGACTTACCATCAAAAGGGAAACAGGGAATATCACCCGATAACCCTTCACAGTAAGTGAACTCTGCAATTTCAGAGTTACCAGCTACCTCTGAAACACCATCATCGATCTCTGTAAGCAGCTGTGTAGGAATAAGAACTGTGTCATGATCAGGTTCACAATTCGTCATTCCACAACTGCTAAAGATATTTTGTGCAATTAACATTCGAGCCCTCTGTTGAAAGTCACATGCAGTAGGATGGTCATTGTTACCTCCTCTGCGTCTGACAACAGAAAAAAAGTTCTCAATTGCATCCTGATGGAATCTGCACATTAGTATGAATGGAACCTCATCAAGTAAACGAGGAACCAGTTTCATAGCAGCAGATAAAGTGATTTGCCATCCCCATAAACAAGGAAAATTAATTTTTTTCCCCTTGGTCTGAAATTCAATTGACTTAATGAAGTCAAAGAATTCAGCCCATCTATTTATATGGGATGAAGTTTTTGTAACAGCTGATTTCAGACTATTAGTTTTATCAATCAACGTGCGACTGTTTAAGCTGTCAAATAATTTATTGACAGTTGAACAGAAGTCAGCTGTATGCTTAGCACTAGGAGGTAGATAGCCAAAAGTACTAAGAGTGCAAATACCCGCTGCAACAGATTGACTTAAAACCTGTGCAGCGAGCTTCACATTCATAGCACTAAGTCCATCAACCTCAATGTGCTTTTGCGTCAATTTGGGAACACTCCTATGATCCTGTTTGGAATCAAATTCATACAGAGAGGCCACATGAGACCAAACTGCTGATTTGAAACCATTAAAATGAACAGGATACTTTTTAAAGTTGTTCCGTAAACTTTTCAACAAGTGAGGCACATCAAAAAAAGTATATACATTAACATTATCTACAGTGAAATAAGGACAGTCAACTGTCACACCCCATTCTTTGGCATAAAGTTTAAGATTGTTGGCTCCCTGGTCACATACAACAGCAATTGGGGTCATGCCACACTGAATGAGTTCACGTAACAGATTAGTCAGTAAAATCTTCAGTGTGGCAGCCGGGGCTGTTTGTGATGAGAAAAAGAAACCAACAATCTGTTTCCATTTTTTGCAAAGCCCACGCACCATAAAAGATAGAGCGTGTGTTGCAAGCTTGGAGGAGGAAGATTGAATTTGGGATCCGTAATCTTCAAATCCCACAATTTTATCTTTCTTTTTATTGTAAACAAAGCCACATTTTAATGACATTTCATCAAAAGATATAATACAATACTTGTCATGTGGCTTTAACTTACTGGCTATAAGTTTAATTGAATTGAGCACAGCAGTTGAAAAACCTGGTTCCATTTTTATGCCAGAAACAATTTTTAAAAGAGTAGGTTTACTAGGCAAATTCAAAAATCGTTTCAGGGTGTTATATGCTTTAGGACTAGATAGGTATAACTGTAAGCAGAGATTTTTATCGCTTACAGACCACCTATGTCCATACTTAGATACTGAACTTGAAATTAATTGAGATCTAATAAAACTAAAAATAACTGGACTCACCAGAGGTTCAATCGAACTTATGACTTGTTTTAAGTTTTTTACTCGCTCAACTTTTGTCTGAGCATATTTCCTTTTAAGGAAATACAGTTTTGTGGCTAAGGACTTAATTTTCTTAGACTTAGGCGTCAGTAGCCTAAGTCTCTGCAGTCCTCTTCTTGGAGTTACATTGCTATCAGCTACCACCAATTCAGGCGCTTCATCCTGAGTCGAATCCAATTTCCCCTTCAGTGACGAAGCCATTGCAGAAATCTGCGGGGAAACTGGAGGCTGATCGGGCACCGCATTTTTAGCCAAATGGATTCGCCGGGAGGTGGCGTAAGCCTTTGCTCCAAAGTGGCTGGAGCAAACTCGGAACCTGGCATAGAGGGCATTCGGCGAATGTGATGCCAGGTCCACCTTCCTTAGTATGCTTGTCCACTCTCTACAACTATTGAAAACAAAGAAAAAAGGAATACTTAAAACAGTTTAAATTATTTATGTGTACACAAGTACAATAAATATGTACCAAACATTTATAACAAAAAGCACAATTGATCAAAAATAGGGGAAAGCAAACTATTTTTTAGCCTTCTCAAACTTATTGTATGTCAACCAAATGGCACATATAAATAAGTGCCCAACTTGCAACCAATAGGTCAATAATGTTTATTCTATTGCAAAAGATGGTACATTTGGGGGATTTTGTTAACAGATTTACAAAGCTGAAGGAAAATATCATAATTTTTTTTAAAAACTGTTCAATGAAAACTGATTCTTAATTTATATGTATTTTTTAAATAAACACATGTATTAGCTAAAATCTCTGATTCTAACACTAAAATGTAGTAAAAAAAAATTTCACATTAAATTCAGAAATGATTCACGATTTAGTAATATTAATATACACTTTAAAGTCAAGTGACAAAATAATTTAATGAACAAAAAAGTTTGTGGTTACTAGTAACAAACTAAAATTACATTTAGAATAGCTTCAGAAAAATAATATAGATCAGTTTTAAACCATTGTACAAATTCAAGTATGAAGAACATTCATATAGATACTTTTGATTGTCAGAAAATATTTCAAATATAGGATAAACTTTTTTTTTCTCTCAAAAATATTTAAATTGACCCTTTGTATCACAGTGTTGTTTTTTAATAATTTAACAACATTTATTATTAATTATGTTATTTACAATTTAACAACATGAACAAATAAACTTATAAAAATATGAATTAGTACTTTGATATTTAGATTGAAATTTATAAAATTTTTGTAATAAAAATTAGAGAAATATGAAAAAAAAAATTTCTGAGCAGTTTTCTTCAAACATTAAATAAAAAAAAAAAATATATAAGACTAAGGCTAAAAAATTTTTAAGCTGAAAAACACAATTACATTGCAAACGAGTATAAACAAACTGCTATCTTACCGCACAGGATCCCTTGGAAATCTGAAGTATCTCCTGTCTGGATGAGTGAGTGTTGTGGCTCGGCATACACAACACTTATGCCACACCTTCCGCTTCGAAACTCCTCTATAAATCATGACAAAGAAAAGAGTTATAATATATTATCATACAACGTATTGAAATGTCTTATAGTTAAGTCACCAATAATTTGCTTTTAAAAAGCAAAGGCACGACAACACAAAAGATTTTTAAAACTACATGACTGTTAAAAAAATACTATTAAATAAAGCCTTATAAACAAAGATGAAGTGTTGTCCTTTTATAAAATAGTATTACTTCCTTACAAATTTTGAACAATAATCAATAAAACTTTAGAATAAACATTGAATAAATGATAAAAAACATTATAGTAAGTACAGAATTTCGGATCTATACGATAACCCTTGAAAGTAATCCCTTAAAATTAAAAATCAGCAAGTGCAGGATCAAGAAACCTGCATATTTATTTACATCTGATTATATTCAAATAACTTTTATAAAATTTATTGAAGTATTAAACACATTACGGAAAAATTAAATTTTTTTTGAAAAATCATTAAAATTAGAACTCAGCTAGTAAAGAATCTAAGATACCTATGCATTTATTTATATCCGATTATAAACATTTACTTGACATAACAAAATTGTTTATAAATTGCTTAGCAAGTATTAAACATATTAAGTAAAAATTAATGTTATTATATAATATTCACAAAAATTAGAACTCAGCAATGGATAATTTTCAAAAACATTTGCTAGTTTATATCTTATTATATTTATATCACTATGCATAAAATAGTTTATTAAATTATCTCATAAGTATAAAAAAATATAAAATTAAAGTAACTTTAATAATTAATAATGGAAATCAGCAAGTACAACTGTTTGTTTACATGATTATGATAAGATTACTTTACATTCCATTTAATTATGCAAACATTCCATTTAATTCCAAAAATAGTTAAAACTCAAATTTTTCTAAGATATGAGTTAGCTTACATCTTATTATATGTATATCTCTTTGCATAATATAGTCCATAAAATTTCTCATCAGTTTAAAAAATATAAAATAAAATTAACTTAAAAAATTATCATTAAAATTAGAAATCAGCAAGTACAATTGTTTGTTTACATGTGCTTATAATCATATTATTCCATTTAAATGGGCAGATACTTTCAACCAAATAATCAATACATTACTTATACTGAATGTTACTTTCTTATATGATAGAAAAATTTCTAAATCTGCAAGTAAACGAACAAAAGCATCAGTTTGTTTACATCACATTTACACTAAGATAGGGATTAGTAAAGATCTTTGTTTAGGCTTAGAATATTAAACATTCTGTGCTTGCTAATTCTAATTCCATGGTAGAATGTGTTTATAAAAAAAGTATTATAAAAGTATTACTTACTTAGAACTCAATTTCCCTTCGATGTCATCCATCTTCTACAATGCTCAATTACTAAAAAAAAAAATTAAATACACCAAAGAACGCTCTACAAAACACGAGGAAAATAGAAGCGTTTGAAATTCGTGTTAGGAAGGTGAGTGGGTGAGTGAGTGAATTCTCAAACTGAGCATGCGCAATTTTGTGTGGGATGTTGCTGCTTTCCTAGCAATGCTCGACATCCCAGAGACGGAGTTACGATTTCTCCCTAGCTTTCCTTCTTCTCCCCTATATATTCTTTGATCCGGTATCGCACGTATATATTCTTGGTTTTCGGGTACATTAAAAAAATGCGGGAAGAAACCTTTGACCAACCTACAAATCCCAAACATTTTTGGTAGTTTGGATAGGGCCATTGGCATAAAGCAGAATGAATCGATGAAGCGGATGCTCAATGCGGTCACCGAAATCTGCAATATCTTAGATCCTTGCGGGATCACCTTAGGCTGATATCCTCTTTCCAGCAACCATCTTAAAACAAACTGGCCGTCAAACCCCTTCATATTATGTGCGATCAATGTGTACCCCTTGTGTACTGGAGAGAGAACATAAGTGCAAAATTTTGCACCACTCCTTGGAATACACGCTCTGCGCCATCAGCGTACTGGAGAATGGCATAGTTCACAAAATGCTCACCCGTCACTTGTGTCGTCTCAAAATCATAGAAAATGAGCTTATCGTTGGGAGATTTTGCTTTAACTTTATCCAGAAAACATCGATGGCCCGGTGGAAAATACTTTTTGCAGTTCTTGCAACGTGACTCACCGCATCTATGTTGCTCTTTGGGACATTTTTTCCTCTCTATCACTCTAGAACACCTTCTGCATTGATATATCTAAAAAACAAATAAAAATAAATAAATAAAATCACTTCCTTCCTCTTTCCTTAAAAAATTTACAAATGCTTAAAAAAAATAGAACAGTTCTTTTTAAATAACATATTTCTTACCAGTGTACATAAACCCTTCTCTATATGTGCGGAGAAACAGGAGGAAGAGTTACATAGCCTATCGCAATCATGGCACCTGGAGGCTCCTTCGTCTTTATGGCAGTTATCCCTTTTGCACACGTAGCACAAAACTCGCAGCGATGATCCACTAAATTTTGAAATGGCTTGAAACATGACTCGCAGAAGTGATTGGCCGCATAAAATCCCTTCGAAGAGGTCATAGTGGGCGTTATTGAGCCATAAGTAAACCTTTCTCGTTCGTGTGCTGCTGCCTTTGTAAGAGACCTAAGAGAAACGTATAATAAAATGTAGACAATAATATATCGATATTCCTTTTTTTTTTCAAAAATAAGAAAAACCTAAGATGGGAAAAAAAAATACAGAATAAAAATATAATCACCTGATTCATTTTATCTGTGCTAATGACTATCACTTGTATATCTAAGTGCCTCTCGAATATAGCGATCTCCTCGATTCCACAAGGTGCTTCAGGGACACGTGTGGCAGCATGAAGAGCAAGAGCTCTTCTTTCCAACAAATTGCAAGACTGCTTGCGTAACGTTGGTAAGTCCGGATCATTTTCGATAATTGCCTTCCCAAGCAATAATGCCATTGCACAGCAAATGTCTAAATCGCTTCTTTTGATGCTTATAATCGAACTTTTTTTAATATTGTCAACCTCCGGTATGATGACACGTCTGCTTCTCCCCGCACCCACCTCTCTCTTCACTGTCACCACGTTGATGGTAAAACCTTCATCCAGAGCGATTTCATCTTTCGACTGCAAGACTTTGGTGATGCAGGCAAGAAACGCCTCCACAGACATATCCCTAATTGGCTTTAAACAAGTGGAGATAGGACGATCCAACCTGTCGTGGAAAAGTAAAAACCTAATAAGATCGTGTCTACTTAACCCTCGAGTCGCGTTCTCCAAAACAACCTCAATTAACGCCGCCAGTACGTCGACAACGTCCTTTAAGAGGGCACCCCTCGCGTATGCGGGCAACCTGTCTGTGTCAATGAGTGCAGTGAAGCTAGTTTCAACCGTTCCATACAAATCATTTGTCCGCCGGCTATTCTCAAGAAGTTCGATGGCATCCTTGAGCTACGATTAAAAAAAAAAAAAAAAAAAGAAAAACCATTAAAATAGAATCAAATAGTTAAAATTATTAGAATAAAATTCAGTCGCAATCACAAGACACTAATACTCACATCAGTAGTATACCCGTTTACTGGAAGCGGTGTCCAAAAACTGGAAGATGGCCCCTCTTGAGGGTCCTCATGCCCAGCTCCAGTTTGATTTTAGCTCATAGAATTCTCCATAAATAATTGCGTGGTCTCACTCAAATCCAAAGGGTACTGTGTAAAAACACTAGGAGAGTCCTGGGAAAAAAAACAAAAAAAAAAAAAAACAGTAAGGATATTGATATAACTTGTAACCAACCGCTCTAACAAAATATCTTCAGATATTAACTTAAACACATTAATAATTACCTGCAATTCATCAATAAAACTATAAACTGATGGCGAAAGGGGGTTCTCCAAAAATGTTTGGGAAGTCTCACTCATCACCTAAATATTAATAGGAACATTATTTATGAATAATTCTCTTTCCCCTTAAGGCCCTTTCTACGCTGACGGACAAGTCAAATTGAAGGAGCTATGGGTGGGAGAAAGGGAGGAATAGGCGTGGACATAGGGGGAGGAGATATACTGAGCGACCATGGTAGTCCGGGTTACATTTTTTGGCAAAACTCAATATTTAAAGGGTGCGCCAAAAATAGATCACGCGACTATACTTATTACTTTTTTACTATTTTTGGTGTATTGGTCGGAGGTAGTGTGATTCCTTGTTACTCCTCTTATTTATTTAATTATTTTTACACCATTCATATTTCGTAATCATTCCAAATATTGGTAATATCAAATAAAATTTAAAATAATGTATGACACTGTTTTTTATTCCTTCATATTAGGAATCCTTTAAAACATTTACTCTACTCCAGAAAAAGACTTATTAACCAGACTATTAATATTTATAAAATAATAATTTTGTATAAATTATTTTGGGGCCTTCAATCTTCTTTCCGCGAATCCCCAACAGTAAATAAATATTACAGCCTCGATATCATTTTGAATTTTCTTTCACTCACGTAACTATGTAATATAGCGTGTATATAGTCATTAAATCTCCGAATATTTCAGACCATATTTTACATTAGAATTAAAGTGCGCAAGGGTTTTACTTAACGGGGGACGATTAACTTGAATTTAATGGTGATCCTAAAGGTATATTTAAAGGGTTATTTTATATTTCTGATGTTATTGAAAAATGTGAAAACTGTAGTTTCCATGATTCACGACAAATAAATCTTAATGTCTTTCCCTACATTATCTTGGAGTTTCAAATAGATTTTTTTTTTCAAATAATTAATTTTTTTCTTATTTAATATATTGTTCGTGTTTTGATAAAGTAGAAAGCATAATTAGTGTAGTGCAGACGGACAGTAAGTTCGGATCTTTGAGTTGTTGAGATTTTAATTAAATGCACGAGATAATTATAATTTTTCTTTTTGTTCCTTTACATTGACTCACATTGTTCAGACACTTTTCCACATTATCTACGTGTCAGTCGCTTTTTCTTTTTTTCTCCTAGCTTATAAAAAGATATTTTTTACAAGGTCATCTATTGATATGACCAAGCTATTTCATCGGTCAGATTTTAATAAACTTCATTAACTCCAATTATGAAAACTTTTTATGTAGTTATCATAAATTTGATAAAAAAAACATTCTTAGCAATAAGTTTTATAATCCAAGAAAATAACAAATGTAAAGTTAAAGGATAAACTTTCAAAAATTCAATGCGTTTTAATATGTACAAAAATTTTTATTTAAAAAAAAAAAGATTTAAGCAACATTAAGTATACACAGTATTCATTCTTTAAAGTTTAAATGAAGAAACAACATGATGTGAAATTAATATTTTCAACAAAACAAAACGTCTAAACAAAATAATAAATCATAAAATCCAAATTTAAATAAAGCATAAAAGAGAAATAGCGTAATTTCTTAAATGTGTGTATACTTCAAAAAATAATAAATTATGACAATATTACTTTTTTTGCATGTTATTAGTTATAAACCGCTGTAGTAAAACAGCTATTATAACAGCATAAATCAGTTAAAACATGAAAGCTAAATTAGTGCTGCAATTACAAGTGGCAAAAATCAAATAACAATCATTTTATGAAAGACATTCTGCAATTTTTAACAATCACAGCTGGTACTTTATTAAATAAATAAAAGGTCGCATATGCTTTCAAATGCAAACATCAATAGTTGACTAGCAAAAAAAATAAATAAATAAATAAATTATAAAAAAAATAAAATTAAAGAAAAGGAAATATACATTATATACAATTGGTTCGAGAGGCCATAACTAACAAAACTTTCTCTGACTTTTGATATGGATTGATGTTTTGGCACGAGAGTTATCTAAATTGTATTATCTGCCAGGTCTTAAAAAATAGTAGCGAAAAATATACTTTAATATATTATTTCAAAATTCAGTACAATTTTAATTTCCCTTAATTTTAAATTAATAATTTTATAAATTTTTCTACATTCAGGTATAAATCCTTTTATTCTGGAGATGAAAATAAAGGGGAAAAATTGTTACAAACGATGCGAGTTCATTGCATTTGAAAGAAAAAACATTATTTAAATTTCCACGATTTAAAATATCGTAATAATAAATTACTGATAAATCAAAGACTTGCAGGAAAAACCATCACAGATTAAAATCACTATCTATTTGTAATGTTGACACTTGAGTACGATGAGTTGTTAAATTAAAAGCGAATCACGTGAACCGTCAGCGCGAAAGAAGCTTTCGGAAGCGAAACTCCATAGATTAATAACAGATACTTAAAAATTTTTTTTATGTAAAATAAGAAACATTTCAGACGTAAAAGGCGATGATTTAGAAAGTACCATTGAATTGGGAGAAAAAATTAAACTTAAAAAACATGTAATTGGAATATATAAAGAGTATGATAGATGTCAAATACTAAATAATGACAGAGATTTTGAGTTAAATTTCTAAAATTAAATTTAGGAACATTAATTTCTATTTTAGGTTTTTTAACTTTCAAAGCTACTTTTTGAGGTATATAAATTAAATTTAAATGAAATACATCAAGTTAACTATACATTTTAACAGAATTTTAATAGTTTTTTTTTTAATATTTAAGTAGAAAGGAGAGGAAAACTTATTAAGAGTAATTGAAAATTTGATATCAGATATCGTGTAAAAACATGTCACCAGGCTATTTCATGAAGAATCGGAAAACAACTTTTTGCATAATAACTATTGAAAAACATAAATTTTGAAGAAAAACTAGAATATATTTATGTAAAAATTTAAAGTTTATTTTTGTTTTTATGGTCAAAAAAAGGATTTAAAATATATTTTGTAAAAAAATTCAAAATTTCTTGATATATAGATTTAATTTTTGAATTTAAAGTTCATTTGAATTTTTTTTCTCTTTTTGCGCATCTAAAATGTATTGAGGATTTCTTATTGGCATGCCACGCGTGTATCGTGGATCCACGATTTCTGGAAGTAAACAATTAAAATAAAATTGCTTTAATTTTTCAAACATGCAATTCTTCCAGAATTCGTCATTTTTGAAAATCTTATATGAGTTTTAAATCCTTTTCTTGACCACAAAACAAATAAACAGTAGGATCTATTAGTTATATGCAGTTGTCCCTGAACCTGATAGAAGTATAAATGCTTAATATTTATATCGCCAATGGATTTATCCTTGTTTAGGTTCCAAAAAGTTGTTTTTCTGTTCTTGATGAAATCTTCTGGTGACATGAAAATGGGATCTCCACTATTCCGTCGTTATCGATTAAGCCGTCAAGAGACGCTCCTAAATAGGTATCATCTATAAATAATCCGCAGTTTTGTATCTTTAAATTTAGTTTTCCTTCTATGTCTTTCTTTGCCTCGTTCTCCATTTTTTTCCCATAATCACAGGCTTCACTATAAAAATCTGCGTAAAGGATTTTTTTAACTAGTGAATCACAGGATGTGGTATTTTTCCTGCGACACACTTCACCAAAATGAGAAGCAGTTAGTATTTTCTTTCTAGCCGCTATCCATAATGGTGAATCTGCCTGTTTGATGGTATTTTTCTGTAGGTCTTCTCTTTCCTTATCACTCAATTGTAGGGAGTCTATAATTCTGGATTTTTTGGCCTCAAACTCTTCTTGGATTATACCAGGTTTGGAAGCAAAGGGGCCATAGCTGGTGTCTTTATCTTTATTTAGATCTAACTTGCGTTTTTTGGCCCTAATTTCTCCCTGTCTTATTTTCCTGGCACATCTCCTCTTTTCCGCCTTACAGTCCAATTTCTTACAAAATTTATTAGGTCTGCATTTAAAGGACGTTCTGTACAGGGCTTCATATTTTCTGATTGAATTGAAAGAGGAAACTGCTGCGTTACACCGCATGGAATAAGAATTTCTCAAACTATAATTAATTCTTTTCCCACCGGTATTTTTCGCGATTACGGAATTTAGTGACTCTGCTAAGTTGCTGGTGGCGTTGTATAGCAGACTCTTAGCATGGGAAGATAAATTATCGAATATTTCGATGATGCGAAAAAAAATCCCATCCTGCTTCATTTCTTCAACGATGTTTTGAATGTTTTCCCCCACTTCTAATCACCTTCTTTGGTTTGCAAAAGTATTCACTGCATTTGCCATGCTTTCCAAAAGTATGGTAGGGAATGTTGATAAGATCGGTCCTCAGTTCTTTCATCTTCCGAATTTCAGAAATTTCCGATTTCCTATGGTGATTTGACGCAGACCATATCGCTTGTCGCATTCTAAATAAGTTTGCGCCTAAAAGTTTCCTAAATTTGATTTTTAAACCATTTTTCGTGCTTTTCGATAGTTCAGTAAGTTTACTACAAACATTTCGAATGAGATGGTTTTTGCATTCGATTTTCTCGACCATAAAATTGCCGTATGGAAGAGAATCTAGAATTTTTTTATGGACGTTGCTGTCTCCGTCACCAATCATTTTTGAGTACTTGACTCCATACATATCCATGCTATTGAGGAAGCCGTCAACTATAATATCGCTTTCCATAGCAGAAGATGGGCCACTCCAATTTTTGGAACACGCGTGTTGCTTATTTTCTTTTCCACGAGCGCACATAGAGCAATACTTGTTCCTCAATCCCAAATAGAGCACTTTTTCAGTATGATAGCCAATTATAGCAGCCTGGAAAAAAAGAAGCCAAATTAAGATGCGAATAACACTTTGTTATGAATTGCATTTAGGCTTCAACAAACATTTGATTTGGCTAAATGCTCCTAATAAATTGTTAGTAAATAAGTACTATCAATATATTAGGAAACTTATTATTATTCAGATCATGTGTCAAAACTATTAACTTTTCTCAGCAAACACCTTAAATCTATGTAGAAACATTCATATTATATTTTCAAAATCAAAATTTTGTTAGACTGGATTGTATATATTAGACAGGATATATATATATATATATATATATATATATATATATATATATATAAATTCGCCATTTTATAGCATAAAACTTTATTTTAATTTAATATTTTGGCCTAAGACGTTTATATTCTGCAGAAAACAGCAGGATTTCGTAAAATAACTCAGATAAATCTATGTAGCTTTTGTTATTAAATTTCAAGAAGCCAGGAAAATGACAGCATTAAAACCTACACCTTTTAAAAAAATTTTTGAAATAGATTTTGAGCCAGAAAATTGGTTCTTTATTCATGCAACAAGACATGTTCAGATAGGTGGGTATCTAATCAATCTATTAACATAAGATATTGATTCCTGTTTTGGTTAATAAAATTAGCCAGGAAAATGACAGATTTTCATGGAACAAACAAATTATTGACAGAATTTTTTTTTTTTAACGAAGTTTTAGTAAACAATACCCTCTGCGTATATTCTAGAAATGCTTACATAGGATAAAATAAAAAAAATCAGATTTTGAAAAATGTATGGGAAGTTTTGAAGCTAGTTATTATTGGAAATATTGTTTGGGATAAGCCAGGAAAATGACATTTTGATATTCAATTAAATTTTTTAAGTATACAAAACAGTCAATGCTAGTGCAAAGTCATTTTAAAATGTTAACAGCAATGCTATTTATTAATTTTTTTTTAAACTAAATAATTTAAAATCAACGCTAATTGAAATTTAAAAAAAAAAAAGAAATTTAAATGGAAAACAAAATTTAGGGAGAAGTGGTACTTAAAAAAACTTAATAAAACACCAATCTTACCATTGGCGTCAATGATAAAAAATTAAATTTGATGATAAGTTCTAATTGAAATAAAAAATGAGCTATGAACTAAAAAGGGTAAAAAAATGTACCTATTCATTTCGGGGAATCGTAAAAAGATGGCATAAAATTGATACCAAACATGCTAAATTTTGGTAATGGGAACTACTGGCAGCATTGTAATTGAGTTATAATACGTACCAAATATACTCTTAGATAGGTGAAAAATATTCTATGACTAAATTTGGTGCCGATTACAGCTGCACAAATACTGTAAAGCATGCTGTGAAAGAACATAATATTGCACGTTGCCTATTTTATATTGCTTTTACCATCTAAAAAATTAATTCTACAATAAATATCTTTTAGGCCTTAAATTTTATGTAGTTATTTGATACTTAAAATGTATTTGCTTAAAATTTTAAACAAAGAAACTACAAATAATAAAACATACATCTCATATATCCTTGCCCTCTTTCGATTGAAACTTTTAAAATGTTATTGTTATTCAAGATACTATCCTGAAGAATTCGTAGTTTTTTTTATTCTCTGTATAAACATTTTTCTAAATAATGTAAAAGAATGTCTGAACTTCATTTTGCTATCTGAAGTAATGTATACAATCTTTTGCTTCTACAGAAATTGTATAAAACGTTAAAATCATAATGTTTAAATTGCTTAAGTTATTTGCATTAAAAAATGGATACAACAAACTATTTTCAGAAAAACATAATGTGTAATAAACTTACTGCTCCTGATAAAGATGAGTAGTTTGTGCGATAGGATCTTTTCCCCCAAGTCCCATCAACAATGACGGTGAGAAGAGGTATTCCATCTGAATCCACATCTTCACGTTGCCTTGCAAGTCGTTTCTCTTCTTCAGCTGCCTTTGCCATTTCCGATGTTGCAGTTTCTTCCCAAGCTTTCGTAAGATGCTCTTTTGCAAATCTTCGACTTGACATGCAGGGTACATTTAAATTTGAGAGTAGTTCTTCCATGTTAGAAAATCCGCATCCTATTGCAGTGATTCCAAGAACTGCCGCAGTATTTATTGAAACGGATTCTTCATTTGTGTGCACAACATCCTCGAAATTGCACAAACGGCATTTGAATCTAAATGAAGAATTCAGACCATTCTTCATTTCAGATACTATTATAGCATCTTTTATTTTGCAGTCAAATGGGCCATGATCCTCAAATCATTATTATTGATCCTCCTTATTATTGAAAACAAGGTTTTTAAAGACACCCCATTTCCATTCTGTTAGCATACCTAAAGGTAAAGAGAATCTATTTGATATCTTTAAACAAAAACTATTAAGATCATGGGTCTAAATTTTGTGCCTTTTATCATTAAATTCCTAAATTCCTCCTATGTGAAGAAAATTTGAAGTATATTCATTAAAGTTTTTTATCAAATTAAAATTTCATTAAAATTATTTTAAATCAGGGTATATTTATTAAAATTTTTAAGGGCAATATTCTACGAGTTGTTACGCTCTCGGTGTTCTTAGTGTCTGATAGACCGTGACAAACTCTGTCAATTTGTGAGACTCCTTCTTTCTAGGCGGCCCTGACTCAAGACGCTCTCTTTTTTGGGTGGGAAAGAATTAGCGGGGAACTCCCAAGTAGAGAAATCGCAAAGCATGTACTTGTAAAATGATACCTAACACTGGTGCTCTTCCCATATGCATAGCAGACGTATCGTGAGAATTTATTCGCATAATAGCCCTCTTGTAATTTTTAAGTAGTACTACAAATACTAGCCTAATAAAAATCAATGTTATGTGAAAGTGTGAAAGCATTTTAGTCCGTGGGAGTTTGATTACGAGAAATTGAATTTTTCAGATATAAGAGTAAAAAAAAAAGCACAAGCGGAATCAATAAGACAAATAATTGGTGAAGACTTTCAGTTTTAATTTCATTTTTTTAATTAGAAAATGCATAACTCAAATGAATAAATTATAAGAATGAGTAATAAATTAATAAAAACTTTTACCGAATAACGCAACATTCATCGGTCTCAGTAACTCCTCTATAAAATAAATAAAATGAGAATTTTCCAATTGTAGAATAAGAAATACAGTGGAACCCTGAAAATCCTAATTTCTCAAAAAATGCTTAATAAAAGTATCGTGATCTATTGATAACAAATCGGTCAATAATAAAAAAATATGAAAGTGCGAAATCTGACTATAAAACGAATTCTCGTAATTTCTTCGAAAACTTGAGTTAGGAAGAAATATAACTCGAAAATAATAATAATAAAAGAAATTTTTGCCAGGATCTGAAATCAATTGATCCAGAAGGATGAACTCCCAATTTGCGAAAAATACAGTATAAAATCTCTGAAGATTCAAAGCCTTTTTTTAATTTATTCTATCACGATGAGTGAAAAATATGAATTATTATATTTAACTTTTCACTATTAAAAATAAATTGCCTATAGTTATTTTATCGAATTTAGTTTAAAAAGTTTTCGAATAATATAAATAATACAGGGTATCTGGGTAAATATCTCACACCATGATGATTCTAAAAAATAATAAAAAAATATTTAAAAAAAAAACTACAAGTATATTACATCCATAGTGTGTGTACAAGGGATAGTGTCAGTATTATAATCTTTAAAAGTAACTCAGAAACGTATTTTTCTTAAAATACGTTTCTGAGGTCTAAAAGGTTGTGTGTTCGACCCCCGCCGGCTGAAGACTACCCATGTAGTAAATAGTGACTGATGCACGTTAAATCTGTCAGGTAATAAAGTCCTCCTTGTACCCGTAACAAATCATACCTCTGGGGGTGCTGATCCAGGAGTTTCCGTGTTTTTTTTTTTTTTTTTTTTTTTGGATTGGTTCAAAATTACAAGGCTACGAAGTTGATCACTAGTAGTTGTAACCCAGAGTAGTCGATCACAGATGTGACTGGTTGATACGAATTCTGCTCTCAGTTCGTACCGACCACAGTACTGGCATAAAATATAGTTAGTGGTCGACAAATCAGGGTTAGAATTCCCTTTCCGTTGATCGAACCGAGGGAGATTTTTGAGATTTTCCTCGCCGTGTAACGTGGATACGGGTTATTAGCTCAATGAAGCTACGAAGGCTAGTTTGTCCCAATGCTGGATGCAGGAGTTCGATTGAATCCTGGTTATTGTAATAGATTAATCAGCTTCGAAATGATAGGCGAGTTTAAATGTCATAATTAACTAAAATTTGTCAAAAGTATTAATTTTATTTAAAAAAAATAGATAATTTTATTTAAAGATAATTTAAAAAAGATAATTTTATTTAAAAAAGATATAGAGAAAAAAGATTGTATACAGCTGAAAATTGTATTTGTATAAATTATTAATTTCCGAAATTCTTATCAATAATGTTTAATTATATTTTATTATTTTCTTTAAAAAAACTGGCAACTGTCAGGAAAAAAATTAAGATCGTAAGGAATAAAATAAGATTTCACTATTTGTGATTATAAAATATTCATCAACATTTATTTTTTTCGGATAAAAAAACTGTCCCATATCTTTATTATAACTGTACGAAAATATATTGATATTTATGGATTAAAAATAAGAAATGATTTTCTTGCCGGTTTCCAATATTTCCATTTTGTTTTTTATTTTCTCCCTTCTTTTACTTCTTTTTTTTTAATAATTGTCGTTGAACAGCCTACCCAATTTCCAGTTTATGACTACCAACTCTGTAACCTTGTATTTTTGAACAAAATCCAGAAGACAAAGTAACTCTTCTATCAAGTATTGGGAGAAAATTTGATTTCGTGGAGAACGTTTTGAAAGAACTAACACGTCTTTGCGTTAGGTGGACATGAAAACCACGAAAACCTACCACGGATAGTCTGACGGATCCATGATCCGTCTGACACTGAGGATATATTTTGTTAGCATTGCGCTCGGTGTGAGCCGTGGGCGGATTTTGTATGACCAACTATCACTTGTATTCGAAATCGTATCACCTCATTTGGAGGAGAGCACTCTATCCCCTGAGCAACCACGGTTCTTCCATTTTGATATGTATGTTACCGGCAAAGTTTGAAAGTCAACATTCTGTGGAATGTCAAGGCGTTGTTATACCTAAACTAGCCAGTGCCTGAAAGGACTCTTATTTCTCACATTTTCTAAGCATTCAATGTAATGAAAAACCTGCAAAGTATAAAATATGTCTATGATTTGTTTCGAATGTAATGAAATGCAATTCAAACGTCTTTGAAGCTCACCATATCATAGCAAGTAGATTAATTTTAATTTCTTCATTTGTATATGAAAATTTTGTTTCCCTTCATATGACATAGATTCTTCAAGGCATAAATTTTGTTTTATCCAACTTTCATTTTCTCTACGCATCTTGAATACATTCATTTAATGGCACTCTCATTTTTTACGAATAACATTTAAATTGTTGAGGAATGCGCTTGATTTACAGAATAGCCGTATCAAGATCTTTTTTCTTACTTCGCCTAAATATCATTTGTCATTCTATAGAATGCCTTGCCATTACATATAGTGTCTAGGGAAAGTATGTAATAATTCTCACATTTCGTGCTTGGCAAAAAAAAAAAAAAGACACCTGGCATTCCATGCAATGTTATGGAAAGCCGGTGTTTTATACTTTACCCTGGTAATAAATGTATTATTTATTGAAGGGGTAAATCATGTGTTATTTTCTGAATATAAATTCATGTATCTAGTTTCAAAAGTTAAATTTAGAATTATTAAATAATGTAATATCTCATTCCATCGAAATTGGATTATTCCATTAAATAATCAGCACAATTTCCCATTAGAAAATGTATATTTTTTCTGAATTTTTTTGTGAGATTGCAGTTTTGCTATAAAAACTGCGAATAATAAAAAAATTAATAACAGTACATATTTTTACCTTTCAGAAGAAAATAATGTTTACTATTTGTTAAAATAAAAAAAAAATTGTATTTTGCTTATAACCTGAAAGTTGTAAAAATCGGAGAATCAATTTATTGCCAATAAAGCTTCATATAGCTTTTCCTCTGAATTCCTGTTTTTAATGTATGGGCAACTGTATATTTTGTAAACTCTATTTAAATAAAACTTATTGAGAGTAAATCAAAAAATTTCAAATTTAATGTTTTTAAATTTGAAATTTTTTTTTCCGATAACTCAAAAATAATTTATTAAACTTTTGCAAATTTTCCGATTTGTAGATTTCTATATTTTAATGAACGAAATACAGAATCATTCATTCAGGGGAAGGGGGTTGATTATGAGACGGACCCGCTGCCTAGTTTGCTATCGAGGCTCGGTGAGGGGTTACTAACTGCTGACTAAATAATAATAATAAAGTATAGTGTCTTTCTATTTGCATAATACCAGATTTCATTGCATACCCGTAATATTAATTCTTATCTTTCATTCCTGAATTTTAAGAATCGAAGGAAAGATCAAAGACGTAAAGCGTTTTCCAAAATAAAATTCGCAAAACATTTAGAAATTTCTACAAGTAAGGAAAATTACTTATTCCACCAGTAAGAAGAGGCTAAACTTTGGCTACTTTCTTTCGAATGAACCGCCATTCCTTAAACCAATCAATTACCAGCTCTTTCCGAGGGGACTAAGGGGTTGCTTTTTTTTCACTTCGCATAATTAGGTAAATAAACGCCTTCGTTGTAGGTGGCAGCACAATAACTCAGATAGCTTAGATTTAAAGTTCAAATTTCGCGATGTTTCGGCGCAATTTTTCTTCCTCCAATTTCAAAATATTTCTGTTTTTTTTTTTTTTTTAAATGAAAGATAAGAATATAATCTTAATTTCCATGGGTTAAAAAATTCGATGAGAGAAAAACTACTATGGATAAAAATTATTTGAAGTTGGATTGAGTTTTTTGAATTTAAAAAATAGTAGAAATTTTTTTTTTACTTAATTTCCTCCGCATTAATTAAGATATTTTTATTTTCTTTCGTTTCCAAAAAACAAAATGTTATTATCTTGAAAATTGACGATTTTATGTAAGGCTGAACTGTCCATAGAATAACATGGGGGTTGCTTTTCTCCCGATCGAGCGAGCGAACGGCCTTAAAGATAATAGCTGTATAAAAAAAAAAAAAAAAAAAAACAGTGGAAAAATCAATACCTCATCATCATCAAATAACAGATCTGAATCTGAAACATCATGCAACGGATTCTCGTCGAAAATATCAGATGTTTCACTAGCTGCCTAAAAACAAATATTAATAGTAATATTGATAAGCATACTTTAAGAAAAATGTTATCTTTCCGAGATTAGAATAAAAAAATTTTATTAGACAGATGACTATATATGTTACGATAACACAGATTAATTTTAAGGGAATAGTAAATAACATATTTTAAAAAACAATGAATTATAGAATAAACTAAAAATAATTTCACGCGTATAGTGAGGAGAATAGGAAAAGTTTCGAGCCTTTTCTTCTGATTCGTGGATAAAAGTACTAAAATTTGGAGGAATAATATTACTGTTATATCTTTTTTTTTTGTTAATTTATTATATCTTATTTTAATTATTGCGTTGTGGAATTATAAATTTAACTTTAAGCTCTTGAGAAAAATACATTTTTGCTAAATCAAATTATTATGCAATTAACAATTACTTATCTTTTAAAAGTTAATTTACTAAAGTTTATCTGAATAAAATATCATTTTTGAAACAGATTCGAAGCCTGTTAAGAAAAATAAAATTAGCAATCATAAATCATTTTAAGAATCAAAATAAAATCATTAACGCTACTATTAAAATATACCCAGAGAACAGCAGTTAATTTTCAACATCATTTTTTTTATTTGGCACTAGTCATATTCGTTACATTAATCATTTATTTTTTCCAAAATTAAAACCAGCTGATAAATTATTAAGATACACATTATTACCTGGAGTGGATAGAATTAAAAAAACAAAATTGTGCACGTAGTAAAAACGCACACGTGTAAAAAATATATATTAATTAATTAACGCGCTTTCCATTACTTGTTAAATCAAATTTCGAAAACATTATCATTCATTAAAATTTTGAATTACCTTGGCAATTATTAATCTCGACCTACAGTTTCTACTCGTACCGGTCTCGCTCCGGACTGCCAGGAAAGAGAGCAAAAAGCGAATTGTTTCAAATGAGTTTAACATTTCATCATATGAAGATTTGCTAATTTCTTCATTATATCCGTCTTCATCTTACTCACAATTTATGGCTGTATTGTTTTTATTTTTAATACCGTCCAAAATATCCGATTCAGTCAATGTTTCGGTGGTTTCAGCTTCAGAATCAATAGAAAGAAAATTATTAATCCGTACATCATCATTAATTTCGTGGTTCTCTCTTAGCTGTACCCACATCTTTTTAAGTTCTTCTAAAAGAATATCATTCTTGTCCTCACTTTCTGAATTTTCAGCATTGACAAAGAATCCAGCTTTAGCAAAACTGTTACGAATGGTACGATCTGTAACATCATAGTTCCATGCTTTGGAAATTTCTGTTATGCTTTCTCGCAATTAATCTTTGGCAGTGATAACTTTTCGTACAATTCTTTTGCGGTAGTGCAGTTTAAAGTTTTGAATCACCCCTTGATCCATTGGTTGTAGCTTCGATGTAGTGTTTGGAGGCAAGTAAAAAACTTTAATGTTTTTCAGTTCTTTGTTGATTTCCTTCGGATGAGCAGGGCAATTGTCGAAAATTAGAGCAATTTTGCGATTCTCTGCAATCATAAGTTTGTCCAACTTTTGAATCCATTTTTCACAAATTTCTGGCGTCATCCATGACTTTTTGTTGAATTCATAATCAACCTCCAATGATTTTGTGCCCTTAAAACATCTTTGAGTTTTGACTTTTTCTATAATTAAGGGTTTTAATTTTTGATGGCCAGTCATATTTGCACCTAGCATGATAGTTATTCTTGCTTTGTTATGTTTTCCTCCAAAGCATTTTTCATTTTTAAATGCTAGGGTCTTTTGAGGCAAATATTGAAAAAATAAAGCCGTCTCATCAGCAGTGAAAATGTTTTTTAGCTTATAATCTTTTAAAATTTTATTAAGAGTCTCTGCAATCCAACTTTCACAATCTTTATCACTGACGTCATTACTTTCACCACACATAATTTTTCCTATAATTCCCTGTTTTCTTTTAAACTTGTCAAGCCATCCACTACTTCCTAGAAATTCATCGTGTCCCAGTACCTTTGCAAATTGCATTGCTTTCTCGGTTATTAAAGGTATAAAAGTTAAGGGGATGCAAAAATCAGTTCGAGGTCATTTCCCCCATAAAATGCGCTAACAAGTTTATAATTTTCTCAAATATTTTGGGAAATAGGGAAAGTAGATCTTAAAAAAAATTCGTTACATAGAAAATTCACTTCGCTATTTGGAAGTTATTTAACGAAGAAATTTCCAAAATATTCTTGGTTCCACGAAAAAATTCTCAAAATAGAGAAATTCGTAAAATGGAAGTCCAACTGTATATATATATATATATAAATAAGGAAATAAAGAATAATAATAAGTTTTATTTATTGTGCACAAGCTGCAAGTAAATAGAACTCATAAAATAAGTTATTTTCTACATTTTGAACTTATATATATTATACTCAGATATATCATAAAAATATGAAGACATTTTTTTTTCAGACTTCATATGAAATCTTTAAGTTCAATTTGCTTACATAAATGGAGGTTATAACAATATTTACCTGTAAATTTGCCCCTTGTATTTAACAGTATTTTTTATTACGTTTTCTCTTTTGACTTTAAGAGATATTTAAAATACTTTCGTTGAGTTATCGCCAACTATTTTTGTTTAACTATAATTTATATTAAACTTATTTTGGGGCTACTGATCCATCGTACGCTACGTATTACAAATTATACCTGTTAAAATTGCGCAAACTGAAAAATTTCAAGTGTAAACTTAAAATTGACTTTTTTTTCTTCGAAATTTTAATTTGTTTCAAAATTATTGCAATTCTAAGTACTTTTTGTGAATTTAAAAATGATTATTTATACATTGTTGTACAAAATATCGAAAATAAGCACTACGCACATGCCGCCTTTATTTCCCTACGAATTAATAACTACTTTATGTTAACTTATTTTGTCATTTCAGAAATTTTTGTTTTATTTCTCACTCTCATATATATATATATATATATATATATATATATATATATATATATATATATATGTAACATAAAAAGCTTCTATTAATCTTTTTATGTTAGGTTTCTTCGTTAAAAACAACTCCTTATTTATTACTAATTAATTTCAAATCGAAACACTTTATCATACTTTTAAAAAGCCACATCCTGTTTCTAAATCTATTTTTGGCCCAACTATGCATAAATTTAAATAAAGACATTACTCCCTTTAAGCTTCGTGGGAATCTCGTGATCTATTTAATTAACCAATAGTAATTTCTAAGATTTCCCTCTTTCCCTAAACTGAAACATTTTACGGATTTACTTTCAAAGATTTTCCCTAACATATAACCGAGGAGCGCAACTTTTCGTATTCACTCTCAGTCATGACTGCTCTGACTAATAATTAATAAATAAATTTTGTACCCTCCTACCCGGCCTAAGACCTGTTTTAATCCATCCACTCGGCAACGACGTTATATATATATAATAGTGAATAGGAAATAATTATGTTCAATCAAAGTATGCAAAGGCGTAACTACCACTACGAAATATAAACATCAATTCACTGGTACATAAGCCAAGCTAACTTGAATCAACCCTACTTTCGGTTTTGGTTTCTCCGAAGCAAGACCGAATCTTTGAGAGCTCTGCTAGGATCCCTCGATCCGAGCTTCTACTATGATGAAGATAAAAGATAGCTACACCCTCATCATGAAGAGGAGCATCAATGCAAAGAAGAAAGCCCTAGCGCGACTTCGGAGCAACGCCGCCCCTGCTTCTGAAGAAAAGAAGCAAGAAAAAGATGTTGATGAAGGAGAAAAAGACGATCACATCCCTGCTTCCCGTATCCCCACCATTGATAGAGGAGGAAAAGCGAGCAGAGGAGACACTCGGATCCGGTTTCCCGAGCTAACCCCAGGGGTGCTCTTTTCAGGGCGGCTCTGCTTCCCTTCATAAGGGGGAAACCAGCAACTGGGACGTTGGCTGGATCAGGCATAGTTACCAGCAGCAGTGCTACAGGGGTAAGTACTTTACAGTGCTCCCTTAATGATAATGATAATCATTCTAATAGCGATCACCCAATCGATCGTGAGTTAAATGATCTCAAAAATCGAAGAGAAGTATATAGAATTTTATATGCTCTCAAAAAAGAATATTCCGATCTGGAAACCCAGAGATACAAAGCTTCAGCTTTCATTCAACTTGAAGAGAAAGTCAAATCTCTCAGGGATAATCTAAATGTCTACGCGCAGGTTAATGATATTAAATTATTTATGATCCCTGTGGACTTACAGAAAAGAATCAGCCGTACTCGCTCGGTCCAAAGCCTTTCTCGAGGCTACCTAAACCTACTGAAACCGACGAGTACGGTTTTCAAACCATTAACGAAAAGAAAGAACAATTCAACAGCCAGTGGAATATTCTCCCCCCGGAACTTCTCAGCTCCGGTTCCTGAGGGAGAAAGCCAAAAAAACTCCGTTTCGCAGGAAAATTCCTCAGCCTCTCGGCCACGGAATCACCCTCCCTTCTTAATAAACTCGCCGGACAATTCATTAAAATTAATGTTAATAATTCTGATGAGTATAGGTCAGTCTCACACCTATCAGAGGTGTGTAGAGTTCAAGGGCTTCGCCCTACAAGAGGAGCGACCGACGACTTTAAGTCGTCCTTAGGGGCTCCCTTCTCTTACACTAATTGATAAAATCAATGCCCAAATTGAGGTAATGGGCTTTGAGGTGCATAGCCTCATTCAACTCACCAGACAAGGTGCCAAAAAGACCCCTATGCCCCTATTTTACCTCCAAATTAATCCAACTCTCAATTCCGAGAAGATTTTTGAAATTTCGGAACCGAAGTAAAATTTGAATATTATAGAGGTAGGAAGGGTCCCAAGCAATGCTATCGCTGCCAGGGATTCAACCACTCTTCTGAGATGTGTCAGTTACCAGTAAAATGCCTACGTTGTGCACAGCCGCACCAGGTTAGGGACTGCACACATCCCTTCAACGCTCCACTTATGTGCGCTAACTGTGGCGGGGAGCACGCCAGTAATTGGCGTCAATGCCCCAAATTTCCCGGAAAAGGGAAAAATAATTCTTCAAAACTCCCCAAAACAAGGGTAGACATAACACTAAAAATTCCCAGGTTAAACCAACTACATCAAAACCGAGGAATTTTCCTGCAACGCAAAGCTTTTTAGGTTAGCATATTTTGCTTTTTGAGACTTTGAAAATAATATGTATCAGAATTTTAATGAATTACATAAATTCCCGGTCTTTATAAAATAATCCAACTGCTTAACACTAGCAGTGAACAATAAAATTCAACTTGATCATTTTTTCACTAAGCTATTATTTCATTTTCCATAAATTTATGAAAAACAAGGCAAGAAAATAATAATAATAAACTTACCGCATGTGAATTCTGAAGCATGCTGAGGGTATTCCACAACGAGTTTTGTTGCCATTTCTGTAAAACTGACTCTTCGCAGCATTCGATTCTTATAGTATGATGACTTCACATTCCAAATATTATCTTTCTTTCTAATGAGTTCAATGAACGTGCTCTCCATTTCAACAGTCCATTTAAAAGACTCTGGGAGACTCATGTTGACTGCAACACAAAAATATACTTAATTAAAACCATTCCAATAAACAACACAATTATGTAACAATTAACTAAATTGTGTAAAATGTAAATTTTTTTACATAACTTTTTAAAAATATCTTCTAACCTAATTATTAAATTAGACTATTTTAATAATTTTCAACTAACTCTGAATATTTAATATGCTATTAAAATTTACCAGTATTTTATGTAGTTTACTAATAATATTTATAGCACTAAGAAGTCTTAACGAAAAATTGAACACACGAAAATACAATAAGTTAAATAATAATAAAAGAAAGAGAAACAGATTTTTAACATAAATTTTATAAATTATCATTGATATCATAAAGAATACCCAGAATTGAACACAAGTAATTTGCGTAAACAAGCTCTACTACCGAAATGAAATATCCAAAAAAGTAATATAAACTTTATTTCAAAAGATAAAAATAATTTTTAGTATGTCATAGCATGAAATATTTTTTCTTAATTTGTTTATATTTCACATTCCCTTCCATGCCAAAGTCCCTTACAAATATATATTTACGTACAAAAAAGATTAAATGCAATTCATAAAATTTGTTTATCATTTAAAGTAATATCAAAATATAAAACAAAACTACTTTTATGTACTTGGCAAAATTTACTTCAGATTGGCGAATTTGGCGTAGAAAATCATACTTTTAATTCACGTTTAAAAACATATCACATTTATAAGATAAACTTCTTTAATGGTTAGAAACAGATTTATACTTCTTATAAAATAACTTTAAAATCAATACTCAATTAAAAACTTACCTGAATTAATATATATCAAATTAGATACGCTGCTACCTCACATAAACTTTGCGGCCATATTGTTTTGACTTGTGCTATCCCATAACCCCATGCGGTTGCTGCCACCTGATTGGTTGAATTGTGAAGTTGATTCAACACTTTCGCAGAGAAGTGAAAGAGTTGAACAGCAGTTGTTCCAACTCGGATAAGTATATCACACCTATGTTTTCGGACGGGGTTGTCTTCGGAGGTAAAGTTGGGGTTGAATTGAGCGTTGAGTTGAACGAATTTCGCTATGTGTGATATGGCTAACTCCTAACATCAGCTATGTTGAAGGGCATTAAGCCAACCCTCACCCCCCCCCCCTACTAAAAATTCTACACCGAATTCCAACATTAGTGAGTTCTCTGAAATGTTCAGAGCACTCATGGAACTCGGTAGGGAGTTCGGAAACGACGAGCACTTATTGCAGGCCATGCAACTCAGTTTACACTCCTTCAATGCTACTCACACCTATGCCGACAGAGCATACCTTACATAAATTTGCGGAAATGACTTGTAAGGCCTAAGAAACTCTGAATTTGTTTGATATTCTTAGGTTCAGGAAAATTTGTAACTGCTTTCGTTTTTGCCGTTGAAGGTGTAATAGTTCCGTTTTCGATAATGTGTCCCAAAAAATTAACTTTAGTTTCTAGAAATGGACATTTTTCGAAATTTATCTCTAAGCCATATTCTGACGCGATCTTAAAGATTTTAGTTAAACGCTCTAAACCTTCGATTTCATCCTTCGCTATTACGTCTATATCGTCCATATATATTACCATAATACCTTCATTAATAAGATCTCTGAATATGTGATTAATGAATCGTTGGAATTCGGCTGGGCTATTGGCTAAACCGAAGGGCACTTTGGTAAATTCATACTGCCCATTGGTAGTGACAAATGATGTGTATTTTTGACTATTTATTTGTAAGTGAAAAAATGCGTTCTTAAGATCCAGTAAGGAATGAATTTTTGCCTCGCTTATACTATCTAAAATATCATCTTAGACAGGAAGGGGAAATCTATCCTTAATTGTCTTTTTGTTTAACTTACGATAATCCACGAAAAGACTTATAGTACCATTTTTCTTCTTACACAAAACAATAGGGGAAGCAAAATCTGAATTACTAGGTTTAATTATAACCTTTGATAACCATTCCTTAATTTGAGAATCAACTATTTGTTTTTCAACATATGCTAATCGACGAGGTTTACAATAAATAGGAGTGTCATCTGTTAAGATTATTTTCATTTCTAAATTACCTCATTTCACTTTGTGAGGCTTATACTTTTGAATTATATTAAATACACCTTGTTTAACATGCTCATTTTTGATATGATTTAAGTGCAAAGTATTTATATCATTTATATTCAATTGAAAACAATTAAAAATATCATCAAAAAATCAAATAAAAGGTTTTTATCATCATGCAAAGTATCACATAATAAAGAACTATCAAAAGACAAGGAATCATTTAAACACAAATCGTTTTTCTTGTTTAAAAGTAAACATTGAGATTGAGAATTTTCCTTGTGCAATAAATCTCCTGCATAAGCATTTTGTTCATTTATTTTTTTTATTCCAAGTGTTCGCAGTTGTTTTGAATTTAACATCTGGCGAATCTGAAATTTGACTCTCGAAAAGAAGAGATTTTACTTGAGGAATTGACGCAACTGATGGATAGTTTATGAGTTACAGCGAATGGGATCTTTAATTCACGTTTAATGATGTTTTGACTTGGAAGTGAAATTGTAAGAGAATAAGTTTCCGCTTTAATTATCTCTCCGAAACAACTTTTTAATTCAATTGAACTTTCTGGAATACGATCTTTCAAATTAACATATTTGCTATTTATAACACAGATGCGTGACCCCGAATCTACTAAACAATCAATTTTCCGTTCATTAATTTTTAATTCGATAAATTCCAAATTATTTACACATTGTTCATTGATAGGGTTTTTACTTTCGATTTGATTAATCTGATTTGCATTAATTTGTGAAGGATTAATTTGGTTTCGAGTTTCTTTAAACTTCAAGTAGCAATTTTTTGCGAAATGAGAATTTGCACCACAAATATAACAGTTTTTAGTGTCTGGCAATTTATCTGTTCGTTTAAAAGTGTTTGCCCTATATTTTTCTTGATGAGTGTTTTTAAGAGAATGAAAAGTGCTCCTATATCGATGTTGATTTTCTGTATGGTTGAATGTTAACTGCGGCTCATGTTGCGATTTTCTTTTTGCCGTAAAATAAATATCGCATTCTTGTGCTAATTCCAGAGGTTTGAACCAACCATTAGCCTGTCTTACGCCAATATGGGCGGATGTATCTCTGTCTAGTGTTTCATATATTTTATCGGAAATCATTAAATCACATAATGTTTTAAAGTCATTTACTTCTCTCAGACGTAAATAATACTCAAAAGTTGAACGAATTCGTGTTGCAAATTGAATGTGTGATTCATCAAAATGTTTTCTTTCGCGGCGAAAATTAAATAGACACTGTTGAGGGGTTAATTGGTATTCTCTTAAGATTAATGATTTCAGTTTTTCGTAATTTTTTAATTCCTCTTCTTCTACGTATAAAAGCGCTTTGTTTGCTTTTTCTTGCAAAATTGCTATGAGAATTTCGGACTTAAGTTCATCTTTTACGTTTTTTGTTTTAAATGCTCGCTCCAAAGAATTAAAGAATAAGCTAAGATTTTCAGGATTTCTCGGAACAGTTACTGTTAAGGTTCGTATACTTTTAATAAGTGATTCTAAATCTTGATGCGGGTTAGTTAAATCAGAACTGATGTTTACGCTCATATCTCGCTCATTTTGACTAAGTGATTTAAGCTGAATTTCTTTTTCTATCCTAGCTAATTTTACTTTTTCAAGTTCTAAATTAAGTTGTTGCATTTTTAATTCTTCGTCAGCTATTAATTTCCTTGCGTTTATAATTTCGTCTAATAGTTTCTTTACTGTGTTCGGGTCATTTTTAAATTCCTCTGAATTTTCAATAAAAGTTTTCAGTTCGTTTATTGTAGCATTAGAATTAGTGGGAATATTTAGTTCCAGTGATAAAGTTATTAAATCTGTTTTCGTTGCCTTATACATGATTTCACAAAAAGAAGAAAAAAATAAAGAGTCACCTACTTCAAAGGTTTCTTTGCAGATAAAATTTGTGGTAATCCATACACACTGGTGCACAACACTGGTCAGGCACGAACTCTGTATCCGTTGACGATATCGTAGTTTCAGGCAATTTCGATGGCGGTTCCAGGGTTGCCACTCAAATCTGGAAAAAAAATTCCCTGTACATATTATACACAATATATTAAGAAGAAACAACAATTAATGTGCTCTTGTGTGAGCTATATTGGGCTAACTATATTTATTAGTTTTAATTTCTGGAAAAACAGCAGAACATACTTAAATAATGCTATAGTATATTAAATACAGTTTAGTATAGCTTAAATACCATGGTTAAATATCCCATAGAGTATGCTTTGAGTGGTCACTATTTTTTAAATGATAAAAATAAGAAACAAAATTCCCTGTTTATAAAGAAAAAATTAAAATTCCCTGCATTTTCCCTGTTATTTTAGGTGATTTTTAAAATCCCTGTATTTTCCAGGTTTTCCCTGTGGAGTGGCAACCCGGGTTCTTGTTGTTTCCAGCAATTTCGATGGCGGGTCTTGTTGTTTCCAGCAATTTTACAATACTTCTCATTTAATTCAGCTCAGCGTAGTTTTTGTAGACTCGAGCCCTGCGCGGCGCAAAAAGTTTATAATAGCTCAACCTACTCGTTGGCTACACGTTGTTGAAAAAATTGAAAAGTTATTGCCCAAAACGCGGTCCACATTCCCGTGGACGAGCCCCCATGTGTAGGATAAAGGGGGTGCAGAGAGGGCTTTAAATAAAAGGCGATACGTTAAACATAACGAAAATTATATTAACAAATAAAATACAAAAAATATGATACACATCCCGCTGGCATCCTTCTCGAGCCAGGCGTTACGAACAACTGCATGACATCTACATAGTGTAAAGGTAAAAGTAATGCGGAAAGTAAATGTAATGATTGTCCTTGGATACAATAACACGTGATTGAGAAGCTTGCTTCCTGGGATGGATCTGCATTCCACATAAGTAAGAAGAGATATATAAGTGAATAATTGTAATTTCAAAATAGGCAGATATTAATTATCTATATGTATATCCAGGGTTGGCAAGATTTTGCCGCAGGTGGAAAAACCGGTAAAAACCGTCTTGGCAAAAACAGGTTTTTGCCATGCAAAGCGGCAAAAACCTATATTTTCCAAAATGAGAGGACAAAATCACATTTTTGATACAAAATTATTCCTAAAATTGAATTATATATACTATAAATGTATATAATTAAATCATAATGTATTAATATATCATTTTAGTAGTTTAAAACATTATTGATCCGAAAATTAGTGATTATTCTCTTTTTTCCAGTGAAATGAACTTATTTTAAATTAATATAACTAAAATTTAAAACATGAAATATCTATCAACATGTGTAGTTAATTAAAATATACAAGTATCTATGCAATTTTTTAAATTTGCCCAAATTCAATACTTTATTAATCATCACAATAAAATTTGTGCTGTCTCAACATAGCATAACAGAACACTAGTTTTGAAACATTATTTAGAGTCAACTTATTCCGAATTTTAGAATGTACAAATGAAAAATTCAAAAACACTCTTTCAATGGCAGTACTACTAAAAGGACATGAGTGTAAATGAGAAATTAATTCCCAAAATTAACAAGAATTTAAATTGTGTGGTTTTGTTTGCATTTTGAAGTAATATTGAGAAATGAGGTGATTATCAAAATCTATCTAATAAAACATACATTTTAGCTTTCTTAAGTCTCTCCTCTCTCTAAATATAGTGTAAGAGTGATATGTAAAATAATACATACCAAAAGTTATGAAGAAGTAAAAAGAAATACAATTTGTTAAAAAAACATTTATTTAAGGAATCTAAAATGAAAAGAGGTCAAAAACTTACAATCCTTTAAAAATTATTACCCTTATATTAATTATTAATATTTTAAAAATAATTTTTTTATGTAATTTATCAAAATTATTATTCAAATAAAACTCCAACCCTGGTGCCTACGAACTTTAAATAACTTAGATACAACAATTCTATAAAAATTAATATAAAAGCATAATGTACTTACCACGGGCTTTGCTTGGAACTCTCTAGCACTGTCGAAACCGACACCTTGTATAGTTGTTTGCCCCAGCAAAGCAATCACTCTCAATTCAAGCTCATTTAAGAACTCCCCATTAGGAGGACCTCCTTCTTTCCCGGTATTGTATTGCTGGATCATAGCAGCTTTTGTTTTTTTGTAGGATTTTAAATCCTTCCACTTTTTTTAATTTCCTCTCCGGAACGAACGTAACCACTGGTACTTACGTTGTTTAGAACATCCCACGCGTTTTTAATATCTTTTGTGGTTTTGTAGCAGCGGCCTAATTGCCCCGAAACCAATTCACGCTTTCCTTCTAGTTCTTCAATGATTGAAACAATCTCTTCATGCGAAAAATTTGATGCTCGTCGTTTTTGGGAGCTAATTTTTAAAATTTTTCAAAACAACCTAACGTATCAAAATTATTATTCCTTTTGATTAATTTAAATTTGCTTCAAGTATTTTGTAATAATATTTAATCAGCAATTTAAATAATTTGGTTTTTGCCGGTTTTTACCAGGTTTTTGCCACTGTCCTGGCAAAGACCCCTTTTTGCCGGCAAAAACTCCAACCCTGTGTATATCCATATAAAATAAAACAGTTAAATTTTAATTTAATTCATGCAAATAGAGTATAAAAATTTCAAAATGTGACCATAAACAAATAAATTTAATACATAATTTTAACAGTGAAAAAGTTACGATAGAAATTATATTTCAATAAAAAAGAATCAGTAATCAGCATTTCCAGAAAGCTAAATAGAAAACTTGATTTTTAGAGTAAAAAGTTACCAAAAACTTGGAAACCAATATGAAATATATTTATATAAATTGTTAATTAAAAAATATGCAATATTTTATAAGTAGTGTTACTAAAGGTAAATTATAGAACTGTCCAATCAGTAATAAACAGTCAATGGAGCCATTTTGGGAAAGCTTCTCGGGAATAGGAATTATGGACTTCAATTTTACAGTAAATTTATACACAAAATACAGTAAACTTATATAATAAGAAAAATATTATTTTGTACCACTTATTACATAAGTTTTTTTCTTGATTTACTGTTTAAGATATCTTCAAATTTTAGACTTTCTGTCAAACATTACATCTCCATTGACATTAGTGCTAAGTCACATAGTCTGCGACTTGTCATTCTTGAACGAAGACGATTCTTAATTCTTTTCATTAAAGAAAATGATCTCTCTCCTGAACAGTTTGACACAGGAATAGATAAGAATATCCTCAACGCTACTTCAATATTGGGATATGTGTCTTCTATCTGTAGCATTCGTATAGTCTTTGACATTTCAGTTGGATTTGACTTATCAGTCAAAAAGTCTTTAAATCGCACAAGTTCGTCAAAAAGTCCATCACCAACATCTTCAAAGTATGCTTCCTGAAATGGCTTTACTGTTTCCAAGCATACTGGTTTCTTATAGGTCAGAAACCCAAAACTTCTTTCGAGAAAGCTGTAAGCTTTTTTTCTATCACTTAAATGAAATTGTCACAAATGACATAGTGTGTCTTGAGTTAAAAATTTTTCTCTTGGGGACAAATTCACACTTTCACTGGTGCTATCATCTAAAGCCTTTGGTATTCGAAGAGCTCTTGAGGTTTTATAAGAAATATTTCCCACAAGATTTTCAGCTTCATAAGAACTAAAGTTTTCTCTCACATTCCTTCTAAGGATTCATAGAGTGGGACTTCAAAGGTACAATTTTGAGCCTGCAAACTTTTACTTGTAGCATTTATACGCTGCAGTAACGTATCCCAAATAATGGTTATTAAAGCAATTTCAAAAGTTGGGCAAGTAAACATTTAGCTTCATGTTTCGTCGAAGCTTTTTCATTAGAATTTTTAGCGACATCTTCCAATGTCTTTATTACAACTGCATATCCTTTTCTTAAGGCCCTAACGGCTGCAGCACTTGCTGACCACCTTGTACACGATAAAGATTTGAGAGTAAGAAAATCTTTTTGTTCAAATTTAAAAGTAAAAAACTCTCACCTGTGAGGGGAAGCTGAAAAAAAATTATATAGTGCTTGCACAAAACCAAAGTAGGAAACAGCAGCATTCACTCCTACCAAATTTAGTGAGTGAGCTGTGCAGGGCACAAACTCAGTCAAAGGGCTCTCTATTTTTAAGCTGGATTGTAAGCCAGAGTACTTACCAGCCATATTACTAGCATTATCATATGTCTGCCCCCTGCAGTCTTGCAAATTAATGGTTAGATTTGTTAAAAATTGCACAATTGTATCATGCAGGTGCTCTGCAGCATGGCTATGTATGGCAACAAAAGTTAAGAAACGTTCAATAGGTTCATTTTGCGCATCTACATATCGCACAACAATACACATCTGATCAATGTCTGTAATATCTGGGGTAGAATCAACTATGATTCCAAAGTACTTTGTTTTATTTATTCCAGAAACAATTTTATCTAGTACTTGTTTTGCCATAATTTGAATTATTTCATCAACTGTGGTGGGCGATAAATAATTAACATGTCCTTTACCTTTATTTCCATAGTTTTTCTGGTGTTCCTTTAAAAAAGGATCAAATTTGTTTATAAGCTCTAAAATTCCCAAAAAGTTGCCATTTTTGTTAGAGCCAAAGGTTTCATCATCACCAAAAATTGCCAACCCACGTACTGAAATAAACTTTAAAGTTTCTACAACTCTGAAAAGTACTTTCTTCCAGTAAATTTTTTCACTTTCATTTTGCTCTATTATTTTGTTATCAATCCGACCAGAAGTTAAACTTAACTGAGCCATAGTGTTTATAGCCTTCCTGTGATGTCTCATGAGAGGATAACCTTTTACTTACATTGTGCCAATCTTTAAAACCACAACTGCTTAAGTAATCGCTGTTATTGCCAAACAATTTACACACATAACAAAAAACAGCATTGACAGTCGGAGAATACACCAGCCATTTTCTTTCAATTACTTCTCCATTTCTCTTTTTGTGTGAAAAGTTGTTTTCTGTGCATGTTCGAAACTTATCAGCAAATATACGGCCAGAATATTTTAAACCAGCAATGTTTTGGTTAGGTGGACTGCGAACAAAATGTTCCTTCAGTTTGTTAGTTACTGTGGTCAGAGTTGCAGTATCACTATCGAACATCTCAAGTAAATCTAGAGAAGACGAGGTGGCAGGATTTGAATTGTGGGTTAAAGAGGTTGGCAATCTTTCGTCTGAAGATACAGTTGCTGTTTCATTTTCATTTAAAGTTTGATCTGGTTTATTTAAATGAAGAGCTTGCCACACAGATTTCTTTCAAATTATCTCTAAAACTATTTTCTTCAACACAAGTTTTGTCTATTAAGGCAGATTGTTCATCAATGTTGGCGAGTTTTGGAGCAGAAAAAAAAAAAAAATTATTTAACGGTTTCATTGTCTTCAAAAAACTTAAATTTCTCATTTCTTTCTCTTCTCTCTTTCTTTTTTTAAAACTACCAGAAGCATATTTTCGGGTTGACATTGTTGTTTTAAAATAAATTTAAAATCGATTACTTCAACGTGCGATAAATATAATCCAATTCAAAGCAAACACAAATAATGAATGAGTGTGTTACACTTTATATTACCAATAGGGTCATTTCCTATTTTTTCAACTTTTTAATCTGTTTTTTTGTATTGTTACTTACAATTTTACAAACTAGATCAGTTGAAACTGTTTAGAAGCAGTACCACAAGTAGGCAACACAAATACTAATTCATTTTCTTTCACTTCAGTTTACTTTGAACATTATGAAGAAATATTAATTTCTTACTATATATAAAAATCTAATGATGGTGTCGCAATTTCGTGAGTTTTTATTGGCCGCGAAATCACGTGATAGGATCCAGTTTTTCCTCATTCATTTAAATATTGTTTTGGTTGTCATCAGCATAAAATTAATAATAGTCGTAAAGGTATTGTTTTTCTTTAAATATTTTTGTATCCCTAATTTAAACTTATTTTCCAGTACTGCTATTATTAGCGAGAATATTAAATTATGGTTGTGAACTCATCAAATTTGTTTGAACAATATAATGTTATAAGAATATAAATGTTATTTTAAAAAATGATTACTTCGAAAAATCACTTCCGTTCATCAAGAGATCCAAATGTTTATAATACCAATAAATAGTAATATTTGGACTTGGGAAGTAGAGGCACAAGAGTAAGCAAACAGAATTCCTTTTAGTACATATATGTTAAGTGAATAATTTTAACTTATGTAGAAAAACTGTTTTCTGCCAAGAAAAGACAATTATTGCGAAGGGTAACATCGGGGTTGGTGAGTGGCAGCGAACAGGGGGTTTAGCCCCCTAGTAATTAATATATTTTATGGAGCATCTTACATGTAATGAATGTATGTGATTTTGATTGGTGAAAGCAGAAAGTGCATGAGCTATGTATGAAAACACACTTTTAAATATTTCAGATTTCCGTTCTGAGGGAGACATATATACATGAACACAGAAAAAAACTAGGTTTGTGGGGGGCCCAGGCCTCTCGGGCCTAATGGTTAATCAGGCCCTGAGTATGAAAATATTGAAGTTATTTCGGTTAAAATAAATATAAGTTTTAAAAAATATATCGAACAATTTTATATCATATTCTAAATTTTTAATCTTATTTTATAATCACTTAATCCTTTTTTCTTAACTATAAACCAATGGATTTTTAGTAATAAATAAAAATAAATATTATTTCTTCATTTCGACAAGTTTTTTTATAATTAATCCCCTAATTAGTTAATTTTAACTTCCAAAAAAACACTATTTATTAATATACTCTAAAAAAACATTTAAAAAACTGTTCAAAAAAATAAAAATCTATTTATATATTTAATTTCGCCAATCTTCCTTCTTCTAAACTAAGAAAATTGGACTACTCATGAAGTGAAATTATGAAAGTTGCACCTACTATTTTTATTAAGAATTTACGAATTTTATTAAGAATTTATAAACATATTACGACATATCTTATTCTTACAATCAAAATATAAATCTGTGAATAAGAATTAAGATAAAATAAATCAGCATAAAGTAAAATTAATATTTGACCCATGCACTTTTAAATATACAAGTGTTTTGCTAAAATTTTGAAATCTTAAAAATTCCATTTCGAAAAATTGAAATAAAATATTCTTGGATCAAAAAATCATGACAAGCAGGAAAACATTTATTAATATGTAATATTAATATAAATAAGGATGAATAATAAGTATTTGTATATATTAGACAGACCTCTTTAAAAAATATATTTTAGTCTTAGTGTGTAATACAAGCTTGATTGTTAATATACAGTCACTCCCAAAATTGAGTATATACAAACAGTTCATTTCGAAATTTGTGTGTAGAAGTTTGAAATTCTTAACAAAATAATTTAAAATATTATAGATAAAAGTGCATATAGTTCCCTAACAAGATATCAGATAAAAATGTGAAATATTGAAATAGTACTTATGAAAGAAATTTCAAAGACAGTAGAATACAAAAATGAGAATCACAGAATTGAGTATACACTTTTATTAAATGTCTATAACAATTAATTAGTACTTTGTAGCATATCCATTTGCTCGAATCACAGCTTGCAACCGTTTGGGCATTGATTCCACAAGAGTTTTTGTAGATGCCACTGAAATTTTGGCCCACTCTTCTTTCAAAACACTTTTCAAATGCTCCTTACTTGTAATGTGGTGTTCTTGAACAGCTTTCTCCAGCTGAGACCATAAATTTTCTATTACATTTAAATCCGGGGACTGTGGTGGAGTATGTAGTTGCTGACGACAGTTATACAGAAGCCACATCTTCACAATTTGAGCCGTATGCTTGGGATCGTTATCCTGTTGGAAGATGAAGTTCGATCCCAAACCTAGTTTCTGGGCGCTAGCTTTAAGATGATTCTTAAGAATGTTTAGATATAACATCTTGTCCATAATACCATCGATGAAGACAAGTTCTCCAACCCCTCCTGCAGCTATGCAACCCCAGACAAGGACAGATCCACCTCCGTATTTCACTGTCGGTATTGTATTCTTAGGATCCAGCTGAGTGCAAGGTTGCCTCCATACTTTGCCACGGCCATCGCACCCAAAAAGGTTAAATTTGCTTTCGTCACTGAAAACTACTGATTTCCAAAAGTCTTGGGACTTGGAAATGTGATTCTTAGCAAATAAAAGTCGCTTCTTACGATTAACTTGACTTATTAACGGCTTTCGCCTAGGAACACGACCATTAAAACCTGCTTGTCGGAGAGTCCTGCGCACAGTTTCTGCAGAAACATTTCTCTGCATCACTAAACTTACAGATGCAGCAAGTTTTGGAGCACTGCTCATTGGATTTTTCTTGATACTGCGGAGAATCGTTCTTTTTGCTGTTTCACTGAGGATTTCTTTGCGTCCTCTTCCTGGAGTATTCGTCACTGTTCCAGTATTTGTTAATGATCTTTTGAATACATCCATGACTTCTGCCAATCAAAGAAGCGATTTCTCGAAGTGATTTGCCTTCACTTGACCATCTAATAACCAAATTTCTCTCATCTAATGACGTCTCCTTTCGATTGCCCATTTTGAATTAGTTTGTCACGATAAATGTCAACTTAAATTAATTTAATAGAAAGTATGTTCGTCAAGAGTCCATATAAATATTAATGAAAAAGATTTTAAATGAAAAGTGGTAGATACAAATGAATTTATTCTAGTGTGTTCTCAATTTTGTGACACTCGTTTTTCCTTAGGTTATATCTGAAATTTTTTTTGCGCTAATTTTATTTCATTATTTTGGATATTTCGCAATCTTTTCTTAAAAATCTCTGTGCAGTATCATCTAAAAAAATTCCGATTCGTTCATACAAAATTTCAAATTTTTGTACGCGAAATTCCAATCTAACACCTAGTGTATACTCAATTTTGGGAGTGACTGTATATATAGAATTCAATCAATTTGATTTAAATCAAGCAATTATATTTAATTTTTAAGTTCAGTTTTTTGTAATAAAATAATTCAGAAATTTTACCACTGAAACCCTGACATTGATGAAAAATTACAACATTGAAGAAATCTTAACTATTAAAAAAAAAAAAAAAGGAAAATAATAATAATTTAATAACTGCTTAAATTTGTTTTAAATTGTTTTAATATTTACTTAAATATTTAAAATATTTCCCATATGACAGGAAGAACTTAGTCCGTAATACAAGGTTGATTGATAATGTATAGAATTCAATCAATATACCACTGAACCCCTTGTTAAAAATTATAGTCTTAAAGACATCTTGACTATTCAAAAAAAAATTTTCATAACTATTTAAATTCTTTTAAATAGCTTTGCTAGTTTTACTATATTTAAAATAATTCCAATATCTCTGTAAAATATATCATCTCTCTACTTCGCGAGATGTTTTCCTTTTGGTTCATTCATCAAATCACTCTTAATGATGGCAGGGAATTTTAATGATATAAATATTTAATTTAAAATCCTGGATTATATAAATATTCACAATTACATATCAACAAGTATAGATATTATATCAACAACTCCGGAGCTCTATTGCTCCCTACTTCTTACTGTTTGTCTAAGATAGGTACTCTGCCAGACATTCGTCTGGAGCTGTGGCGGTGACTATGGTAACGAGGTATGATTATTTCAAGTAGGGGTGCGGAGTCTCTCTTTAGGACTGGTTTCGGCGAGAGAAAAGAAGACCTCCTCATCGAAGCTATCCTCCCTAAAATGCCCTCTTCTTGTTTCCATAGCACCAGACTGCCGCAGACTTAGTGGCGGTCAGAGTACCTATCTTAGGCTGGAATTCAACTGCAACAGTCTTAAGACACGCCACTCGACGTATACGACGGTCTTAAGTTCGTGAATTTACGCCACTCGTCTTATGTGGCTATTCAAGTTAAACACTTACGCCATATCTTAAAAATTGCCTAACTTAAGACGGGGATTTTGTTACTCGTTTCTCCCTCGAGCTTATGATGACGTAGAATCTGTTTATCCAATGAGATTGCTTAAAAAAATAACAATTTAATACTTAGAAAGCTACAAGCAAACTTTTCATATAGTATAAGATTACATATTTTTTGATATCCCAAATAAACTTGAACATTTCAAAACGTGTTTCTGCGGAGTTCACCTCTTGTTTGTTTGTGTTTCATAATGCCGGATTTGAAGAAGAGCCTCAGAGCTCATATACATTTTGATAGACTAAATTAAGCCTTACCTATTGAAACGCAGTGCTATAAGCGAAAGCAGAGAGCACGCCGCACTTACTCAACTACTATACTCAATACTGCTGCTAAGGTTGTTTTGAAGAATTTAAAAAATGAGCTCCCAAAAACGACGAGCACCAAGTTCTTCGCATGAAGAGATTGTTTCAATCATTGAAGAACTAGAAGGAAAGCGTGAATTGGTTTCGGGGCAATTAGGCCGCTGCTGCAAAACCACAAAAGATATTAAAAACGCGTGGGATGTTCTAAACAACGTAAGTACCAGTGGTTACGTTCGTTCCGGAGAGGAAATTAAAAAAAAGTGGAAGGATTTAAAATCCTACACAAAAACAAAAGCTGCTATGATCCAGCAATACAATACCGGGAAAGGAGGAGGTCCTCCTAATGTGGAGTTCTTAAATGAGCTTGAATTGAGAGTGATTGCTTTGCTGGGGCCAACAACTATACAAGGTGTCCGTTTCGACAGTGCTAGAGAGTTCCAAGCAAAGCCCGTGGTAAGTACATTACGTTTTTATATTAATTTTTATAGAATTGTTGTATTTATAGAATTGTAGTATACCGTTGTATTTATAGAATTGTAGGCACCAGGGTTGGAGTTTTATTTATTTTAATAATAATTTTGATAAATTACATAAAAAAATTATTTTTAAAATATTAGTAATTAATATAAGGGTAATAATTTTTAAAGGATTGAAAGTTTTTGACCTCTTTTCATTTTAGATTCCTTAAATAAATGTTTTTTTAATAAATGTTAAATTTTTTTTTTACTTCTTCATAATAACTTTTGGTGTGTATTATTTTACATATCACTCTTACACTATATTTAAAGAGAGAACATAAGAAAGCTAAAATGGATGTTTTATGAGATAGATTTTGATAATCACCTCATTTCTCAATATTACTTCAAAATGCAAACAAAACCACACAATTTAAATTCTTGTTAATTTTGGGAATTAATTTCTCATTTACACTCATGTCCTTTTAGTAGTACTGCCATTGAAAGAGTGTTTTTGAATTTTTCATTTGTACATTCTAAAATTCGGAATAAGTTGACTCTAAATAATGTTTCAAAACTTATAACAATATCTTTAGCAGACGCCAAGGTTTTAAGAATCATAGTCAATTTGAAATGTACTAATGCTTGTTAACCTTAAATTTTATTATAAAGTAATTTATGTTAAAAATAATGGTGCAGTTGTTCAAATTTTTCTCTGTCGAAAACTTTGAAACAATATATTTTTTTCTTAATAGGAAAGAGCATCTAAAAAACAGCAATTGTTGTGGCTGGCCCATCAAGTGACTATGATAATGATGCAGACGGCAGTAGAGAGCATGGTAATACTACATTTTCATGTTACCTCTAATTTAAGTTTTCAAAACCTTATTCTTTATTCTTCTGACAAAAATGTTCTGAATTTAAGTTTCTTTCAATTTATAGGGAATAATAATTTTTTCAAATATTCTTTTAATACCAAGTTTTGTTGATTTAAATAAACTGATATTTTTATGTATATTGATTTGAAAAACAATGATTTAATTTATTGATACTTTTATTATTTTTTCTTAGTTTTAAAATTTGTTTTAATAATAATAATATTATTAATATTAATAATAATATTATTAATAATAATAATATTAATAATAATAATATTAATAATAATAATATTAATAATAATATTAATATTAATAATATTATTAATATTAATATTATTAATATTTATATTATTAATATTAATATTATTAATATTTAATATATTAATATTAATAATATTAATATTATTAATAATATTATCATTATTATTAATATTAATAATATTATTAACTATTAATATTAATAATATTATTAACTATTAATATTAATAATATTATTAACATAAACTAATTATGCATCATAGTTGCAAGATCAAAAATATATAACGGTTACATTAAAATGCATAAACAAATAATAAATCTAAGTTAAGTAAAAAACGTCGACGAGAAAGATGGAGAGGTTTCAACGAATTCGATGCGCGATGCGACACAGCATAATTAATTTTACATTAATTAATATTATAACTTCCTAGGAGTAATTTTGCTAAAAAGCGATCGGCTGGATGATAGGTCTCATGTGTAGGTATCCGTAAAAGTCTTGAAACGCAAGTACCCAATTCAGATTATGTTCCAAGTGCATTGCACAGAACTTGAAAATTGAGCATGCGTTTACAAATTGTCATGTTATGCATATTTCAGTCAGCCTTGTAGGCGCGTTTCTAAAGGAGACTTCATTTTTGAAAGGTGCTCAGCGAGAATGAGCGAACAAGTTTTTCAGAAAAGGAGTTTACTGTCCAAAGATTTGTGTGTTTCATACCTGTAGGTATTTAAAATGACGACACGCTTTAGTTTTGATTTCAACAGATTAAAAAAAATTAGGTTTTTCTTGTGCACAGAGACAATGCATAGAACAATTTGTTGCATCGTCTGGTTATATATTCAGAGTTCGGTCTTGGAAGTAGTCTGTCGTATCGTATGCAAAAACACGTGATATTTTTGTGTTTCAATTTTTGACCTAAAGTGATGTTATGACGACACATTGAATGTCCATTTCTGCCCGAATTATTCCGATTTATAATGTTCTGTATAATGTTCAATACGCTTGTGTGTTTATCAGCAGCCCTATCCCACCCTCTTAAACTCAACACGAACTCCTTGATCTATCCAAGTGAGGATCATATTGTTCATTTAATATTTTAACAGTTGACTGTACCTTCTGCAAATTTTTTGCGGGGTCACCCTGCATGTAATTCAATTCAAAATTTATGAGGAGAAATTCTATTTGGGTGCTTCGACGCATTTTAACAACATCAAAAAAATATTAATATTTTAAAATATCAAAACTTTCCTTTTCAGGATCTTTATTGGTGAAAGGAGTCTTAAGATAAAAATACCCCATTCTCTTAATGATAGTTGGTCTCGAAAAATGTTTCAGATGATGAAATGTTAAAACATGTTTCTACATAAGAACGAAAATTTCTCTTTTTTATTATTGTATTTTAAAAATAGTAATTAAAATATTACCTGCTTTGATTGATCTTTCTATGTTTTAAAAATGTAAGGATTCAAATTTCGTTTCTTCTGTAAAATTATTTCAATTCCT
>OX421970.1:105666501-105671641 GCA_949128135.1 Parasteatoda lunata
GTCTATAGCATTGGTTGGTTCTTTAACGAATGAAATTTAAAAAATGATTTTAATTTTACATATATCAACTTAATGAAAGAAAAAATTTTACATTAAATAAAATATTTTTAAAGCCCCAAAAAGCAGAGAAAGTTTTTATTATTATTATTAATAATAATATTATTAATAATAATAACGGATTTATATATATAATATAATATTAATATTAATAATAATATTAGTATTAATATTAATAATATTAATATTAATAATATTAATTAATATTAATAATATTAATATTAATAATATTAATTAATATTAATAATATTAATTAATATTTATAATATTAATATTATTAATATTAATATTATTAATATTAATATTATTAATATTAAAATTATTAATATTAATATTATTATTATAATTATTATTAATATTATTAATATTAATATTATTAATATTAATAATATTAATAATATTATTAATATTAATAATATTATTAATAATTAATATTAATATTATTAATATTAATATTATTAATATTAATAATATATAATATTATTAATATTAATATTATTATCATTAATATTATTAATATTATTAATATTAATTTTAATATTAATATTATTAATATTAATATTATTAATATTAATATTATTAATATAATATTAATATTATTAATAATAATAATATTAATATTTATTATCATTTATATTATTAATATAAATATTATTATCATTAATATTATTAATATTAATATTATTAATATTTATTAATATTAATATTAATAATATTATTAATAATATTATTAATATTAATATTAATTTTATTAATATTAATATTATTAATATTAATAATATTACTAATATTATTAATATTAATATTATTGTTAATATTAATATTATTATTATTAATATTAATATTATTATTATTAATATTATTATTATTAATATTATTATTATTAATATTAATATTATTATCATTAATATTATTAATATTAATATTACTAATATTATTAATATTAATAATATTATTAATATTATTAATATTAATATTATTAATATTAATAATATTATTAATATTATTATTAATATTATTATTATTGTTAATATTAATATTAATATTATTAATATTATTATTATTAATATTAATAATATTATCATTAATATTAATAATATTATTATTAATATTAATAATATTATTATTAATATTAATAATATTATTATTAATATTAATAATATTATTATTAATATTAATAATATTATTATTAATATTAATAATATTATTAACATAAACTAATTATGCATCATAGTTGCCAGATCAAAAATATATCACGGTTACATTAAAATGCATAAACAAATAATTAATCTAAGTTAAGTAAAAAACGTCGACGAGAAGGATGGAGAGGTTTCAACGAATTCAATGCGCGATGCGACACAGCAGAATTAATTTTACGTTAATTAATGTTATAACTTCCTAGGAGTAATTTTGCTAAAAAGCGAATCGGCTGGATGATAGGTCTCATGTGTGGGTATCCGTAAAAGTCTTGAACGCAAGTACCCAATTCAGATTATGTTCCAAGTGCATTGCACAGAACTTGAAAATTGAGCATGCGTTTACAAATTGTCATGTTATGCATATTTCAGTCAGCCTTGTAGGCGCGTTTCTAAAGGAGACTTCATTTTTGAAAGGTGCTCAGCGAGAATGAGCGAACAAGTTTTTCAGAAAAGGAGTTTACTGTCCAAAGGTTTGTGTGTTTCATACCTGTAGGTATTTAAAATGACGACACGCTTTAGTTTTGATTTCAACAGATTAAAAAAAATTAGGTTTTTTCTTGTGCACAGAGACATTGCATAGAACAATTTGTTGCATCGTCTGGTTATATATTCAGAGTTCGGTCTTGGAAGTAGTCTGTCGTATCGTATGCAAAAACACGTGATATTTTGTGTTTCAATTTTTGACCTAAAATGATGTTATGACGACACATTGAATGTCCATTTCTGCCCGATTATTCCGATTTATAATGTTCTGTATAATGTTCAACACGCTAGTCTGTTTATCAGCAGCCATATCCCACCCTCTTAAACTCAACACGAACTCCTTGATCTATCCAAGTGAGGATCATATTGTTCATTTAATATTTTAACAGTTGACTGTCACCTTCTGCAAATTTTTTGCGGGTCACCCTGCATGTAATTCAATTCAAAATTTATGAGGAGAAATTCTATTTGGGTGCTTCGACGCATTTTAACAACATCAAAAAAATATTAATATTTTAAAATATCAAAACTTTCCTTTTCAGGATCTTTATTGGTGAAAGGAGTCTTAAGATAAAAATACCCCATTCTCCTAATGATAGTTGGTCTCGAAAAATGTTTCAGATGGTGAAATGTTAAAACATCTTTCTACATAAGAACGAAAATTTCTCTTCTTTATTATTGTATTTTAAAAATAGTAATTAAAATATTACCTGCTTTGATTGATCTTTCTATGTTTTCAAATGTAAGGATTCAAATTTCGTTTCTTCTGTAAAATTATTTCAATTCCTATGATTTTATTACCATAAATTACATTATTTTTAATCTTCTTTCATTAGCACAAAGGCACCAACAACTTCAATGCTTTTAATCAAGAATGAAGCTTAGGAAAAATATTTTTATAACCAATGCAAAGCCTATTAATGAAAATATTTATCCCGCCAAAATTACCAGAATTGTAGAAGGTTATAAGCAGTTTTTTTCAAATTTCAAAAGTACTAGTTTCAAGAACAGCTTACAGGCAAGGAATGTGTATAGTTAAGTTTTGAGAATGAAGAACCAGTGTTTGGAAAAACAATTATTATTTGTGAAAAAGCTCCAAAGTTTTATTTGTATGTAATCTTTTTAAATTTTGTTGTGTTTTTTACTATCAACTGAAAAATGTGATGTCCTTAAAGTAATAGCACCAGAAATATCTATAATAATGAATATATAATAATGAATATATAATAATGAATATGTGATAAAAATATTGCTTTTTCTCAAATACTCACCACCATTTACTAATTTGTACAAAAATACAGTAATTTTTTTTCCAAACTGAGTTAAATTTTAATCTTTTTATCAAGTATATTATGTTTGTAAAAAAGTAATTTAGCTATTTTGTAATTTTAATTCAGTTGAGCCAGAGTATATCAGGAAATTTAGTATTTTATTAAAATATTGAAATTATTTTTAGACGATTAATATTGATTAAATATTGAAGCATATGCTAACATAATTTTTATTTTAAATTACTGTAAATTAAAAATTAGATTGAATTGAATGCATTCTCTTAGTAACAAAAACATATACTATCTATCATATTTTTGAGTGAATATTTTATATATTTTTAATGAATGTTGTGATATATGTATAAAAAATATAATATATTTAAATTTTAAGATTTTGCATAAAAATTATTATATTCTGTCTATGTATGCAAATATCAAGTGATTGTAAATGAATAAATTATGTTTTAATATTGATATGTATTATTTTTGTTAATATTTCCAAGTTATTTCATTATTTTTATCTTTCTTGATTTACTTCAATTTAATATTTCCATACGCCAATGTATTTAATATTGGAATGTTTCCTTAATTAGAGATTGGGGGTTGACCAATCCAATATTTGCCTACTCTTTTATATAAATTTTTATTTGTGAAAGTAATATTTTCATTTATATAAATAATAAAATAATTTCAAAATACATAGTAACAAGAATTTGCTTTAGCCTAAAATTAAAATTCTCTTTAAAACATAGTGGTTCAAAGTCTATAGCCATTGGTTGGTTCTTTAACGAATGAAATTTAAAAAATGATTTTAATTTTTACATATATCAACTTAATGAAAGAAAAAATTTTACATTAAATAAAATATTTTTAAAGCCCCAAAAAGCAGAGAAAGTTTTTATTATTATTATTAATAATGATATTATTAATAATAATAACGGATTATATATATAATATAATATAATATTAATAATAATATTAGTATTAATATTAATATTAATAATATTAATAATATTAATAATATTAATTAATATTAATAATATTAATAATATTAATAATATTAATATTAATATTAATAATATTAATATTAATAATATTATAAATAATATTAATAATATTAATTAATATTAATAATATTAATATTAATAATATTAATATTAATAATATTAATAATATTATAAATAATATTAATAATATGAATTAATATTAATAATATTAATATTAATAATATTAATTAATATTTATAATATTAATATTAATATTATTAATATTAAAATTATTAATATTAATATTATTAATATAATTATTATTAATATTATTAATATTATTATTATTAATATTATTAATATTAATATTATTAAAATTAATATTATTAATATTAATATTAATAATATTAATAATATTATTAATTAATTAATATTAATATTAATAATATTAATAATAATATTAATATTAATAATATTAATAATTATTAATATTAATATTAATAATATTAATAATATTAAAATTAATATTAATAATATTAATATTAATATTATTAATATTATTAATATTAATATTATTAATATTAATAATATTAATAATATTAATATTATTAATATTAATATTATTATCATTAATATTATTAATATTAATATTATTAATATTAATAATATTATTAATATTATTAATATTAATATTAATAATATTATTAATATTATTAATATTAATATTAATATTATTAATATTAATATTATTAATATTATTAATATTAATAATATTATTAATATTATTATTAATATTATTATTATTGTTAATATTAATATTATTGTTAGTATTAATATTATTATTATTAATATTATTATTATTAATATTAATATTATTAATATTAATATTATTAATATTAATATTATTAATATTAATAATATTATCATTAATATTAATAATATTATTATTAATATTAATAATATTATTATTAATATTAATAATATTATTATTAATATTAATAATATTATTAACATAAACTAATTATGCATCATAGTTGCCAGATCAAAAATATATCACGGTTACATTAAAATGCATAAACAAATAATTAATCTAAGTTAAGTAAAAAACGTCGACGAGAAAGATGGAGAGGTTTTCAACGAATTC